>JAGVSL010000213.1:0-532030 GCA_022494535.1 Himalopsyche phryganea
AACTTAAAATTAAAATTTTTAGAGTTTAGCACTGGTGCAGAAATTTCCGAGCTTTTTCGCGAAGCGAAAAAGCGAGCTGGTAGGAGATACCTCTGAAATTTCGCGAAGCGAAATTTCAGACAACGTTACTCGGTGAGAGCTCAAACGGTAATGTGCCGTTCTTGACTTTGAGAGAGTATTTATACTCTCCCAGAATGGCTTCCAATCGGACCTTTTATGACGGTGGCGTAGCTTTCCTGTCTGTCGACAGACAAGATCACGGAAAAACACGGAATGGGGACTTATCGAATGAGCCTACTAAGGGTTTATATAATTTGGGTAATCCAAATAACCTGGGTGATTGACGGCTTATATTTAAAACATTAAATTTGGTTTTATGGAAAATGATTGGACAGTTTTTAACACTCGTTTTTACCTTTTCTTGAGATTTGGATGTTGGATCTTTGGTTTCCTTATTGAAAGTGGTCACTTTTTGGTAAATATTCTTTCACTTTCAAGTAATAATCTAACGTGTTTAAAATAGCTACGGAATTACCCTTAACTGCTTTAGTTAGAGCAAGGCTTTCTCGGCAATCTGTGTTTGATGGTTTTATGGATTTTAAAGTTGATTCTTTTATTTGTTGGACACATATGTTTAAAAGCATGGGTTTTTTTTAATATAATACTGGTTATAAAGTATTCAGTTCTAAAAGAATTTTTAGGACTTACCCTTGGTACACCATCATTTTGTTGAGTTAAATAAAATATAAAAATCGTTTGTATCGGTGAATACATTAATTAAAGAGTAAATCTCTTACGATTCAAAAGAGTGGATTTTTCAAGGGTGTTATATATAAATCCAAATGTCTGTTACGACAAAAGTAGTGACATCTAGTGAAATGCGTTTACTGTTGAACGTTTTTTTATCCTATCGATTGGGTATTACGCCTGAATTATCTACGCTATGATTTGCGTTGAATTTAGTTCTATCTTTGAATATTTTATTCATAAAGATTCATAAGATTGACCTATCTCTTCATAGAAGGTATGGGGAAAACGATGTTACAGTAATTTGCAATACATTTTATTTAAGCCACAAATTTCGTCGTTGGGTCCTTTTTATGTTTCGAAAAGTTACTTTCTTTTGTTGACTTCAATTATGAAGGTCGTGATATCCGTTTATCGCCACAACAACGTGTCACTCGACGACTCTTCGCCACTCGCTCCTGCATTCCGCTGCTTTGACAGCCATCGATGAGGAGAGGCCTCTGGCTTCCTTCTCTTGGTCTCTCCAGTGAGTTGGAACCCTTCCGCGTCTTCTTTTTCCTTCGACTTTCTTATGAAAATTTTCTGTGACGTGATTCTCTTGGTACTTTTATTCTTCTTTCTTTCTGGCATTACAGTCTAGAGTGATTCTTAGCTGCCTCAATTACTCTCCTCTGCTTCACTTGGTTTTCCGCCTTCCTACGACAATTGCTGATCTCCAGTACTCATAAGTGCTGTGACACTTCGTCCATCCAACGAACTGGCGTTCTTCCAACGCTACGCTTAGGCGTTTTTTTATGGGTTTTGGGAGTTTTCACTCATTCACAACTCTGCTGTTACTGAATACTTGAGGTAAAAACTTGCAATTTACTTTTTTCTGATTGACGCCAAATTACCAGGGTACAAAACATTTATCATATACAATTATTCATACGTCCCTTAAAAGATAAGCCAACCTTTTTTTTTTAATTCACAAATAATTCACTTCCTAAAATCAAGCTTGCTGTTATAGGTTTTTAAAGTTCTTGTAGAATATAGGGCAAATTTATTTCGTTGGTAATGTTTTGTCTTTCGGCATCTGCATGCATTGAAGTGCACGGATGAATTCAAAACTATTGTAATACGCGCAAAAACAAAAAACAATACGAAATGTTCATGCCATTGAAAACACACTCAGTTTAGTTAATTTGTTCAATGGTCCAGTTGAAAAAATCGCTCATGTTAATTCTATGTGTAACAATATTTAAATAACAGTGATTGTTAATTAATATCGAGCGAAATAGAACAATAAAATATGATTTAAATAAATTGATTTTTTTTCAACCATTTCCACTCCCAATGTGTTAACATATGGACTCCTAATGGAGTATCTCAACAGAAAGTGGTCTACGGAATCCCTCTCTTTCTCGGAGAGAGTAAGGATAGCTCTCACTGCGCCCCGTTTTTACGATTGGATGAGTGGGAGCAAATGTGGACATCCATACCTTTCGATTAAAATTAATGCATTGAAAAAGCCAATGAAAGAAAGTTTATACTTCGAGATCTGTACCCGTGAAAACGAGTGAAAGTAATACCAACAGCGCTCACCACTCATCAGCAGGTGATTATGCTATTTTTTTTATTGTTTTTAATTCTAAGTCAGAACTAATTTTTGTCATTGAAATCATGACGAGACGATGAACAAAACTATTTTTTACAACTTATTCAAAGTTTACAACTTATACCAGAAATGATGTCTCGATGATTTGTCGATAACTTTAACGCTAAATTTATATTTTCTCTAAATGCTAAAATTTTAAATATTGACCGAGTGTTTGACGAAATTTAAATATCAAATTTTGAATCGTTTATATTCTGTACACTTTCATACGTTTCGTCACTAACAATACGGGTTTCACCTTTCGGCATCTTCAAGCATTCAACTATACGGATGAGCTCGAAGTGACAGTTGTTAAGTGTAAAAGATTTGAAAGGCCAATTTTTAAATACCAGGACTGGTTTCGTTCATCGCAAGCATTGTTAACTGATGATAACTCGCTATGAGCGTAACCGGTCCTTATCATTGTAAAAATATGGAAATAGTACAAAGCAAATAATGTTTAATTTTTAAATGTAATGCGTTTCTACCAAGAATTGACAGCTAAAACCTTATAAAAGATTTTTGAACACAATTTATTTTTACTACTTACTCATGGTTTATTATGATCAGGACCGGTTTTGCTCATCACGAGTATTATCAGCTGATATTTATTTTTTCAATAAAATCCATACACCAGTCAATTTAATTTTAAATTGAACTTATTGAATATGAATAAATAGCTATTTTGTTTCAACTACCTATTGAAATGATAACAATAATATCTAAACAATTTTTCAATATCAATATAAAAGTCATTATTTAGCCACATAAAAAATATATGCAGTTGATTGTCGCTATTCTGGAAAAGAACACTAAATCGGGAAAGTGAGATTTTGAGTTAGTTATACCAAAATGTTTCTTATTTCAAACTCTACCGTATGAAAGCACACACTTATTTTTATAAATAACACTTTTACTTAAAAACAGCTTTGTACAAATAAAAAAAATGACAAAGGTATAGCATTTCAAACATTTGACAAACTTCAGAAGCCAATTACTCAAAATTAGTATTTTTCAGTTAGTATCTTCTTCCAGAACAACAACGATATTATTGTACTATCTTTAAACCCTGATCAATGTGGACGTAGCTTAAAATAAATACAAATCCTATAGCCAAGCGCTTTAATAAGCTCGCAATAACAATAATCGGATACACATTTTATTAAATGGGCAAAGTGTTTTTGTTGTTTGTTTTATTCTGGGCATTATTTCCTGGCCGATTTACACCCCGCAGGAGGAACAATGTGCGACGGGGTAACGACTGCCATTTTTTGCGCGGCTAATGTCCCATAAAACATTTATTTTTTTATATTGCAACACCGCGCCCGAAGCTCTGATGCCCCCATAATCTCGGCAGAGTGTCGAAATCACTGTGGCAATAAAACGGCCACCTGGTTTTACTTAACCCTTTTGGTACCAGTCCGGCCAAAAACATTAACTTCTATTTTTGAAATTACTTTTTTTAAAAACAACACTGATATAAATTATAATATAACATTAAAACTGTCATTCCCCAACACAGAAAGATTACGCGGTAAGAATTAAACATTGATTTAATTGGCATTTACTTGATAGAACTCCATTATAATAGGATGAAATATCGAAGTATTAGATAGCTATTTTGGCTTAACGCCATCGTCAGAACTATACATAAACTTATTTTAACCTAGCTATATATGCTGTTTAGAAGAGATAGTACCTTAAATAATTTAATTTTAAGTAAATATTATGACTTTCGAATTCTTGGGATGATGAGTGATCTTTTTTAAACAGTATATATAGCTAAGCTAAAACAGGTTTAAATATAGTTCTGATGATGGCGTTTAGCCGAAATAGCTATCAACTACCTAATAAAATGTTGTAGAACTAAATACTTTGATATTTCAACCTATTATAATTAAGCATATTATATCACCACTTTACTTACTGCAGCCCACATTTTATTCCAAATTGACTTTTTCTGAAAAGATAATGGATTATGAATAGATTTTAAATACATGATGTGGCATAGTATCAGGCATCCCAAAAAATATTTTTGATTTAAAACTAGTTTTCAAATCATTTTATTACTTTAAAGAAAAATAATATTTGAAATAAAATTGTCATTAATAAGGTAAAAATATGTCAATTCTAGAAATAAAATTTTCATTGTTTACTGTTTACTGTTGAATTTTTTATCGTTCATTTTCGTGTTTCACATTATTATAAAAGTTACACCTTCGAGCTCCGCTAAGTGCTCCGGGTGTAATTTTTTCTAATACCTAAAAACAAAAATAAAAATCTGAACCCCAATCATCACTAAATTAACATTTTCTTTATTCTATATTTTGTAGCTGCTTACTTAAAAACTTAAAGTTACCATCCTTGGAAACATATAACTTTCAATAAAGAGATTTAACTTTAAACAAGGATTTTTTCACCTCTGACTCATTTTGTGTTTGTTACACTATCGTATTTTGATAATGTGTATATTGCCAACTAAATGCAGAACTAGATTAACTGACATTTTGTAAGTTGAGCAGGAGAGCCATTTAAAGATTTAAATTTCCATATCTGTTTATAAGGAAACTTTGGTTCATTTGTGAAAATCAACCGAAACATTAAAATTATATTAAAACCCTTTTCACACATTGTAAATTAGCTCTTAATCTTATTTATTTATTTATTTTCCATGTCCGCTCCCAATGTGGAGCATATGGTCTCCTGATGGAGGTATCTGAACAGAATTTTTCTATGAGAACTACTTGTTACTCAGTTGCTCTACCTCTCTTTTTTCATAGAGAGTAGGCTAGAAGGATAGGACTAGGACAGCACTAATGGTTATCTAATCGCTCTCACTACTCCCTTTGAGGATTGGATGGGTGGGAGGTGGGAGGGAGTTTTAGACATCACAAACACTCAGACTACGAACAGAAATCCATAAATCGAATGCAAGATCAATTTATAAAAACCGTCCGCACCAATAATTGAAACCGAAACATCCGTAACCGTAGCCAACGACGCTACCAACTGCGCCACGGATACCAATAGTAATCTTACTAATAAAACGAAAAAATTCTAGTTGAACTAGTTTTACATCGAACTGACGATATTAGAAACCTTCTTGGGGTACTGAAATTCCCCGCTCAAGCGCTACAGGGTTTCGCATTAAAAATATCGTAATGAAAAAGTGTCTTCACCTTTATGGGAATAAATATGGTTTATTGATATTTCATGCATATCTGTATGTTTGTATGTATGTCGGTCACAACTCCTTCCAAATAGCGCACATTAGCGACGTGAAATTTTCACACATCATTTTGGCTGCAATTGTTAGTTCAACTGTGCTATTTTCAACTTTCAACTCTCAACTTTTAACATTTAACCTAAAACTGAAAATGATGCATTTTTGACGTTTACGATTCGGGATAAAAAAAATCAACACAAGTCGAGGAAGATCGCCTAGCAACGGCTCCATATCGAATATTCCATGGCTTTCAGCATCTTAACATTATGTCGCCTAGCAACTATAAATGTGTTATAAATTTCACAAATAATAAGTGTTTGTGCTTGAATCGTAAAATTTGTAAGAGATTGTTATTTTTTATCAAAAATGAACCAAAAGAAGTTACGTGTCGATGAAATTATTCCTTTGAGAGGTGCAATGGTAAATGATACTGATACAGCTCATCATAGAAAATTAGTAATTTTACGCTCAACTGGTAAAATCCAAATGAAGTCTGATAATGTTGGTATTGATAACCGGTGAATCATTCCTTGTAATCCTTTGCTTCCGAAGATGTTTAGTGCCCACATCAATGTTGAATGCTTTGTCTACACTTTGCATTTCAGAAACTTTAATTGTTTTACCTACCAATGTTTCTGCACTAAGTCAAAGGTCCAAAAGTTTCAAAGATCTCCAAACCGTCGATGGAATTGAATGTAAAACGTAGCATGGGAAATTCATACATCTGTATGTGCATCTGGAATCGGTCTGGCTAACCCTAATAATGATTCTTTCCTTTATATCTTGCGTTGAGAGAATCCTCACGTTGCTTTGAATATAAGACCGATGGCATCTACAACGAGGCAATCATCAAGAGTAAAGATGAAGTTTTATTATTTCTATTTTCAATTTTTAGCATCATTATTAATTGATAGACTATATTTTGTGGGAGACACGAGAGGTACAGTCCACGGTGAAATTTTCAATTATCAAAAAAATTTCAACATTTACTAGCCTTAATGTCTTAATGACCTTATATAAGCGACTATCTTGGGAGAAGCCGGGTAAAAAATACTGCTGATATTATAAATTCGGTAATTTTCTCTCCAGATTTTTTAGTACCTCAACTACAGTATTTATAATAATCAAAGGCGAGTATTTTCTTTCGAGTCATGAGCATTGTTGAAAAAAAACCTAAATTACGATTGAAAATGATTATTTCATAGTAGCGTTCCAGGGTAAAAATCTGCCGAGGGACATTTTCTGCCCTAAAAATTTTACGGTATCAACCCGTTCTATTACATTTTATAAGGGTTTAATTTTGAGCGCAAAAAATACTTTTGGCAAAACGTGATTTCGATCCACAGACCTCTGGGTTATGGACCCAGCACGCTTCCGATGCGCCACTCTGCTGATGTGCAATATGCGGCAGAATTTTCCAGTTTAATTTCCCGGAAATGGAAATACTTGACATTGTTCAATCATTGTTACTTCTCAATAGATATTTACATTTAAAAAAGTACATCTTATCTAAGAAATCAAGCCGTTGATAGCATAGCAACTAATATCTAAATGCAGCTGTTTCGTCAAGTCAAATAGATACAAAGATATGTATAATATAAAAAGATACAATGTGTTTTTCTTCATCACTAATCCTGAGTTTACCAACCAACACCATTTATTATTTATGTAAGAAATATAATTCTAAAATAATAAACATTTTAATAAACCACGAGTATTATAATTTTACACATCACCTCTACTAAACGAAATGCATACGGTAATTACCCTGACATAATTACCGAACATAATTAAGAAGCAAACGTCTGAAATTTTTAATAGATAGCAAACATCCGGATAAATATCATTCAATCCTGTTTTGAAAAGTTCAACCTGCCATCATTCATCCAGAGACATAATACACTACATAATATATTTGGAAATCGCTAGTTGGTCAACGACCAAACCGTTAAGAGTTATCCTTGAATCAATTCGTTGTATTTACAAAGTTTCTATCTATATTAAAAAAAATTCATAATGAAAAATATATTTTAAATATGATTAATTCATAAACAATGTGAAGGAACTAGTTCCACACTTGAAATTTTTAACCATGTCCTCGACCACTGAGAATTGGTTGTAAGACAATTTTCTGAGAAAGTAAGAAAGTAGTTTAATCGCTCTGTGGATGACGAATCAATACGTATGACAACCCAGACGAGATGGTAATACAGAACAGAAACATAGACATGAGCAGAACGCACAATACCGTCAGCAGACACGGACAACAATACTGTGCTTCCATACAGGTGGACGGTCGCTCTATTCTTCAATTAAACCTCTGTAACAATACAAGTTAGAAACACGATTCCTTAAGCTCTATCTACATCCTGTTTTCAGAATAAGATAGTGTGCTTTAGAACTGATGAATACATAACAGACAATCTACTTACAAAAGTGTCCATTCGAGGACTCAAATTCTTTAACACGTGAAAAGGTAGAACTAAAGTCTACTAAGCCATTTGAATCCACTGAGCCGCTGTCTGCGATGTTTTCAAGTCTTCCTGCCCTACCAACTGTTGAGCACAGAGCGTGGAACGTGTTTTTAACAGATAATCCACTATTTTATTTTCGATGCATTCGTCGGTAACTTTCATTCATTTTTTATTTCACTGGTTTTGTAAGGTACTACAGATGTACCAATTTAACTTGGCTGCTAGTGAGAGTGCAACCGTTGAGTTAGGAATTTTGCCATACTCAACCAGAACTTAAATTTCAATAAATTCCAAAACATTTATTTCAGCGACGGTTATTAAAATTAGACAAGATATTTATTTTGCGTAAAATTTCAATTGGAGAAATTTATTCGAGGCCAACATTTCTAGTTCGATGTAACACATGTTTTTCCTCTTTGAGAAGCATCATCAGACTGACCAATGAAACAACAAAAAAGATTCACGCTTATGACTCATGACATATAATGAAATACTCAAGAATTTCATATGTGAAGAGATTACCGAAGTCGGGTGTGTTAAATGCACAATAATAATAAGTATTTTATTATGATGCAGCATTTATTAACATTTGTAAAGACTTTAACTTTTGGCAAATATTTTCTACGTAGATTATTTATTATTAATACTAATTTAACCCTTGCACGGCTTGGCAGCCTACAAAAGTTGTTTACTGTTTCCTAGTAAAATTATTTAGAATTTAATGAAAATCGTATATTTTAATTACAGAAACTTTTTTTTAGTATCTGAACATCGGGGCCGGCTTAATGCCATCTGTTTTTAATTATATAAATTATGACAGGTCATGACATTCGCTGGCAACCTTTTTTATCAAAGATTACAAAAAGTAATTGAACTTATGATTTGACTATGTTGGTTATTTATCATAAAAAATATTAATATACTCCTAACAATATGCTTTCAGATAGTGGGATAATCAAAATGCGCCAAGGGTACAATAGAAGTTTGGATTGGTGAAAATGTATACGATTATGATCTTAATTCAATAATGTTGTAACAATAATATTAAAATAAAGGCAATTTAGATATCGACGTTGTTATGGCTAATTTATTTAACCGTCAAAACTGACATTGTTCAGCAGATAACAAAAACTGTTTTTATCGAATAAATTATATGATGAGTTACGTTATGAATCTTTGAAATGCACTTCTATAATTTTCATGTTTGCAGATACGGGACTATACGTAGGGAGTGTCAATATAGTAGTGGCTTACATCAAATGGCCGAGTCAGAATTTTTAAACCTAAAATCAATGTAAAATGATGTTTCCCTTCCAAAAAGTGGTCAATTTATTTTTCTTATATACATCATTTTGCTTATACCTGCTTTGCCGTCTTTTAAATGAGATCCAATCATTATTTAATTTTTGTATTTTTTGAAGGTTACATCAATTGGCCAAAACACCATCGATATAATAAATACCGAGAAGATAGACTTTGGATAGTTTTTTAATGAAGACTCTATTTTATTAAGGTAAAAATATTAAACAAACACATGACGCGTTCGTGGTGCAGTGGTCAACGTCGTTGGATTCGGTTACGGAAGTCTCGGGTTCAAGTTCCAGTACGGAAAGTTTCATAAATTGATTTTTCAATCGATTTATTGATATCTTTTCGTAAACATTGATGTTTTTGGTGTCTAAAATTCCCTCTCACCCATCCGATCCTAAAAACAGGGCGTAGCGAGAACGATAAGCTAACTACTAGTCTAACTGAATAGCACGCAGTTCTCGTAAAAAAACTTCGCTTGAGATACCTCTATTAGTAGTCCATATGATGCAAATCGGGAGTGGATATAGTAAATAATTTATCAAAAGTATTTAGTTCTATGAGCATCATAAAAATTGGTTGACGGCTATTTAAAAGCCGAAATAGCTATCAACCAATTCCTTCAATTCTTACATGACTAAATATTTAGATATTCTTACCTTATAATAAATAAACAATTGTATATTCAACAATCTAGAATAAGAAAAGAATTTTTAACAGTTGAATTTGGATTATTGAGATTTTGTACACTTCCATGTATTTTGTCACTAACGACCCGGGTTTCGCCTTTCGGCATCTTCAGGCATTCGAGCACACGAATGGACTCGAACTGAGAGACAGTAAACAGTGTCTAACGTTTATATAGAAGATACAAATGCGACAAATATTATTTACGAGGTAAGATATTATACGTCTGAGAGCCACACTGATACCTGAGTTAAAATATCGGGAATCTCCCTAATCCTTATTTTGTAAACACCATATTAACAGAGTGGCGAATTGCCGCTTTTCAACTTCTTTTAGAAATACCAGTGAACCCGGGTCGTTAGTGACAAAATACATGGAAGTGTACAAAATCTCAATAATCCAAATTTGATATTGAAATTCCATCAAGCACCCTCAGTCGATGTCTTAAATTTTAACAGTTGAATCAAAAAAAAAATACTAGAATGAACAATTAATATTTCTTCTATAATTTAAGACATCGACTGACAGTGCTTGATGGAATTTCAATATCAAATTATCGCCTAACCATTTTGATACGTTATACATATAATAGCAATTATTTATTACATATCAAAAGATTGTCTTGTGATTGATAATTAAATAATGAACTATTTGTTTTATTTATTCTGTAAACGATATTATCGTGAACGAAATAAATTACAAAGCTTAGAATCATGATTTATATTTCATTGCTCAGAATATGTACATTAAAACAGGAATCAAAATAAACGTATGCACGTTGTTGACTATCACTGCATTATTGTAACGTTACCCTTTATTATAAGTCGTATTTTGAAAACTCAAAGCGGATCATGTTTTGTGTTTACGAGTTTTCAGATAAAGCTTGAATGTTTGTACTTAAAAATATGTTATAAAATTATTTTTATCTAGACCGTTTTAAGCTATATTAATACAACTATACTAGAAATATCTAAATTCACAGAAAAACTTTCTATATTATAGAATTAAGTTTGATTTATACTCAATAATATTTATGTTAAACCAAATCTAAATAAAATATTGAAACAAAAGTTATTTCATTTGTACGTATACCTTTACTATAGCATTATAATTTCCATGATTTGATGCATAGCTAATGATATTTCGTATATTTTTATTTAAATAAGATTATTATAAGTATTTATTTGAAAAAATACATCTGTGGGGATTAATCAGTATAGACGATACAAATTCCGCATACTAAATAATTATAAAGGTTAACGCCCCCGTAAAGCAGTCAGCAATTCAAGGATTACTGATACAGAAAACAATATTGCCCGACGACGGATGGACAGTATAAAAAGACTACTATGGAAAAGAAACTAGATTCTGTCGTCACGCCACGAGCTGCAAACACGTCTCCGGAACCACATAATCGTCATTTTAAGCTACCATCCTATAACTAAAGTTAGACCTCTTTAATTATACCAGAAAAAAAGATTTATATTCTAGTGGTTCTGCTTTGCGAAGTCATGGAACATCGCTAAAACTGAACCGTAAACTGATTAAAGAAAAAATGTTTTCGGTAAATACTAGGCTTATGATGTTTTGATTTCTCCACGACTTCCAAGAAACGACAGCGAACTAACCAGCCCCTTATTACGTTCATAATTAAAAAGCATTGTTTTGTTTGAAGAAAAAAAGTTGAAATGGGAAATGATGTTAGAAAAAAGGAAAGTGGGATAAGGAGAGAGAAAGGATAGTTTCACAAAATACGGAAAAATGGATAGCTCAATGGCGAAATAGGATAAAGATATCACAGGGAAGTGGATAAGGTTTACCAATCTCGGTACACTTTACTTTGTTCTGTAAGGAGAAATACATGTGGTAATGAAATTTGGGTGCCAAGTGTGAAGATACACGCCGAATGAAAGATAATAATAAAAATACGATTAGCGTTAAAAACACATTTATTATGGTTATAGAAACTACAGTTAAGGATGCACAGAATTTTAATTAAAAATCAAATAAAAAACGGAAATGACTCGTTGATACAATATTTATGAACAGATGGTTATACTTAAATAAAAAAACTATTATAATTTATGTATAAAAATACGACCTAATGGATGTAGACAGGTCGGCGATGGACCCGGGTGTCCGAGACCAATACCCGGCACGTCCCCAGCACGTCCTGTTAGTTCCACATCCCGGCGCGTAAGAATGTTTTTAGCACTTCTTTTCTCAACCATAATTGATGAGGCTTCCCCTCCTCGCACCAACGATGCAGTGATGTACTTATCGCCGATAGGTGACGATTGTCATGTTGTGACGAAATCGTAACAGCAGTGGGTAAGTTGACTTGGACTAGTGCAACAGGAAATATATTACACAAATGCATTCGCAAGGGTAGTTGCCGACAAACGCGAGTACAGAATTCAACGTAAAACACCTGCACTATCAATCTCATAAGAAGCATTTTAATGCAATCTTATTCATTTTTTTTCTCTACCACCTTTTATAATTCATATATTATCAGCTCATCTTTCGCAAATTTTTACATTTTTCCTCTATCTTCAGTTTGTGTGATGAATGTCTAGTAATATAAACGTGTTTGTGGCCTAAAGGTCTTAACGGGGGGAGAGTAAATACCAAGAAAGGTGATGGGTGTCTTCCCACATCGAAAATGAATTCATATTTGGGTAGTTTAAGATCAAACGTAAATATTATCAATAAATGTTTCGATCAGACAGGAATAGTGTTTTAGAAATTTCGTCAAAAACCATGCATAAATAAAACATTTTAAGTTTTATAATCGTACGGCTAAGTCCACATTCAGAATATTCCCTGTCCATCTTGAGCGCATCAGTCTCGCTTTTCTCCGTTAAAACACTATTATTGTCATCTTAATTGTTACAGGCGAGTCACGCTTTGACTTGAATTCATAGGGACGTGGTTCACCAGTCTTTATATTGCTTCCGTTCCGTAGAGTCGTTTGTAAAAACCATACCGAAAAACTTCAGTCATAAAATATATATATGTTCAGTGATTCATAAAAATGATCCGTAACTATTTCGATAAATAGTCAGTATATACGTGATCAGTAAATAAAATGGTCAGTAATTTAAATAAAATGGTCAGTAATTTAAATAAAATGGTCACTCATTAAGTTAATTCGTCAGATATTTATACGAAACTGTCAGTTTTTTTATTAAACCTAACCTAACCTTCATTTATTTGGATACTATTTACTAACCATTTACTATTTCTTACTGACCATTCATGGAATTAATTACTGACCGTTTATGGAGTTAGTCACTGACCAAATAATTAGTTGCCTTATTTTGTTGAATTGTATTAACACGTAGTAAACACAGTATTCTATATTTTAAAAAATAAAACACAATTTGTTTGTACTACTTCCACATATTTGTAATGATCAGGACCGGTTTCGCTCATCACGAGCATTATCAACTGATGATGATGAGCGAAACCGGTCCTGATCATTATAAATATGTGGAAGTAGTACAAACAAATTGTGTTTTATTTTTTAAAATATAATGTCTTTCCACCAAGAATTGACAGTCAACTCCTTAAAAGTAAACAGTATTCTATCATAACATTTTTTATGTCACAACGATGACAATTTTTACACAAGTGATTTGATTTCTTTCTAAATAGTAACATTTAAATTAAAACAATTATGGGAAATGGTTTTCAATTCTGACCCACCCAGCTATGGCGTATGTGGTTTACAAATGATAAAAAAGGTGGCGGTGTCCGGCCAAGTATTAAAAATCAAAGTGTGGGTCGCGACAGTCGACAGTTGGCGGAGCCAAAGGTTGGGAACGGGAGGGAGGGATGCGCGCCACATGCCGCACTGCCAATATCGGAAATATGTCGACTTTGCCGGAACTCTCGACCACTTTTTCACACATCCCTAGTAAAGATGAACCTTTGGATGATATTAAATTATTACATTATGTAATTCTGCTATTTTTTCCGGTACTAGCCAAGTGCTCTATGTTTTTGGGCTTTCATCATAGTCGACTTTGCAGAGAAGAGTCTGATTCTCGAATGGAAACTTTCATAAAATGATTTTTCACGAGAGAGTGAAACTTCGTAAAACCGTAAAGCTAGCCCACTTGTAATGTAGAGCATATGGCATCCTAATAGAGGTATCTCAACAGAAGGTTTTCTACGAGAACTGGTCTTTACTCAATTACTCAACCTACAGGACCTGGGGCAGTCAAAGTGTGTTGACGCTCCACCTCGCCGTCGAGCAGACACCTTATCTCTCAAATAATAATTATTGAAAACAATACTACTAATGAAAATAAAAACATTTTTTTTAATTATTAAATACAAAAAAACAAGACATTATAAATTTACAAGGGACAAATATTTAGTGAACAATACCAACAATATCCAGCTCTCTAGGCAGTGCATTAATCATTCGAACGGCTCTTGCAACTGGTGACTCGAATGATCGACGCGAAGAACAATTAAATGTATTAAATGTAGTATTAAATGGATAGTATTTATGTTAGAGTACTTGTAAATCTTCAAAAAGTTTAAATACTTTGTATTATTTTAAATAAAGGAAATACGGTTTATAAAGTCATGTTCGTCAAAATATCAAATACAAGTTTATAACGTTAGGCCATCGGTATATAACATTTCTTTTTCCAAAGCATAAAGCCGTCCCACGTCCAATTTAAAGCATATGGCCTAATAAAGGTATTTCAACATATATTTTTATACGAGAGCTGCTCATTACTTAGTTGCTCAACCTACATTTTTCTAAGAGAGTAAGGAAAGAATAAAATGACTAGAACAAGACTAGCTGTTAGCTATTCTCTCTCACTACCCCCCATATTAAGGTTTTGGAGGGAATTTTAGATATCAAAAACATCAATTCCTTTGAACATAAATCCACATATTGATTGAAAAATCAATTAATAAAACTGTCCGTACTGAGATTCTAAACCGTGAGTTCCGTAACGACGTTGACCACTATACCACGGATCTGGTAGAGAGGTAATTAGGAATACACAGTTCGTATGATTTCATACCAGTTTTTATAACACATTAACCATTCGAGAAAAAATGAATTTTTGTCCCGAAATAGCGCTTCACGTTACAGGACAAATCTTTCAATGTACCCACTCAATTATCAAAGAAAATAAAACTATTTATTCAACACTTAAAATATTCGGCTGAGTTCGGGTATTTAAAAACTTGATTCCAAAACGTAACTGGACGGAATTCTTATTACTAAAGATGTATATTGGGTTGACAACAACTGCATCAGACTGACAAAAAGTCAGAATTAGAAAATCTTCCCATATCTCATAAAACATAGAGGGGCTGATTTTTTTTTGTTTTCATACAGTACATGAGCATTGGCCACAAGTAATTTAAAATCATTCAACCTCCATACTTTATTGATTATTGATTAAACAGGAAGCAACAAATACTTAGTATTCATTAATCACTTTTAATTATAATTGTATCACTTGTAGTTATATTAAAAAATTCTAATTCCGTGTTTTGGAGAAGCATTTGTTTGATTTCTTAGATGATTAAATTACTATTTTCAGATTACGCAACAAGAAAACAAAATGCTTTCTGGTTTGATGTTTGCATGAACACATGGACTGATTTAAATGTGTAGTAAACCATTTTGTGTCTTTCGGCTTCCGTGACGCAGTTGGTAGCGTCGCTGGCTACGGTTACGGATGTCTCGGATTTAATTCCCGGTGCGGACGGTTTTCATAGATTGATCTTTCAATCGATTTCTGTTCGTGGTCTGAGTCCTCCCTCCCACCCATCCCATTCTCACGGGGCGTAGCGAGAGCGATTAGCTAACCACTAGTCCTGTCCTAGCCCTATCCTTCTATCCCTACTCTCTGCGAAAAAAAAAAGAGAGATTGAGCCACTGAGTAACAAGCAGTTCTCGAAGAAAATTTTTGTTAAGATACCTCCATTAGGATACCATATGCTCCACATTGGGAGTGGACATGGGAAAAAAAAAAAACTTTTTTAATGTATTCTGTAACTGTCAATTCGTGGTGGAAAGCATTACACATATTTATAAAAATAAGCTACACTTTTTTGTGCTAATGCCAAAATTTTTTAATATAATGGTGTCACCGTGAGCCATTTCAACTGATCAATCCCGTTCAAAATATTAGATTTATGAAATTTGTTCAAAAAAATGTTAATTTTTAATTTTTGTTTTTTACATGTCCGCTGACGTGAAGAATATGGCTTATTAATGAAGGTATATCAACAAAACAAATCTACGAGAACTGCTTGTTACTCAGTTGCTCAACCTCTCTTTTTCGAAGAGAGTATGGATAGCAGGTTAGGTCTAGGACAAGATTTGTGGTTATCCAATCGCTCTCGATACGCCCCGTCTTTAGGATGGGTGGAAGAGAATTTTAGGCATCATATACATTCATACTGAGGAACAGAAATCTATAAATCGAATGAAAAATCAATTTATGAAACTGTTCGTACCGGATTCTCCCAGAGAGCCTCAATACTTTTCCACAAATCTTGTCTTTTGTTCCGACCGTTGGGATTTCGGCTTCCTGGAAGACTATCAGGTGCTATCTACAGGCTGTACTCGGCGGAACTGAGGGACTCTGGCATGTCATAGAAAGAAGCAAAGCGATTGGAGGGTGACAGGGAATCATGAATGCGCCGCCTGGTGGCCATATGCTCAACATAGGGAGCAAATATGGTCGAAGAAGAAGAATTTTTCAAAAAAACTGAAATTAAGTGGAGCCTGTAAAGCGGACTTACAGTTTCCTGTCTATTTTATTTCTAGGTTGGTACAGTTTAAGTCTTTATAAAAGCTTCCCGTATGTAATCTATTCAAGTACTGTCAAGCTAAAAATTCTGTCAGCTGAAGGCTTTGAATGGGGACAATAATTCATAAAAAACTCCTAACGAATACTGACTATGGGTGTCCTTTGAGTAAAATTGTGCAATTCTTTCGAGAATATAATTTGAATCTTGAGATGTTTCAGTGTTACAGTGTGAGTTTTAAAAGGGGCGCGATTATCTTACAACTAGTTCTTCTCTATCCCAATTTTTCTATTCTTACCCTCTCTATGAGTTTGCACTATTAAATCACAGATACATGGTTATTGATGAAGATGAAGCACTTGTTTTGATAGGTTTGTAGAAATTCATATTTTATATAAAGAGTAAATTAATATCAAGCTATACGATTTTAAATAGTTTTCTTTTTTTAAACCATATCTGTTCGCCATCTGTTAATGAGAGATAAGTTTTTGAAAATGTTTTTACTGCATTACAATGAAGTTCTACATTGTAAATAGCAATCCAATATAACACTGCACAATGTTAAGAAGGTGAAAGATAAAAATCGTTTATCTCGCCTTACTTGTATCATTTACTTTAGTTGTTGGTTGGTTAAGAATTTGCGGCGAGACCAAAAGAAATAGTATTAAATCTAAATAAACAATTTATCAAACTAAGTACACAGTTTACTAAAGTAATTTAAAACAGAGTACATAACGTTGCTGAATTAAAAAAAAGAAATGCACTTCTAGATAATGTGTTTCGTCGAAGAATTAAATAAACTCTTTGTATGTATCGCTAAACATTATTTTAGATGGCAGCATTAATATAACTTCAGTTAAGCTGGCAACTCCGTTATTATTTATTTATGTTTAAGAGTAATTTTAATTTAAGATGCAAAATCGAATCAAATTGATTCTACCATAATGTATTCGATTATTTCTTGATTAGTGAAAGATTTACTGATCGAACTCACAAATGAAGAGCAACTCATCAAATCGTATTTTATTTATTTATTTATTGTAAATTTAAAAAATTGAAATTTCATAAACATAATAACAGTAACAATAATAATAATTAATTTAAGACATCGACTGAGGGTGCTTGATGGAATTTCAATATTTAAATTTGGATTATTGAGATTTTGTACACTTCCATGTATTTTGTCACTAACGACCCGGGTTTCGCCTTTCGGCATCTTCAGGCATTCGAGCACACGAATGGACTCGAACTGAGAGACAGTAAACAGTGTCTAACGCTTATATAGAAGATAAAAATGCGACAAATATCATTTACGAGGCAATACATTATACGTCTGAGAGCCACACCGATACCTGAGTTAAAATTTCGGAAATCGTCCTAATCCTTATTTTGTAAACACCATATTACCAGAGTGGCGAATTGCCGAAGGCGATTGCCGCTATCCAAATTTAAAATAATAATAATTATTGAAAACAATACTACTAATGAAAATAAAAACATTTTTTTTAAATAATTAAATACAAAAAAACAAGTCATTATAAATTTCCAAGGGTTTAGTGCTGAAAATATCCAGCTCTATAGGCAGCGCATTAATTATCCGTACGGCTCTTGCAACTGGTGACTCGAATGACTGACGCGAAGAACAAGTTTTAAGAATAAAAATTGTCTGGGTATGATTTCGGCCGCGTAGATAACAATTGGGAGCATGTAAATTAATAGTCATGTGAATTTCAGGATTATAAACTCGTCCCTGAAGAAGAAGAGAGAAATGCTTTAGAATCGAAAACGATCTTCGTGCTTCAAGAGAGTGAAAAGATAGCATTCTTAAAGAAATTTAGTTGGATAGTACTCTTTAAGGGAACAATTAAAAGGAAAATATTTTGAAATAGAAATATCGTAGAAATTTCTTATGATCTCGCTCCAATTTCAATTTCCACCCGAGGACAAAATTAAGTTTGAATCAGATTATTATTTATTTTTTTTCAAAATGTTATTAATCAAAATAGTTGGTAACTATTCGATAGTTAGTATACACGAAGTCATGGTTAGTAAATTATGCGTTAAAATATTTATAAAAAATGGTTAGTTTTTAATTCAACCTAACCTAACCTTTATTTATTTGGCAGATATTTAAAATTTATTATTTATTACTGATCATTTATGAAATTAGTTACTGACCAAATAATTAGTTGCATAAAATAAAAGAATTAAACCCCCAAACAGTAATGTACATGACCACATATTTCTTTTGACTTATGAAATGAAAATACTACCACGCTTGAGAATGTCAAGCTTTATGTTCCATAGTTTATAAAAATAAATGTGTTCTTCCATAAAACAGAGTTCAAATTAAGGAGCCTTTTGGTATGACTAACTCAATATGTCATTTTTTCGATTTAATGGTTTCTTCCAAAAAAGCGACGATATTATGTATATTATATCATAGTTACAAAATATATTGCACATGATATTATGTAGTTGCTTTTCAAACCCAGCAGCGTGTAGCGAGGTGGGAAGCATTGACGTGGAGAATGAGTGGGGGGCAGCTTTTCCTCGCGCGGCAAAATAAATTGTTTGGCCGGTGGTTTCCTAATAACGTATGGTTTTCCGTTATACCATTAATCTAGTTTAATAGAGGTGGGAGCGCAGTGCCGGCGACGGCTCGCCCTACCGGTAAATGCGCCCACCCCGCGCACACTCCGCTGGAACAAATTAACGACCCGAAAGGGCCCGAGGCCTCTTGCAACTGTTATTGTTTTTTTTTTCACCAAAGTGAAATATTGCGCTCGTTTTTTTTTGAAAATAGCTTTGATATCATCAAAAACTAAAAATACCGAGTAACTTTTTTGCATACCCATTTTTCAATTGTTACTTTCATTGTTTTTCGTTACATAATAATTTAAAGAAATTTCTACTATCAATTGTAATAAAATATTTTTAATACCTTTCACTAATTAAAATACAAATTTAGATTCAATCATTCAAAAAAACTTAAAATTTTATCATTTTAATTCATCGCTTTTAATGTGTTAACTATCAATTATTGGTTATAATATGTATTTTATTTTTAAAATAAAATATAACATTTTTACTACTTCGATCATCATAGATCAGTTGATGATGCTTACGATGAGCAAAACCAGCTCTGATCATTATAAAAAAGTTAAAGTAATAAAAGACAAATATTGTTTTATTTAAAAAAAAAACATTGAAAATCTCAAATTAAAATATAACAATAAAAAGAAGTATGTCAATAAATTTTATTTAATTTGTGAAATTTCAGGTATGTAGACGTAAATGAAAGATTCACACGTTCCTGAAGATATAAAACACCTTTTCAGACATTGGGTGTATTACTTGGGTTAATATACTTATCCGCTACTTCAGGTACTCACCCGAGCGACGCTCGCTGGTTCTTCCAGCTAAAAGATGACCAATCTCTCCCACCGTCTCCGAAGTGGAAGCGCCAAAAGTCTGCAATCCCAGAGGACAATATATTGAAGATATATGATAAACTCCCTTAATTACAGCTATCATTATATATTTTTAATGGCTATTCAATACAATATAATATTTCATTTTTCCTATTACAATTTGATGTAAAGTTTTCGTATTCAATAAGTGACATAAATATCAAAAAAAATTGTAAAAGTCAGTACATAATGTGATATGATCTGTCGAAAAGCAAGCACCAAAATGTCAACATCGCAATGTTAGTGGTAGTAAACGACGATTTTGTATTTCACGCTTAACAAATTAATAATTTTATCGCTAGTTTATTTTTCAATCGTATTTATTTCTATGACATGAAAAGACATATTTTTTTTCACATTTATGTTGCATAGTATGTGAAATGATTTATAGGATAATATAATATATGGACGTATTATTTAGATTAGATTTGGATAAATTGTAGACGTCTCGGTTTTTGCTTTGAGAATCCTCATATATTGTGTATTATTTCATATTATAAAAAGTAAACATGAACAAACATCCATTTAAGCACAGAAACGGTGACGAGATGTCGATATCAATACTTCTGTGTGGAATAAAATACCTTGATGCGGCCCAGTGTAAGTGAACTGAAAATTCCAAACGAAATAAATATAATTCTTGTAAGTATGGCAACATTGAGTGAGACACAAACTAGGGTGTAGTGAAACTTTCAGCAATCGGCTTTTGGAAAATAACTGAGAAACTTTATTAGCGAAATAATATTTTTAATGTTGAGTTTTTAACTGTAGCTTATATGCAGTAAAATTTCTTTTTCTTAGACTTTATCACCATATTTATCATTTCTCTGTCGATACATTAAGAGGCACAATTCTTGATATCGATCATTTGAGCCAAATATTAATCAAAAAAGAGACACTTTTTCATCTATCCGGTCAATAAAACTCTCCTGTCTTAAAAACATCTTGCAAATCTTTGAAGTGGATAAATACATACTCTTTTATAGAATTTTAAGAGCTCTCAGCTCAAAAAACGCTCGTTGCACCAAAATCTTTGTGATCTCTATACCCTTTTATCTGAAAGCTGAAAAGAAAAAAGCTCTTTACCAATTTGTCTAATTTGAAGAGCTTTCAGCTCAAAAAAAGCTAGTTGGGAAAAAATCTCTCTGAAAACTTTGGAACAAAAAACGCTCTATATTCTTTTGTCTAATTTAAAGAACTTTCGACGCAATAAGAGCTTTTTGTTGAAAAATTTTCTGTATGTTTTTAAAATTAAAAAAAAAGCTCTACGAAGCTCTATAGCCTTTTGTAGAATTTGAAGAGCTTTCAGCTCAAGAAATACTTGTTGCGCAGAAAGCTTTAAGCTCATCAAAAGCTCGTTGCGTAAAAATCTCTTCGAATGTTTTTTTAGAAAACTCTTCACGAAAGCTTTATATCCTTTTGTAGAATTTAAAGAGCTTTAAGCTTATTCAAAGCTCGTTGTGCAAAAAGCTCTCTGACAGCTTTAAAATAAAAACTCTTTTTATCCTTTTTTAAATTCAAAGAGCTTTAAGCTCATCAGAAGCTCGTTGCGCAAATAGTTCTCCGAATGTTTTGTAACAAAAAAAGCTCTACAAAATCTCTGTACTCTTATTTAAAATTCGAAGAGCGTTAAGTTTAACGAAAGCTCTCTGAATATTTTTGTTTACAAAAAAAGCCTCAGGAAAGCTTTATATCATTTTGTAGAATTCGAAGTTCTTTAAGTTCAACCAAAGTTCGTTGTGCAAAAAGCTCTCTGACTGTTTTTAAATGAACCTTACATTGTCACATTTATATGCTAAAATTAGAAAAAAATTAATATATTATGATTACTTTTAATGTGTTAACAGTCAATTTCTTATAGAAAAGCATTATATTTTTAAAATAAAACACAATTTGTTATGTACTTCTTCCACATGTTTATAATGATCACGACCGGAACATTATAACCATGTGGAAGTAGTACAAAACAACTTGCATTTTAATTTTAAAATAAATTTGTTCAAGATGTGCTTATTTAAGAAACACAAAATTAAAATTGCAGGCGCTACTGAAATCAACCAAAAAAATAGAAGAAGATAAAACACGTCACTTTTGCTTAAGTTTATAAATTAATTGTCCTTTAATTAATCAACGCCGCTGCAGTGTCTAGTAATTAACTTGATAGAAAAATAAAAACATATTTAACCGAGCTTCGAAAAGTCTACAACAGGTGGTGCTGTCAGCGAGTAGGCCAATTTCACGCAACTGCACACACCGCCTTAAGCTTTCCAGACGCTGCGCTAGTCGTGCGAGAGAAAATAATAAAAGCGACCATTTTATAGGAAAAAAACCAATAGGTAATACGTCTACCGTACATCGTAGAAAACAATTACACACGCTGAAAACGCTTACTTAGTTTGTAATGTATAAAAATGAAATCAGGAGTGTTATCAGTTTATTGGTAACGTTAATTCAATTGCTTAGCAATTTTGTGTTTTTTTTAATGCGACGAACTTGTTTGTATCACACCGGACATCATGTCTCTTCAATGATACAAGTTCATAAAAAATATTTTTAATATACAAGTAACAATAAGAAATGATAATAGTGTAACATTTAATTGAATATGATGAGTACACAATAATTATATCAAAGTCATCAACTAACAATTAATTTAAATATACAAAACTTTCTACGGTGAGGCAACAATTAAGGATTAAATGGTGAAGGGCAGGGAAGGTAAACTTTTTCTCCAAAGGAGGCAGCAAATTTTTTGAACTGATAAAAGTTCTCTGGGGAAGAAACTAGACTACTATTTCTGCAGGACAAATACAGAATATCTCTTTCAGTGGACATAATTGGGCAATTCCAAAGAATATGTTCAGAATCTTGATTTTTATCACTACAAGGGCAATATGGAATTATTAAGTAATATTACAAATATTTTGTTTTTTGTGTAAGACCTGGGTCTTATATTATAATCTTTAAATATGCTCGTTATAGAGGCATTCCTTTTTATTCGCCAATATATTTAAATTTGATATTGTCGATGGATTCAGCAGTAACTTTGGGAATATTCATTTTTAATATTAAATTAAAATTGATAAGTTAGTTATTTCATTGGCTATGCTACTAATGTAAAGAAGATATTTTAAAAAAGCATCTTTATATTAACTATATCGCAAAGTCTTTTATTTCTAAGGTAAACAATGTTTCTAACTCCTAAATTAAAAATGAAGGGTAGGGTGGGTTTGTTTAATTCTACTGGACCCTAGTCTAAGAACCCTGTTAATAAAACAGCATTGTTTTACAAAGAGTGAAGTACAATATTAAAGAATCATTTTAAAACGATTAAAATTCACAATTCACCATTCAACGCATGCATTCTAACGGTGCTTCTATACGGTTTTGTCATGACACCTCACTAAAGCGCAGGGTAACCGTATACTGCGTTTTGAAAACAGATGCTTGCTGCGAATACTAGGGGTACGATGGTTTGACTTTGTCAGCAACTTGAAGGTTAAAGGGACGACGGACCATCCCTTTATTACGTCAAAAATAAAAAAAGCGACGATTGACCTGGCTTGGACATGTGGTGCGGATCCCCAGAGGAGCCTGAATCCTACTTGTCTCTTCTACCTACCGCATAGGTTCCGTCACCCTGGAAAGCCGCTGATGACCATGCATAGGATGTACTCGGTGGAGCTACTGGACGCTGGGATGACCTGGGAGGAAGCAAGAAGACTGGCTGGTATAATTAAAAAAAAAATCACAACCTCCCTTCGTGTTGATAAAAATAATGATCACTGAATTAAACTATATTCAAACTTATAGTAAAACCAATTTAAATTATCAGCAAATGTTTAATCAAACGGTAATCAATATTTCAATAAATAATAATAATTAACGGTGAAACATAAGTACCAAATTGTCTGTTCGTTAATAATTAACAATAATTAATTTTTATTTTATTTAATTTATTAAAGTTATTACTATAGAGCAGGGTGGCGCAGTGGAAGCGCACTGGATTCATAACTCAGTGGTCCGTGGATCAAAACCACGTCCTGCTGTCATTTATTTTATGATCATTTTATTGTATACATTTATAAGTGTATTTATATGTCTGTATTAAAAATATAATCAAAATAATACCCAAATTTATGTATCACGATAGCTTAGCTCAATTTATTTTATATTCAACTAAAAGTATTCATATAATTTAAAAAATCGACTGAGGGTGCTTGATATAATTTCAATATCAAATTTGAATTCTTGAGACTTTGTACATTTTCATGTATTTCGTCACTAACGACGCGGGTTTCGCCTTTCGGCATCTTGAGGCATTCGAGCACACGAATAAACTTAAACTGACACAAGTAAACAGTTTACAACAATTATATTATTTCCCATAATGCGTTTGTTGCGATTATTCCAGATGCTTTTTTTTTAGACTCGAGATAAGATTTGTCGTATTTTATATTGAATATAATTGTTGTAAGCTGTTTACTTGTGTCAGTTCTAGTTCATTCGTATGCTTTCGAATGCCTGAAGATGCCGAAAGGTGAAACTCTGGTTGTTTTTGACGAAATAGATGGAAATGTACAAAATTTCAACAATTCGAATTTGAAAGTATTCAATTGAGTCTATACGATAAGCTTGAAAACAAAATAAAGCTCAAATGAATATTTTCTCTTATAATTCAAGCAAAGAAAGTTATCATGCCATTTAAAAAACTAGAGAAACACGCTTAACAATTTTGCTCTTATGTTAAAAATGATTTCTTTAACCACGCTCCCTCCCAATGTGAATCAAATAAATTCCTTATGGTGGTTATCTCAATGCAAGATTTTTCTAGGAAAATTGCTTATTACTGAGTTGTTCAGCCTCTACTTTCGTCGAAGAGAGTAAGTTTAGAAAGATAAGGCTAGAAACAATACAATTTAATCGTTTTTGACAATTTGATTGAAGGGAGCGAATTTTAGATACATCTTTTCGAACAGACATCTATAAATCAATTTATATAACTGTCCGCACTGAGACTCGAATCAAAGTACATCGTATCTAATGAAGTTGATTTCTCGACCACGGACCTGGCATCCAGCGGGAAGTATTGATTTCTGATATATCATATATATCCGTTTTATACATTGTCACTGTACTGGCATATGTTGGTAAGGAGCATATTGAAAGTTCTGAGTAAACAGCAAATGAAAATTTTAGTCTTAGGATAAAGTCTTTAGCCGCGGTATTTTATGCTATATAGATAATTATATGACACACTCTGGTTTTTTTTGTTAAGTTTAAGTTTTATAAGGGTCCATAAATGACAGCGCACAGCTTTAATGGCATCGATTCTTGCTAGTCGAACCGAGTTATTGTCGTTAAAAGTAATCGGTTGCCTGAGGTCTATGGCTAAAAATTAGAAAGCGTCCAGCGGACGAATCTATTATTAACAAAAGGTGGAGGAACCTACAGTGGATGAAGTTTAATTTTTATTTTGGTGGACAGTTGGCTCTTGGAGGCCTTCGGCTAAAGGGAGTCGGCCGTCATCGCAAGTCATTATAAATTGTTTTTTTTTGTTTTGAAATTGGGCTTAATTTAAATTTAAAATCTTGAGTTGTGACAATTGCTTCATAACTTAAATGTAAATTCATGTGTTAAGTAAATGTAAATGTAGACTCAATTTTATGTGTTACTGATATTTTGTGTACTAAGCCACTGCATCTTCGTTAATAAGAGATGAACTGGATTTAAAATGGTGTTTTCTTGAGATCCCAGACCTCCCAGACGGTGATAACTAAACATTCGCCTCTGTTCGATTCGGACCTTCTCATATAATATCAAAACATAGATGGATTTATGTTTTGATATTATAGAACACTAATCAAGTGAGGAATCAATAGGCAGGGACAATTGCTTGCCTATAAATCTGCATTAATATACTTACTGATAAAATAAATTGCTGTGTTTTTTCAAACTGGTATAATAAATTCATCTACTGAGTTATTCTAGAAAAATAATTGATATCGAAGGATCTCATTGTAACTGTGTTTTGGTCAAATGATGTAACCCTCAACAAATACGAAAATGAGTTAATGATTGTATCTCATTTTAAAGACAACATAGCAGGTCTCAGCCAAATGATGTAAATAAGAAATATAAATTGAGCACCTTTTGGAAGGGAAACATTTTTCGACATTTTAGATTTTTAAATTTTTACCGGGCCACTTGATGTAAGCCACTATTATACCAACACTCCTTACGTACAATGCCGTATCCGAAAATATGAAAATTTACAGGAGTGTATTTTTAAGATTCATAACGTTACTCAAGATTTATATTTTAATGCATTTGATAAAAACAGTTTTTACTCTCTCTTGAACAATTTCAATTTTGAGGGTTACATCAATTGGACAAAATACCGTCGATAGTGTAGATAAATGCGACCATAAATAAATTTTAAATATGTCACTGTTACAAATCTTGCACTTTTGACAGATTTTTTCGTCTCTAGTATTATTCAAAAAACTTTGACTGTCTTCAAATTCTCTCGATGGATGTAATAACTTTATTTTTGACATTTTTCAAAAATGTTACAAATGCTTTATATCAATTTCTTGAATATTACATTCTCTTACTATAGAAGACCTCCTGAAACACATTACAACGCATTTTTCCCCAAGGCATATGAGCCGAGCACACTCAGACAAACTTTATGTAAGACTTGATTCAACAAAATTCAACTTATCGCGCTACATAACTGACTTTTTTTTATTTATTTAACACCAACAATCAGTACTCTTAAGGGTATAGAATCTTTAGTAAGCCACTTATTAGCTAGAATAAATGTAGAAAATGGATAAAGACGGCATCTGTGGTATATTAGTAAAGAATTACAATAATAGTAATCAGATGGAACTGAGCTCAAGTCCATACAAGACCAATCTAAATTAAGATTGTTTTAATTTAACACTTAAGTTCTTTGACATAGACAAGGGTCTTGAGTGATGCCATTTCTTCTCGAGTGATATTAAAAATTCTCACCGAGCTTATCTTATATGATTTTGAAAATCCACCTGGCACTTTGGCCATAAATTTATGCCCGTTTGAAAGATGAAAATTAAATGAAAAAAACGGTGTTCGGCCTGGCATTGATATATTCTGTAGTTTCGTCGCGTTAGCTCAAGCTCCGGCTTTCTCTTTTCCCAACCAATGGATTCGATCGTCCATAAAAGGCAATGATGTATATCTACAGGATAAACTCATTGGACCACGCAGCAATGGTATTGGACGTGACAGTAAGCTAAGATATTGGCGGAGGGCAGAGAAGCTTGAAGGCACCGTATTGTTGCCATATACTCCTAATAGGGAGTGAGCATGGCGAAAGAAGAAGACTTATGTAAATTTGATCTGTATATAATATATTTATGTGTGTAGAGATATGAGATTTAAAACTGTTCGATGGAGCTCTGTTCAAATTCATTAATATTTGTGATGTCTAAAATTCCCTCTCACCCATCTGATAACATAAATAGATTTATTGTTATAATTGAAATATAAATATAGATAAAACAAGTTGGGCCAATGTTTCAAATCTGGTAACTTTGGCCCATGATACAAATAACCACTGTAATTACTATAAATTCAATGATTTTAAAGTCGATAACTTTTCTTTATGCTTTCATTTATTCTCTACATAATTGAAATGAGAAAAAATATACCGCATTTGGTTTACAGATTAGTAATTCAAATTGAAAATATGGGTAATCCAATTTATTTCAAGAAAATTTTTTAAATTGTGTTTTACCATTCCAAGCTAACAGCTTACAAATTCAACAATTAAACAAATTGTATTGCAGATTTCATATTTTTTCCTCCAGTGGCTACTCAATACCTTTGCTTAGCTAAAAAATATTCATATGACATTAGTATTGTCATGGTATTATAATAGCAACCTTTTTCCATGTAGTGGGCCAATCTTAGAGCGATGGGCAAATTTACCCAAATTGATGGTACTTCTTGAATATAGCTTTTTCAATGGGTAAGCCCACAGGATCCAACCCTTACAAAATACCGCGGGGGATGTATGCGCAACTATTGCGAAAGATAAAGTGTGTTCGATCACAGTTTCCTTAGCCGAAACAATCTGTAGTCTATTTCACGCCTCTTGCCTCTGATTGATTTTTCCCAACTCCATTTTCCACATAGCTTTTTTACATTAACTCAGCTATTTTACATGTGCTAGTGATAAGAATACCTTATAACTCTTTCATATAACATTTAAATGCATATAAAATCCTATCATTCTATCCTTACTCTCTTTAGGAAAAAGAGGTTGAACAAGAAGTTATCGTAGAAAAACTTCTGCAGGATATTTCTCTTATGAGTCCATATGCTCCAAACTGAGCATATAGACTCATAAGGGAGATAAAAAAGACATTGATTCTAATTCTAGAAACACAATTAGTGCAATGTCAAAGCGACAAATTTAAATTTTATAAATTAATTTCCAAAAATCTACTATCCATCTAAAATACTCTATATTATGTTACGCCGAATGTGTGAAATTTCTTATCACATGAAATGGGTAATTTTTATTTTTATTCATGAAAGGTGCAAGCCCGTTGCCTCATTCATGAATTAGGCAAATTATCTGCCGAGCGCGTGAATTCGACAAGGTATGGATTATTATCTATTCTCGAACAAATCAATAAATATCAAATGCACTTTTTACAAAATATTTTCTATTAAAAATTCTGTCAGCGTCCGTGGCGCAGTTGGTAGCGCCGTTGGCAGCGGCTACGGATGTCTCGGGTTGAATTCCCGGTGCGCAATGTTTTTGACGTATAAAACACCCTCCCACCCAACCGATCCTCTCGGGGCGTAGCGAGAGCGATTAATTAACCACTAGTCCTGTAGTAGCCTTATCCTTCTATCCCTACTCTCTTCGAAAAAAGAGAGGTTGAGGAACTGAGTAACAAGCAGTTTTCGTAGAAAAGTACTGTTGAGATACCTCCATTAGAAAACCATATGCTCCACGTTGGGAGAGGACATGGAAAAAATTATAAAGATTTATTTCATATAAGTAAAATAATTTACTTACTGTCATATGTAAAATCAGAAAAAGTCTCCGTAGAAGGCTCTATTCTTCATCCCTTAAAGCTTCTCTCACGTCTCATACTCGATTACTTGACGATAATCCTGGGCATACTATTACGTGTGCACATTTTTCTGCGTGTTTAATTTAAAGAAATACTATGTACCAGAATCTTTACAGTAAAACACGAAATAAAATAGAGATATCTCATTTTTTGCCATGGCACTCTGTAGATTTCGTCATCAGTATCATATATTATATTTTGTGCAGGGGAATATTTATATTGGTATAGCTAGGGTAAGTTACATTTTTTGTTGATTGATTGAATTGGCATTTGCTTGGTTTGACTCCAGTGTAAGTGTATAAATCCACAACAATAAGATTATTTTTAAAACATAACCTCTCTCAATGTGGAGCATATAGAGTCCTAATGTAGGTATCTTATGAGAAGACCCCGGATCGAAGAGAGGCGGATGACTGGTTCTCGAACGTCCTGGAAGGGCTGGGATCTCAAACACACGTAATTTCAAATCCAGTTCAACACTTATCGTCGAAGATGCAGTGGTTTACAATACACAAAAATACTATTGCTAACACATAACATTGATTCTACATTTACATTTACTTAGCAACTGAATTTACTTTAAGTTATAATACAAATGACACGACAAATGATTTTAAATTACGTCCAATTTCAAAACAAACACAAACAATCCATTATGTCAACGGTGCCGACCACGAGGTCGGCAGCTCACCTCCACTCGACAGATTATAATCGACTGTGCACACATACAATTAAAAAAACTCCCTGCATCGTTGGAGCTACCCCTTTCCGTCAAAAATGGACTCGTCCAGCGGACATGCCCGCCGGCTTTTGAACGAGCGCCCTTGGCAACAAGAATTATTGTCGTTTCCGCTAGGCGATTTCAGTTATGGACACTAATGAAACTTAAACTTTAAACTTAAGCCAGGGTGTGTCACTTAATATAAGTTTTTTTTCGATAAATGTTTGTTTCTTAATTGCTGAACCTCTCTTTTAAGACAGGACTAGTGGTTGGCTAATCGCTCTAATAGCTACGACCCCTTTTTAGGATCGGATGGGTGGGAGGGAATTTTAAGACATCACAAACATCAATGCCTACGAACAGAAATTCATCGATTGAAAAATCAATTTATGTAGGTGTCCGCACCGGGATTTGAACCGGAGACGTCCGTAACCGTAGCCTGCACCACTGACCAGCTAAAAGTTAATAGAGAAGAATAATACTATTTTGACATCAAACTATTATACATTTTACACGTTACAGTACAAACTAATGATTTTTAATTTCAAAGCAATTAACCTTAAGAGCCCACGTAGCGTTAAAAAAATCCTTCAAGCATAAATGTTACTAATTGAATTTTTATTTCGAAATTTTCTTGAATCATATTCTGCGGATATGAATTTCTTTCAATATGAGTCTGTTCTCATGCCTATAAAGCGACGATCAACCACTGTCATTAAAATTCTATTGCAGAGATCTTCACCAAAAAGATACATATTAAAACAACACTAAAGTATTAATACGCCTATCTAATCAATACAGTCACAGAATTTATTTAAATATCGAATAATAAACAACCAACACTGACGCTCAATTCCGGCGGGAAAACATTAAATGGACGCCGATCACAAAATGGCCGATTTGATTGAAATATAGATAATGATATCATTTAATAAATGACAATGGATTTTACTTCTGTGCAATAATATTATGCTCATTTGGTTTGTGATTAGTGTTTTATTTTAATAAGCTTTGAATGTAAGTACGATAATTTATGCGTACATAGCTATTTTTATTCTCTTTCATGTTCAATTTTATGAGCTATTTATGATAATTAAGCAATGGTTTATAATTATACGGATTAAATAATGATATATTAAACAAATTTTCGTTGATATGTAAAAATGGTAAATATGCTTTAAAAAATGCTACGCTTTTTTATCCAAAAATTTATTAAATGCTCCAAATGCAAGGCAATCGCTAGGAAATTTAATTAAAAATCGGGAAATACCAGAAAACCAAAAATTGGAATCAAGGAGACCGATAATTTATGCAAATTGTGAAATATTACTACGAAAATTTGTCGCCATATTAAAAATTCTTTGTACAGATAGTGCTTCTATATATGTATTTATATTAGAAGAATTAAAAATTTGACATAATTCGACCGATTGATGTAACCCTCAAAAAATACGTAAATGAGTTATTGATTGTATCTCATTTTAAAGACAACATAGCAGGCCTCGGCCAAATGGTGTAAATTATAAAAATTCAAAAATTAGAAAGGCTTAAAATTTCTGACCCCCCCCCCCCACTTGATGTAAGCCACTATTATATCGACACTTCCTACGTGTAATCCAGAATATGCAAACATTAAAATTTTTTTACACATGTCCGCTCCCAATGTGGAGCATATGGAGGGATCTTAACAGAATTTTTCTACGAGAACTGCTTGCTACTCAGTTGCTCAACCTCTCTTTTTTTTCGAAGAGAGTAGGGATAGAGGGATAGGGCTAGGACAGGACTAGAGGTTAGCTAATCGCTCTCGCTACGCTCCGTGAGGATGGGATGGGTGGGAGGGAGGACTTCAGAAATTCTTAAATCGATTAAAAGGTCAATATATGAAAACCTTCCGCACCGCGAATTGAACCCGAGACCAACTACCAACTGCACCACGGACGCCGACATTAGAATTTATAGGAATGCATTTCAAAAAATTATAACGCAACTCGCTATATAATGTTCTCAATAAAAACAGTTTTTACTGTCTCCTGAACAATTTCAATTTTGAGGGTTACATCAATTGGCTAAAACACCGGCGATATAATGGGAACTTTACTGATATTATATTCGTATTTCGCGTAAATTATGAGCTTCCCTGAATCTCAAATGTGGTAATTTTGCATTTTTTTATTCTTATTATATTTCCTACAGAGCTGCATTGTTATTTGTGGTATGTTGTAAATTTTCAGGTAAAAGAGATTTCACCACAAAAAATCAGTGATATAAATCGTAGAGCTGTTTTCAATCCAAAAGATAAACGACTTTTCTTTACTTTAAGTAACTCTATTTTCAATAATCAACTTCTGCGGTGAAAACGCTAATTTTCCAATATTGCTGTAATCATAAATATAGTTTTATTGATAAAAAGTATTCATTTGATAAAAGATAAAAATAAGTAATAACCACGAGACGAAATTATTATGTTTACCTAAATGTAATATAGTTCTACTAAGTACATACCAAATCAACCTATTGATTCATTTGTGTCACATTTTTAGAAATAATGATAAAAAAGACAGAAAATTCATCGACAACTAATTGTAACAAACACTTACCTTGTTACGTTGTGTCATTTCTTTGTTTCAAAATAGGAGAATGCAGAAAGGGAATAACAAAAGAAGTTCATTTGCCATTCAATTTAATTTTTTTAATCAATGCTAAGTTTATTTAACATATTCTAAGCACACAGAGCTAACCTCATATTTGTCAAAACACAACTTTTAAAGTTTGTTCATGTTTGTTAAATATTGTGTAAAATAATAAATATGATAATAAAAAAATTAAATCGAGTCCGTCGTACACTGGTCAACGTTTCTCGTTTCAGTTACAATCTGATGGGCTCGAGTCCCAATTCGAACAGTTTCATAGATTGATTTATGGATTTCTGTTAGAAGACACGGATGTTTGTGTTGTCTAAAGTTCCCTCCCACCCACCTGACTCTAAAAATGGGGCACATTGACAGCCATAAGCTAACCACTAGTCCTACCTTAACCATATTTTTCTACTTTTTAAAAAAATAAAACACAATTCATTTGTACTACTTCCACATATTTATAATGATCAGGACCGGTTTCGCCCATCACGATCATTATCAACTGATAATGCTCGCATGCATCAGCTGATAATGCTCGTGATGAACGAAACCGGTCCTGATCATTATACATATGTGAAAGTAGTACAAATGAATTGCCACTTTTAAGTTGTTAACTGTCAATTCTTGGTGGAAAGACATTATATTTTAAAAAATAAAGCACAATTTGTCAAGCAAACCGTCTATGCATCTTCTCCTTTGTTATATCCGATTCATTAATTTGTATTATACCTGTAAGGTTATTTTTAACTTGCAAGAATTGATTCTGTCTCTGTAATTTTTGTTTTTCAGATATTAAAAATTTAATGGATGCTTATAGCTGCTCTGTTTTATCCACTTAATATGGCTGTTTATTATTCATATTAATTACATACTTAATATTTGATTATTTTTAAATGGTTCATTAATTTTTTCTTATAATTTCCCTGATTCATTATTGTATATTATAGTAGTAACGTCATTAAAAATTTTGTTCAGCTAAATGGACTTTTAATGTAGCTATATTTGTGATTTCAGATTAGTATTTAATGATTTGCAAGAGGTCCATAACATTTTAATTGTAGACTCTTTCATTTGATTTATGAATAATTTGTTTGTTAGTCAGTATTTTCTTGTCTCAGTTCAATAACCATCAGTATTATATACCTTCATTTTTACTCTCAATTTTATATAAGTAAGCCTGTTATGTTTGTATTTTTATCAGTTGATAACCGGTCCTGATCATTATAAATATGTGGAAGTAGTACAAATGAATTGTGTTTTATTTTTTAAAATATAATGTCTTTCCACCAAGAATTGACAGTTAACACATTAAAAGTGATATTTTTCTACCCCTACTATTAAGCAAAAATGAAGGCTGAACAACTGAATTCCAAGCAGTTTTCAAAGAAAACAGTCTCTTCAGAGATAAACTCTATTTGTATTCCATGTTATGCTACACGTTGGGAGAGGACAAGGTTTAAAAAAATGTGTATTTTTGTCCTAAATAATGTTCTGCCTTAGAGTTCAAATTCGTTCGAGTAACTGAATACATGAAGATTCCGAAATACAAAAACAAACAAACAAAACTAATGAAAGCAAAAGGAAATTTCACACATATATTTTTGACTCTTTTTAGATTGTGGAGTTTCGATATTTTTACTCTAAGCAGACGATATCACAGCTGGTATTTTCAAATTTCTACGATAATTTTGAAAAATATTCCTTTTTTAATAAAACATCTATTTGTTTTTTTTGTAGTAATTTCTAAGAGAAATTTCTTATGTAATATTTCTTAGAACTAGATGTAGATCTTTTATCCATTATTATTATCTTCTGATTCATGAACATTCATAAAATATGTAAAATATATAAGACATTTGGAAAATCCATTGGAGCGTTATCTGTTTTGAAAAACATTTAAATAAAGAATTTTAAAGACGTTTCATAAAAAGAATGTCTTACAAAACAATAAATCGTCGTGGAACTTCGACATGCCGCTATTATTTTTTATGATTATGATTGAATCTTAAAAATAAATCTTACGATAAAAAACAAACGAAGTGACCGAGTGGTAACTTAATATAGCTTTTGTATCAAAACCACTTCGCAATCGCAGGTTTGGAATATATATATCTTTAATAGTAATTTATGATTTCCCATTTCAATGTTGTGATGTTTGAATACGTCTCTTAAAAACAACCAGTGATTAGTTAACAGCTAAACGTTGCCAAATTTTGTAATTCAAGATGATGCACTTTAACTACCAACAATTACAGTATATTACATATCTCTTGACTTACCTGTCTGTCTATCTCTAACACACAACACAGCACTGCACGTGCGCACGATGCGCAGACACAAGCTAGCGTGAGTTTCGAGTAAATATTAACAGGTCGTCATACAAGAATTTGTTTGAACCAAGTAATTTTTATCGCATTTAGGTATGAAATATTCTTATGACGTAAGCGTTGTATAAAAAATAAAATGTTATGCAATGCACAAACAGTTCCGGTAAACTAGCTACTTTGGACATTCTGTATTTCAATTTCAATACCGTCATCTATGACGGGTACTAGTTTTACATATCTTTTGATTTCCCTGTCTATCTATCTGAAACACAAAGTAAGATGCGATTGCGCACGAAACGCACACACAGAGATATAATAAGTTTTGAAACTGCCACATAATATTACTAGTTATCTATACATACTTTCAGGTCGTTGGTGCATTTGTCAACGTCGTTGGATTGGGTTACGGATTTCACGGGCTTGAATACCAGTACGGACAGTTTCATAAATTGAATTTTCAATTGATTTTTGTGATTTCTAATATTCACTCTCAGTCATCCGATTCTCAACGAGTGTGATTAGACAACCATTCGTTTTATCCCAGTCCTATCCTTCTATACACACCTTCTTTGAAAAAGAGTGGTTGATCAACTGAGCTACAAGGATTTCTCGTAGAAAAACTTCTGTTGAGATACCTCCATTAGCAGTCCACATGCTAACTTTATATCGAAAGTACTCATTACAACCACTCCATATTGACGCACTGAAACAATTATTAAAAAAATCAACCTTTCAAATTAATTATTATTCAAATTACAAATTATAAACCGTTTTCTACACACTTTGAACTACAATTTTTAGTTAGAGTAACAATTTCCATAATGATCTTTCTTGATGTTCAAAAGAGATTACAGAAAATCCGGTAAAAACATGCATTCAAATTATTACATTGCAAATATGCGAATATCTTATTACGAATTAGTCAATGTATTTTTTCTATTCCATTCTAACAACGTGGTGTAGTGAGAGCGATTTACTTACCATAAGCGTGTCACAGCCCTATCCTTATATCCCTACTCTATTCCAAAACAAAAGAGAAGTAGCAACTGAGTAACAAGCAGTTCTCGTAAAAAAACTTGTTCAGATACATCCATTAGAAGCCCATGTGTTTCACATTCGGAGGGGACATGGTAAAAAAATTAAGGCATATTTCATTTACAATTGCCTTCAACCAATTCCACTCATCCCATTCTAACAACGGAGCATAGCGAGAGCGATTAGCTTACCACTAGTCATATCTTTCAATACCTATTCTCTTCAAAAAAGAGAGGTTGATCAACTGAGTAACTAACAGTTCTCGTAAAAAATCTTCTGTTGAGATACTTTCACTAGGAGTCCATATGCTCCACATTGGGAGTGAACATGATTGAGAATAACTCCATATTGATACAGTGGAACAATTAGATAACCAATAGCCCTATCCTTCTATACCTACTCTCTTCGAAAAAGAACTCTCGTAAAAAAAACTTCTGTTGAGATACTTCCACCAGGAGTCCATATGCTCCACATTGGTAGTGGGCATAGTAAAAAAAAAGAACAAATCCTTCTCTTCATATATGTAAAAAAAGACGAAGCTTAGGCAACGGTTTTTGATCGATACTTTAAAAATGTCGTGTTCGTTACAGATTGTTTCAGAAGTTCCCGTTTACATAGGTCCAGCTCAATTGCGGTCTTGAGCGCAAACATCGTCCGAGCGCGAAACATTTTCCCGCCAAAATCATTTAACCTCGCCCACCCGTTCGCTTCCGGCTCACTCTAACTCGGCTCACTTTATCTGTACTTCCGGTCCAGCGGGTTAACAGCGGGGCTTAGCAGGCGCCGACCACCCGCGCCACCAAGCGCACGCAGGACCCCTTCCCCTCCCCGATAGTGATAAGGGAATTTCCACAGTGGAGTGCGCTGTTTTATACATGATGGGATAAAACTGAAAATGCTTGTGTATCATACTTAACGAAAATACTTAACTCTCTCTGTGTCCTATTTTTAACGGTCGTATAGTATATAACGATAGTATAGGTGAGCTGGATTGCTGTTTTTGTAAAATAGGCGACGTCACTTTGACAAACCAAATTTGTGGTATCCCCAAAACACTGTTTTAACCATAGTAGATTATTCAATAAGTACAGAATGACGTCAACAAATGCAAAAATGTCTACTAACAATTTTAACCAGCTCACCTATACTTCTTACACCATGGCTTAGGACACTGCTTCCAAACCGCTAAAATGTTTTGGAACGCTGATATAAAAATTCCAAGCAATTAAACAATATAATGTAAATGTTTTGGCTGTAAAACGCTGCTCTTAGAAAAAATAATATTCATGAAATCTTTAACTCAAGTTGAATGTTTAATCAAAGAGTGGTTAGCCATAGAGCTGTAAAATCTCTTCAACAACCTCATGATATATATCGACGGTGTTTTGGACAATTGATGTAACCCTCAAAATTAAAATTGTTCAGGTAAATTGCTTAGTAAGAACTGTTTTTATTGAAAACATTATATGGTGACTTACGTTATGAATCTTTGAAATGAATTCATGTTTGCAAATACGTAGGAATTATATGTAGGGAGTGTCCATAAAATAGTGGCTGACATCAAGTGGCCGGGTGAAAATTTTCAAAAATAAAACCAATGTAAAATGATGTTTCCCTTCCGCTAAGTGGTCAATAATTTATATCATTTGGCCGAGATCTGCTCTGTCGTCTTTAAAATGAGATCCAATCATTAAATCAATTGGCCAAAAAACCTTTGATAAAGTCGTTGACTGTTTCCAGATCCAAGTCTCTATAGAAGGTATCGTTGCGAAAATACCACGGTTTGCATATCTCCAAATGGGCGCTGCGTACGTCGAGATAGTTTGTGTAATTGTTCGCATTGTATACATAAAAATAAATAAATTGAAACGTTACACCACTGGTGCCTTCTTCTTGTTGGATTAGTTGGCACGCTCCTGGATTACTCTCGACAGACGATACAAGAGTTTACTGCGAGACCGGATCTAGTCTTAGTGATAGTAATAACTTGTTCCAGTTTTTATGGCCCATCTTGACTACCTAGCGTGGATCAGTGCTAAGAATCACTTTCGCTTTTCCACTTGTAGTCTAAGATCAAATCTCGGAGTAAGTAATTATTTTGGTTAATCTTCTCATTTCCTTTTTAGTAATAAAATTGCGCTGAATAAAAATTTGGATCAAGATAAGTATAGTCATACTTTTTGCTGTCAATAATATATTATTTTACGTCCGTAACTGATTATCGGTCTCTGTAGTCTAGTAGTACAAGCCTTACCCTAGCAATCAAATGAACTTGGGCTCAAGTCCCAGCTAGGTCCCCAATTTTAATTTGAAGTCTCGGACATGGGTTTTTGTAACGTCATTTCTCCTCGAAATAAATTCTCATATTATATTATATCGTCGTTATAAGTCAAAAAACCTTCTTTTGATGTAATCTACATTTAAGAAATTCATTAAGTGTTTATATTGACATACCTTTACTATTATTTATTAAACTAATCACTTTATGATATTCGTTAATCATATACGAAATTGATATAATTTTTAGTTATTCTTTTTCAATGTAATATTAACGACAGTTTTTTGTCACTTATAACTGTGAACGAAATTTAATACTGATTCCTTCAAATTGCGTAAAAAATACAGAGAATATGTTTTTTCAGACGATAGACCGCCCTAAAATCTATCGTACAGCATTCATAACTCAAAACAGCCAACTTTCACTATACTGACGCTATCTATAATAGCCCGCACCGATCTCTAGGTGTAGATGTAGACGTTTTATTATCATCACATACACATGCGGGTATGAAAATTTCTCATGACTTAAGTGTCTACGGTGTGTATAAACAATACACACAGCTCCGATGTGACGCAAACCCGAGGCAAACAAACAACAATCAGTCCGTCAGTATGGAAATTAAAGAACAGCTACGTTAGAAATCAAATATTTCAATTTCAATACCGTCATCTATTATGGACGTTCCCACTAGAAGTATTATATATATCATGTAATTTAAAAATTCATAACATTTGGGGCATTGGCAATCATTGGCATAATTTGTATATCATTAAAAATATATGTGAGATTTATTTTTTACATACCCTTGCACCAAATTGTATATAAAATAAATTTGTTTCATGTTAAGTATCTTTGTTATTCCATTTATTGTATTGTGTGTGCACTAAACGTGACCTATTTATGTTTAGCGTACTTGAGAATCATCTTCGGAAAAACCACTTTTTCGTTTTTCCAGATAAAAATATTGAGTTAAATTTTCAGTGTACGATTTTGAAACATGTCAATAATCACGTAACAAAGCTTTCGATAGTCCATGTGCTTTTTTTACCAAACCTAAGTTTAAGAAAATTTCAACCTTTTTGCCTTCAGTGTAAGAGGCTCTGTTACTATGCACACAGTATTATATAGCAAATAGAGGAAAATACTTATTACCACGGCAGCTCAAGAAGTCTGCTTTGGATAGAGTAAACATGAAATCCCTCCTTGGATTAAGAAGAGCGAATCTGTTTGCTAGACCAATCCTTAGAGATTAGTTTTAACTTTCGAGCCCGGGACGACGGCTGCCTCGCGTACACTAAACTTGTTTCCGACGCTCACTTGAGGAATAATAATCTTTATGTAACCATTTATTGAAGGTTTTGCGTAGCTAGCTTACAGAGCTTTCCGTAGGTATAAAAAAAGCACACATTTAAAAGGCCACACATCTGAATTTAAAAAATATTTTTGACAGCCTAAATTTTCCAATAAATACGTCAGACATTTTGAGATAAAATCGGCGAGATTTTTTTAAGTCACTCGATAGTAAATTTAAATCACTTTTTAGTCACATATGTGTATAAAACTTGTTTATTTCATGAAATGAGAAAAATTTTGTTGAATCAATGAAATAACCAAGCCTTATTCATGAATTAGACAAATTATCTAACGAGTGCGTAAATTCAGCAGGGTAGAGAAATCATAAACTGACAAGACGACAGTAGAATAAGTAATTTAATAAGGATGTAAAATATAGCTTGGTATATTAAGATTACTATTAAGATGCGGAATAGTTAAGGTTGTGTCATTGATTGGACATGTTAAAGTTTTAGTAAATTTGCTAAATGTGGTGTCATTTAAGTAAATCTGCACTAGTTATGGTACATCAAATTTGGACGTTTCCAAGTTTGAATTTTACGAATCGGTGATAGCTGTTAACAAACTAGCCTGGTGAAAACTGTCAAATAAATTGCGCGTACGCATGATATCATAAGGACGCCATAAGGTATTAAAAATCGACAATTGCCTGTTGCAAATCGTGAAAATACTTTTTAAATAAAATTCTTACGTCATTTTATTGTTTTATTTGGGCGTGGTAAGTGACAATAAACGTCATTGTAGTTATTGATTGATATATTTTTATACAATCAATGACATTTGGTTTAGTTGCAAAAATATCGCCGGAGCGCTACTATCTTTATTTTATACAATCAATGACGTTTTGCTTAGTTACAAAAAACACCACCGGAGCGCTACTATCTTTATTTTACATAATCAATTACATTTGGCTTAGTTGAGAAAAACACCACCGGAACGCTACTATCTATTTTCCTCAGTTCATGAACTAAGCAGAAAAATTCATGCTGAACTCACGCACTCGGCAGATAATTTGTCTAATTCATGAATGAGGCAACGCGCTTACTTATTTCATGAATTAGGAAAATGTTTATCCATTTCATGTAATAAGCAATTTCACACATTCGGCGTAACATAAATACTAAATCGAGATTTTTTTAACTCATTCGATACCAATCAAATATTATATTGAAAAACCTCAATTTGGGCCAAGCCATCTGATTGTTAGAATAAAGCTCTTACCGCTGGACCAAATAGATCAACTATTAACCCATAAACACCAGTATTGCCATACGCACAAGTGTGATTTATTGTTTGAAACATTTAATCACAATCTGGGGCAATTAAGAGACCCCTTAAATATATTTTGCGGTAATTTAAAATGATTAATTTTTGCCCGTACTGACAAAAGTCACGTAAAACAGTTTGCTGAAAATGTTGCCGTTTGATATGACACTCACACCTACGTATTACATAAAGCCATATATGTATAATAACAATATCCGCGCATATACACAAATGTATATGTATATGACATTATACATATACAAAGTACACACACTATATTTTGTGAACAAATAGCAGGGCTATCTCAAAACAGTTTATTGTTAACCCTTCCGCGACGAATTGATCCGTGACAGTACAAAAATTTTGCATTTTCAATATCGATATAGTTTACAGTTTGGTTTTATTATCTTTATCTATATACATAAAAATGAATATTTGTTTTTTTGTTTGTACATTCATCCGATTTCGATGAAACTTTGGTGAGTAGTTGTGCGCACACCCGTGAAGATTTATGAAGAAAAATCTTAAATCTAAAAAATAATCTAAAAAAAAGATACACATAGCGACGTCTCTGAAAAACCTTCTGATTTATTCGTGCCGGGCTCGGGCTGGGCCCGAGTAAGAAATTCAAATTTAAGAAAAATATTTCGTACTACGTTTGCATCATGAATCACCAATAAGGCAATAGTATTCATAGCTTAAATAATTTATTTCCCGTGTACCACGAATATCGCTGGAAATATGGAAACAATAAAATATGTTGTTTGAAAAGAATAAACCAATTACTATATTCAAAACAAATCGGGCTTTTTTCGGGCTGAGAAAAATAAATCTGGACTTCGGGTCGGGTTCGCGTAACAAATGTGATATTAAGAGTTGGGCTAGGGCTAGGCTGGGCTTGAAGTTGACGGGCTCGGACCAGGTAGTTTTATGAAATTTCGGCCGTGCAGACCTCTAATCCAATTGGCTACTACAACACAAACTCTTTGTTTCTTTGGGTGCATTGCAACGCATGTCGGGTACTCACTAGTATGTGATATAAATCAAAATTTGTTATTGTATATGATTATCCCATACATTAATCATTATTATGTGTTTTCCTACTATTTTGCAAAATATAAATTAACATTAATTTAAAAATCTATATACACAAAAATGAATTTTTGTTTGTCCTCTATGCGTTCCTATAAAATTCATCCGATTGTGATGAAACTTTGTTGAGTTGTTGTGTGCGCACTCGCAAAGGTTTCTGAAAATAAAAAATCTAAAACAAAAATTTTAAAAAAATCAAATACTTACAACCAACGACATCTCGGAAAACCTTCTGATTTATTCGCGTACGCACCAGACGGAAATAGAAAATATTGTGTATGCAAAAGCGCTTCAATAAACAGAATTAAAACACAAACACTTTCTTTCTTTAAGTGGCATTGCAACGCATAATCGGTAGTACTTATATAAATCTTCAACTGGGCATTCAAAACAAAAGTTTAAAGAAAAAATCATTAAGCGATATATTACTCCTCAAAATTACCAACATATAAAAAAAGATTATTTTTTTATTGTTAATGAAACTACTCAGTCCTGAAAGGTTAAAAGTCAAAAACGCTAGCTACACAAATACATTCAAGTACACAAATACACCTGATCGTAAATTAAAGCAGTGTTATCTTGCTGCATCAGATTGTTTGCTGTACTGGATCCGAGGGTATGTAGTATGAATGCGATACTGCCGCACCAGTTGCCTGTAAAGTTCACTGCTCTGCCGGTTGCACCAAGAAATTTTCGGTGATTTATCGTTGCTTAGGGTGTGTGGAGCGTGTCTAGAATTGCTGCACTATGTTTTATGAAAAGGTTAAAATTGTGATACTTTATTAAATTATGAATAGCCTCAAATATGAAATAATTTAATTGATGCTTTGTTTAATTTAACATATTGACTGAGGGTGCTTGATGAAATTCCAATATCAAATTTGAATTGTTCACCTAAATTTTATCTATTTACTGTCTGCCAGTTCATTTGTCTGCTCGAATACCTGAAGATGCTGACAGGCGAAACCCCGGTGCATAGTGACGAAATACGTGAAAGTGTACAAAATGTCAAATTTGATACTTTTTTATTTGTCTTGTGTTTTCAAAAAAAATATAACACATTTTTTGACTCAGTGGCACAGTTGGTAACGTAGTTGGCTACGGTTACGGATGTTTCGGGTTCAATTCCCGGGGCGTACAGTATCATAAATTGATCTTTCAATCGATTTACGGATTTCTGTTCGTAGTGTTTTTGATGTCTAAAAACTCTCTTCCACTCATCCGATCCTCTAAAACGAGGCCTAGCGAGGGCGAATAGCTAACCACTAGTCCTGCCTGAAAAAATATAAGTTGAGCAACTGAGTAACAAGCAGTTTTCATATCAAACGTCTGTTGAGATACCTCCATTAGGAAGCCGTATGCTACAAGTTGGGAGCGGACATGGTAAAAAACAGTTTAAATTAAAGAAAATTTAGTATTATTATTATAATATGGTAAGTCCAGGAACAATAGTGAAGATTTTTTGAATTTATTTTAATACCGATTTGATATTTATGAACAAAATATGAAAAACTATTTACTTAAAAAAACACAAAACCATTAAGATTCCGTAATTACAGGTTGTCGTAAAGATCAATTATTATTTACAGGTAATTGGTAGTTGGGAAACTAACCCTGACATAAAAATACTGATTTAAATTTGATATTGAAGTTCCATCAAGACGTCATGGTCGATATCTTAAATTTTATAGATTCATCAATCCAAAAAGATATATTTTTATTTGAAACTTTTTTTATTTACAACATGACAGAATAACATTCCAATAAATATATCATATTATTGTAAATCTATAAAAGTAACGATAGCCTAATATTGAATTGATTTATCAAATATTTTGTTTTTGACAGTGTAGAATGTAGAGAGAATCAAAAATATTGTATTTAATAGAAATGCACCGGCAGGTTGTATCAGAATTTTTGAAAAACATCTTCAAGGGCAAATCAAAATAAAGAGTAAGATGTAAATAATATTAAAACTTTTATCTTCTATTGAGTATATCTCTGGAACAATATGCGTTAAAAAATACTATTGTCAATGACGATTGATGTTATATAGCTATTTTTTTATGGGGGGAGATATATTTTGTTGAATTATTTTATATTGTCGAATGAAGCTTAATAATTATTCAAGGATCGTTCTGTAAACATAAAATAGATAAGCATAGTACGTAAAAATATGTTGAGATTTGTAGATGATTTTAAGAGTTGGTATTGTTGAATTGGTTGATTCTATTTACGCCATAGGTTTCTCCTTACCGATGGTCCTCAGTGCAGCATTAGGCAGCAGCGAATGGTGAAGGATCGTCAAGAAAAACGAATCTGTAGCGATTTACGAAAGTCTTGACCCTCACCACTGAGGAAAGCAACTAAAAAGAAGGTATCTTATTCAAATTGTCAGTTCTGTAGCTGAATAGACTTACTTGCATTTTTTCATTTTTTCGAGTAACAATTATATATATATTTATTTTTCAAATCGATTTAGAGATTTTTCCCACTCACATCCGATTCTGAAAACGTAGAACGAAGCTAACACAACTAGAGCGATTAGTTTACTACTAGTCTTCTTCTTCCTCGTGGAAGAAGATCTTATCAGAATTTGAATTCCAGACGACGTCCAGAAATAAAGCTGCTCATGTATGATTATAAGAACTTAATATACAATCATAAACATAAAAAATAAAATAATATTGCTGCAATAGTGTTACAAACGAAAATACATTATTAAAACCTTTCAGTTTCTGTTGCTTAGTGGTAAGAACTTTACTCTAGCGATCATGTGATCTGGGTTCTAATCTTAAATCGAGTTTTTACCACTATCAATATTTTTTTTGCAATTTAATATCTGAAATCATGTGCATGTGCGTTTGTGATCTTCTTGTGTCTTTTCTCCTGAATTGTATTAGGTATAGTCATGGGATTTAAAAAATACGAAATATCAAGCGTTTTGGATATCACAAACTTAATTTTAAAATAACTCACCATTTTATTTATACTAACACTTTTTATTATGATCAGGACCGGTTTCACTCATCGCGAGCATTATCAATTGATAAAATAGGAATCTTAAAAATGTCACTGATATAAAATTAAGTGTTAATAATTACTAGATGTATCAAACAATCGGTCCAAGAACTATGCCAAGAATTAGCAGATAATCATAGAAATTATACATAAACGAAATTGAATAATCTACAATTAAAATGTTATGAGCCTCTTACAATTCAATAACTACTGATCGGAAATCAAAAATTAAACCACATTAAATGTCAAAAATGTGAGAAAAATATAATGAGTTTAAAAATATTTCATAAATATTCATGAAAAATGGCAAACGGGTGAATAGAAAATATAATGCTTTTCAACCAAGAGTTGACCATTAACATCTTAAAAGTGACTGGCTCTATTTCCAAATATTTTATTTCAAAACTATATGACATTATAATATGTTATATATTTCATAACTTTCACTTTGAACCACTCACTTTGTAAATTACCTTTCCAGGTTTTGGCAACCTTTTCAACGATGTTTAGATAACATTGTCGATTCTCAGATGCTTTCCGTCAGTTCATTGAACATTTAATATATCATATTATAGCTGTTCACCATTGCTTTGCTTATTTACTTCTATTTCATAGGCAAGAGAATTCATTTCGTATTATTTTGCTTCAGTTAACACTTTTAAGGGTTTCATTTAGGGGAAGTTTATAACGTTGTACAAGATAAAAAGTTTAGAATAATATTTTATTCTATTTTATTCAATTCTGATGGTTTAGTTTCATATTTTAATAAAAAAAAAAGTAAAAACATAATTTCGCTATATATGGGAGCATATAATTTAATTGGTATCAAAATAATACCTTTTAAGGTGTTACTTGTCAATTCCTGGTGGAAAGGCATTATCACTTTTAAGGTGTTAACTGTCAATTCTTGGTGGAAAGACATTATATTTTAAAAAATAAATCAAAATATGTGGAAGTAGTACAAATGAATTGTTTTATTTAAAAAAAATGAAAGGCATTATATTTAAAAAAACAAATAATACTTATGTAATATATATGTAACTATTGGTAAAGCATCTTTTGAAAAAAACATAATTATATTATATCATTTTAATCAGATAATCGATATGTGAACTAGCGAGTACCCAGAATGTGTTGCAATGCCACGCTAATAAAGAAAGTGTTTGTGATTTAATTCTGTTTATTGAAGTGCTTTTGGATATAAAATATTTTTGTTTCCGTCTGGTGCATACACGAATAAATCAGACAGTTTTTCAAGATAACGCTGTTAGTACGTATTTGATTTGATGAAATCTTCACGTGTGTGCGCACAACAACTCACCAAAGTTTCATCGGAATCGGATGAATGGTATAGGTACGCATAAGAGACAAACAAAACAATCATTCATTTACATATATATATATATATGCGTTCCTATACCATTCATCCGATTCCGATGAAACTTTGGTGATATATATATATATATATATAGATAATTGATTCGAATTGATATGTAGCGTGGTTCAGAAAATGGTCACAATCATTGTCTATATGTGATTCAGATTTTTAATTACGGAATAGGAGAGAGAAAAAAGTTGTACTTAGGAAACTTTAAATGATATTATTAACCGTTTTCGCTTGCGGAATATATGGACTCCTAGTGAAGGTATCTCAACAGAAGGTTTTCTACAGGAACTGTGTGTTACTCGGTTGCTCAATCTGTCTCTTTTTTGAAGAGAGTAGGCATAGAAAGATAAGGCCAGGACAGAATCAGTGGTTAACTAATTGCTCTCTCTATGCCCTGTTTTTAGGATAGGAAGAATAGAATGGAATTTTAAGCAACCTTGCAACTGGTGACTTATCTCAGTGCAACTGGTGAAAATAGAAATTGTTTAGTTATGGTTTCAGCCACGTAGATAAAAATTGGGAGCATGTAACTTAGTAGTATTGAGAATTTCAGGTTTAAGTTCATTGAAAACAAGCAAAAATCATATGCAGCTTGTAAAATAAATTAAACCATAACCTGTTCGTGAAATCGACGTAAATAATTGTTCCTCGTAATTATGGGTTATGGGTAATATTGAACGAAACATGTTTATAATTTTTTAAATTATCGAGTCTTCCGGTTGGTAAAAATACATATTTCGTGCCCTGGTTATAACCCAAATATTGAAAACATACCGTTACAAATAAATACTATAGAAAGATTTGCGCCAGTAAATTACAATTCATGGTTGTAACTGCTAAAATATCTGGAATAATAAGTTCATTTATTAAACGCGCCAAAACAAATGTCGGACAACGTCAAACTCCATTTAGAACGTGATTGTGGGGGATCTGCGAGCGACAAGGGTCGACAACAGGGGCTCAACCCTTCCCGAAACACTGACGGCCAAAAGCGCAATGTCACCCATCACCAATTGCCGTTGCGCTGGCCTGTCGATAAATTGCCGCGACACTGGTCGTGTTTATCAATGTATTGTAAATATTTTTTTTGAAACCAAGAATCTGCTGCAAAGCCGGGTCCATAGTGTAGTGGTAAACGTCGTTGACTTTGGTTAAAGATCTCACAGGTTCGAACCCTAGTACGGAAAGATGTATTTCTGTTCGTAGGCATGGATATTTGTGATGTCTAAAACTCCCTTCTACCCATCTTATCATTAAAACGTAACGTAGTGAAAGCTATTTATAAACTAACCACTGTTCCTATCATAACTCTATCATTTTATGCCTTCCCTATTTGTAAAAGAGAGGTTTGCTTAAAATAACTTGTGTTAATAGAAGTTGTCAGTTTTCGGCGTTTTATTAAAACAGCTAACTGTTACTTTTCGCAAAAAATAACGATAGAATGATATGACTGGTATCGGGGTAGTCGTTACCAAATCACTCTGGCTACCCCCGTTTTTAAGATAAGTTAAGTAGGAGAAAATTTTAGACATCACAAACATCAACACCTTTTTAGAAAAATCTATAAATCGATTGAAAAATCAACTTGAGAAACTGTCCATTCTGGTATTTGAACCCGTGAGATTCGTTACCGTAAATATATAAAATAATAAATAAAATCTTGTTTATAACTTTTTCAACGTGACGCCATTGTCAGACCTAAATAATTAATAATATTCTTCTCTTAATGAGACATTCTACTAAGGAAATCATAGTAAAATGTTTAGAAAGTGCATATAATTATATTTAACTTAAACTTCATAGTGAATGTGTATTAATAAATGCATTTCATTAAATACCCATACCATAGTTTGTTCAATGTTTTCCTATTAATATAGTTATATTCTTGGTTTGATATATCTTAAAGTTATTTTATTAACAATATTAGATTGGATCAGTTTACAAGCGGTGACTGCAGCAGCTCTACTGCGTAGAGGAGTCCGCAGGCGTAGACAAAGGTCTACAACAGTTCATATTCATATCGTGTGTGGTGTAGAGAATGAGCCAAAATGACATTTTTGACTTTACAATATGAAATTGCTGTACATTGTACTATACTCAAAAATTGACGAAATATTTTTTGAATTATTTGAATAGCCTCAAAGAGTTATTATTGATATTTTCATTGCAATGTCTTTTTATATTATTTTACGGTCAGAACTATAGAAATATTTTAATAGAATATATTTTATTAAAATTTTCTTTTTTTACTAGCGTTGATGGAGTTAATTTTTGTTCAATGCCATTATTAAAAGACACTGATATATTAATAATAAAAACTATTTTATTTCTTCATCAAAACGTCATTTTTAAAAATGTGTAGTTTTACTTAGAATGTTGTGCAAATAATAATCACATATTGTTACTGTCAGAAAACTGAATAAATATATTTTATATTTTTAATTTAATTGAATCCCAAAACCATTTCAATTTAATCACTTTTATGTGTTTTAACACATTTTTTTTGTATTACTTCCATATCAAATTTGGATTATTGAGATTTTGTACACTTCCATGTATTTTGTCACTAACGACCCGGGCTTCGCCTTTCGGCATCTTCAGGCATTCGAGCACACGAATGGACTCGAACTGAGAGACAGTAAACAGTGTCTAACGTTTATATAGAAGATACAAATGCGACAAATATTATTTACGAGGTAAGATATTATACGTCTGAGAGCCACACTGATACCTGAGTTAAAATTTCGGTAATCGCCCTAATCCTTATTTCACCACTCTGTTAATATGGTGTTTACAAAATAAGGATTAGGGCGATTACCGAAATTTTAACTCAGGTATCAGTGTGGCTCTCAGACGTATAATATCTTACCTCGTAAATAATATTTGTCGCATTTGCATCTTCTATATAAACGTTAGACACTGTTTACTGTCTCTCAGTTCGAGTCCATTCGTGTGCTCGAATGCCTGAAGATGCCGAAAGGCGAAACCCGGGTCGTTAGTGACAAAATACATGGAAGTGTACAAAATCTCAATAATCCAAATTTGATATTGAAATTCCATCAAGCACCCTCAGGCGATGTCTTAAATTACTTCCATATGTTGAGGACCGATTTCAACTGAAAACATATAAATCACTAGAAGGCTATTTTTATATAATTGAATGAAAAAAATTTCAAGATATATCAAACAATTGGTTCAAGAACTATGAGAAGAATTAACAGGTAATCAAAAAAATATTAAATAAACGAAATTGAATAGTCTACAATAAAAATGATCATATCATTATAAATATGTGAAAGTAATCAAAAAAATAGTATGCAAACGAAATAAAATTAATTAATCATTATACACTTGTGAAAGTAGTACAAAACTATTAGTTTAATTGGAAACTTATGAAAATATGCATAAATAAAAACGTAATTGATCCATACTTTATCCTATGTTCTTTGTATTTTTTAAAACCTTTTAAAACGGCTGTTCTTAGAACACGTCTTCCATGCAAAAAATGAATTTGTTTTATATATTTATTCGCAGTATAATAAAACTCTATCAAACTGCATGTGTTTCCAAAGTTTCATTTAATCCATTTTGGTCAAATAAGTTACGAATATATCGTAGAGCCGTAGAGGCACGATATCAGGGCAAGAGTTAGGGGTGTAATTAGTTTTAAAGCCTAGCATTGTTTGTTGGGATGGCTGATAACAGAGACAGTGCAAGGGGATGAGGCCATTGTAACAAGACGCTTTTCGAAAATGTCTCTTTGAGTCGTATCTCCTGCTTAGACTATTTAGTTATCGCGCACATGTCATATTACTGCCCAGAAAGTAACTTTGTTATTATAAAATAATAAATCTGGTCGGTCAGGCCGATTCCGAAGCCAATTGGTATCACGCTTAGAATTTCAATTTACGTAGCCATACGGTCAAGGGTTTAACTCCCCGAATAGACACATCCATACTATAATATTCAATTGAATTACAGATAAATATATTATATCAAAATGCTGAAAACAAATTAATGTATGTTTAGGAATATGTTTCCAATGTTGTTGCTTGACGTGATTAAGACAGTAGGACGGATGCTGATGATGATGCTGACGATTAATGCTGTTCAGAGTTCGTTCATCAAGTGATGACAGAAATCACGTTCTGTGGCGATTATCGAATTACGTTCGACAGTCGATATAGAATTAATCCAATTGCTCTCTCTTTGTTTATTTATACCGTCGCGTTGACTGTCTGTAACCTACTTTCGTCATATCTTGCTTTGATGAGTGTTCACTTGTTATGCAGCTTCTGCAGAATATCGAATATCGGTGAAATATAATTTTCCAATTAATTATGTTTAGTCAGTAACGTTGTCGATGATGTTTTCATCATTTCTGTACACAGTATCTGATTTTGAAAGCTGGATGTAGAGAGTGATCTCGTTACTAAATTCTTTTGCCATCCCTATCGGTTACCTATCTTGATGTCGAAAGTACACCCAAAACACAGCAGACGCACTCAAATCAAACAAAATCCTGCGTAAGTGGTCAACGACTATTGTTGCTAGCTATGCGGCAGTCGCTAGCAGAACATTGTGGGAGAACTCGGTATCTTTTGCTACATTTCATTCAATATTTTTAAATTTCTAACTGCAGGGGACTCTTTCAAAGTTTTGTCACTAAATTACCTTTATCACAAAGATACCTCCCCTTACCTTATTATTTAACTTATAAAAAAGATTTCAACCATTTTGATAATTTATTAAACGTTATTTTTCATACATTTTCAACACTATATATTATATTTGAACCAAAATATCGTTTTATCAATGTTTAACAAAACAATCTTATTTAAACGAAAAATTGTAAGTATTACATAATTTTCAATCACATATATCCAAAAAAGGGATAGCAGAACGTGGTTTCGATCCACGGACCTCTGGGTTATGGGCCCAGCACGCTTCCGCTGCGCCACTCTGCTGATGTTCCATCAAGCCGAAATATGACATCTCTAAACGGTTGTCGATTTTATCGTATTTTCCCGGGTATACACTATTTATTAATGAATGTTTAATGGTCATAATGCAATAAACGAAAAATCATGTTTTAATATCCATATTAATTGATTGACAAATTTTGAGTTTCGGTACCTATGTATAGAAAAAGAATACTATACCAGTATCGATGACGATGCATATTCGATGTGTTCAGTGCATCGAAGCACCCTTTATATAAATCGGTTGTGAGTATCCGGCATGCGTTGCAATGCCACTCAAAGAAAGAAAGTGTTTGTATTTTAATTCTTTTTATTGAAATGCTTTTGCTTTAGAGGTCTGCAGGGGCTGAAAATTTTTAAAATTACCCCATCCGAGACCAACATCTTCAGGCCCAGCCCAGCCTTAGCCCGAGCCTCAATATCACACTTTTTACCGAACTCGAACCGAAAACCAGATTCATTTTTTTTCAGCTCGAAAAAAAATAGATATAGAAATTCATTTATACTTTTCAAACAATATATCTTATTGTTATTATATTTCCACCGAAATTCATAACACATGTGAAATAAATTATTTCATTTATGAATAGTATCGCCTTATTGCTGACTCATGACCCAAACATAGTCCCTAAATATTTTTCGGAAAATTAAATGCCAGCTGTATAAAGTCTGCACGGACCAAGCCCGGGCCCGTGCAGACCTCTATTTTGGATACACAATATTTTTCGTGTGCGTACACGAATAAGCCAGACGTTTTTTCCGAGATGTTGCTGTATGTACGAATTTGATTCTTTTTTTTAGATTTTTTTAAGAAACCTTCACTTCCTTCCTTCATGTGCCTAAAACAACTCCCAAAAGTTTCATCGAAATCAGATAAATGTTAAATTAACGCATAGAGGACAAACAAATAAACGTACTTCATTTTTATAGATATAGATTGGTAGAGAATATGCTTTGTACTCCTGCTCTAGGATCCGACTCTAGGACTTAGGATCACGACTCTAGGATTCATACAGATTCACACACGGATCTAGTATCACGGGATCTATAGATACTAATACACTGACTCGCTCTGTGTATTATATACAGAACGTTTCAGTGTAGTTAATAGTGCAAATTTCTAAAACGTACCATACTCTATACGCACATTATTTTCTGCCTTATTATCAAACGTCTCTGCATAAAATGCGATCCATAAAGTCGGGTAACAATTATTTATTTGGCAAGAATTTGTTTGTGCTATGTCCTAACAAGCTACTAATTTAGACGTAGCTATAATGGAGTTCGTTCACCCTCTCGAGTATACCTATCTAAATTTCTTCACTGATTCCCATAAACCTTAAACTTTCTAAAACAATCAGACTTACTTATTCCATATTGTCACACCACGCAATTCCCAAATACAGTCATTGATTAAATTATCAAAGGAAGATAAACATTTAATTAAATTCTATTGGATATTTGGCTTTTTATGTCATTCATATAATAAATGCGTTCAACTTAATTTTAAGAGTTCCTAGGCATTAAATAAATTCTGAAATCAAAAATTTTAGATTCCCTGTTTGGGAAAACTTATTTCAAGTATAAATAACATAATTAAGGAAATTTTCCTATTATCTGTTACAAATTTAATTGCAATCAAATCGAATAGAAGTCAGCAATTTTACGCATTGACGCAAATTTATTTTACATGAGTGCTTTCTATTTTGACATGACGCCATCGTCAAGGTTTTTTTATCATCACTGGAGCTCACTCAATATAAATTTAGGAACATATTTCCAATTATTGTCTGCTTGGCGCGATTAGACCGTAGGTGTAGAATGACGATTATGCAGCTCAGAGGAAATGTTTCCAGTTCGGCTATGAATTCTAGATGACTAGAGAATTCGCGTTTGGCGGGCGATTGCAGAATGAATCCGGTCCTTTCTTCTTTGTTCATTATACTGTCGTTGGCTATCAATGTCCTATTTTAGTCATCATGACTTGTTTTTTCAAACCGTTCTCTTTTATCGCAACGTATGCAGAATTCCTGTCGTATTTCGGCTACTGCTTGATTTCGCTGATTACATTTTCAAGTGAGTTAAAAAATAAAATATCATTTCCCAATTAGCCTCGTCTATATTACTGATGAATTATGGCTTGTATCACTACATAAATATTGTCAATAAGTAACTTGATAATGTATTTAAAACAAGATCAATATTTTTTTTCAGTTAAAGACTAGTGATAGATTCAGTTATTAGCCATTTTTACACCACGCCATCATCAAAACAATATTAGTTTTCGTCGTAAAATTCTTTAAAATAAAACATTTAATGTATCTTAAAAATAGACTTGGGGGGGTTTTCATGATATGGTTGCACCGGAATACTATAAAGGTATCTTTAAATTTATATATTATGCATATTTAAATTTATCAGACATAATATTTTACTATTCTTAACAGAACTGAACATGTAACATTTAATAACTGTGAACTTAATGAAACCAAAGATAGCATTTTTACTTTTTAAAAATACAATGCGTGAAACCTATCCACAGCTTAATTTATGTAACACTTGCTTTCATAGTAAATTCACATTGCAAATATTTAAACAAATAACTAAATATGCAAACCTTGATATCGACAGTCTTATTTCATGCAGTGTATCTGAATCTAATCTCCCCCTATTTAAAGTCTCACCCCTAATCTCCCAGTCACCCCTTATAATATATAGAAATGGTTAATAATCCAAACACTTGCATTTCGATGCTTTACATCTCTTATCAAACTTTGAACAGTTGTAGGGGCTTGATTCTAACTGAGCTTGAAACCATTCATACAGATCCACTAAATTTATTTATTTAGCTTCTCAAAGTCGGATAAGTCCAAATTTCACGTACTTTTTCTACTGTGTATTGTACCGATGACATTGTGTTGAGGGATTTTAATAACGGATGAATATAAATACCAGGGACCCGAACCGGGACTGAACCGAAAACCAGAAAAAAACCGCTATTTTTCCTGCAACGAAATAATCAAATGAATCACACAAATTGATTGCCGTAACTCTAACCGTTATGTGCACGCTGCCGCTGTTTCACTGCCGCCTTCCATAACGCAATAATGATCAAGAAAAGTAACTTATTTACAGTTTATGCTCTACAGACAGATCTTTTAACCACGAACTATTGTGCTTAAGAAAAGATAATATAGAGAGAAAAAAATGAAAATATGACTTGCTCAGCCATTTATTTTAAGCGATATTAAGTTAGTATTATGTGTATCCGTCTACACAAGAATACTTTTAAAAAAAATTTCAGTCTACTTCAGATACTTGCACATGTTCAGGGCATTCAATTCCGGACCCCTTTTTTATCCCGGGATTGAAAAAAAAGCCAGGTTTTCATTTTGAAATTGTGAAAAAAAAAAACGGTATAAATACGGAAAAAATATGAAAATACTCACAAAAAATAAAAATAAAACCCAGTGAAAAGAGATTTAAACTTCATACAAAATAGAAGGATAGGTAAGTATGTTCCTAAAAACGCATAAAAGAACACAATATCTAGGTATACGATGGTTTTATTTATTTACTGTCAGAAAATAAAATAATACAAAATAATAATATATATGAACACGTCCAATCACATAAAAAATGCTTGAAAAATATGTAGGTAGCTAGGTATCTTTCATAATTATGCAAAAAGTATTTCCAAGCAGAATATTCGTATATGGTTGCGCGTTTATTTTCTTCGATTTTTCGTATTGTTAATAATTGAAGACATGTTACAGTTAGATGACAAAAGCTTTACACGTGCGCATCTAAAAATAGAATAGTGATCAACGGTTTTATGTAGATAATGATGCAAAAAAACAATAAATGGTCTTTTCCTGTCTAAATCAGGCACAACATATGAGCTAAAGGAAGAGTAAAACGCATTTATTATTATAATATAATTTATGAATCGAAAATAGTTATGCGGCCGCCGGAAACGTTTTTTATTGGATAAGAATTTTAATTTTAATATAAATATAAATTGTTTTTATACTATTTTATAGCGAGCCCCGGTATAAGTATTAAGTCAATCCCGGGATTACGGGTTTGATTAATTGCTTGGTATCCCGGAATTGCAAGCCCTCCATGTATCCATCCAATGAACGGTTTATTTCATATTTTATTTTCCAAATCAATTATACAAATAAATTTCTCTCGATGTAAATATATCCTATAGTTGATTTATGCAATGATACATCTGGAGTGAAGTCACTATAATATGGCATTCGGAGGCTTTATTTCAGCGTCAATTAAAAGAAAGACTAAATCCAAACGGCTTCCAAAGCCAGAACGATTGCTTGGCATTGAAGGCTTCGAAGGCTTTTGTGGATGATGCTGATCCCCACGCAGAAGCGGCACTATACGACAACACACTACGACGTACACGTATCTAGAATTAGGAAAGTCACCCGAGTGAAGGAAATAACTTTCAGATTGTGAATCGCATTCGCTTCAGGGGAAATCGTTTTACTTCGTTCCAATGGAGTGCATAATGATTTTAAATATCAATTTTACTAAAAAAATATGTTCCATTTAAGGTTGTTAACTGTTAAATCGTGGTGAAAATACACACACCAATGAAATTTATAATAATGTTCGTATTAAAAAAATAAAACACAATTAGACATGTACTATTGGCTATCTGGGTTCGTGGAGCAGTGGTCAAATTCGTTGGCTGCGGTTACGAATCTCACGGGCTGAAATCCCTGGACGAACAGTTTCGTAAATTGTTTTTTAATCGATTTATGGTTTTCTGTTCTTAGGTATGGATGTTTGTGACATCAAAACTCTCTCCCGCCCATCTTATCTTAAAAACAAGGTGTAACAAAAGTTGTTAGTTAACCACTAGTATTGTTCTACCGCTATCCTTTTATCCCTACTCTCTTCGATAAATCTAAAAGTTGAGTTACAGGCAGTTTTCATAGAAAAACTTCTCTTAAGATACCTCTATTACAAGTCTATATGCTCCATATTGGGAGTGGACAATGTTTTTAAAAAATTTTGATCGTGACTTGTTTCGTTTAGTGACTGAGCATAAGAAGATAACACCAAGAAAATTAATGAATGCCACCGTATATCTAGGTTACTCACTGAACACATTAAGTCAGTTTATGATGATTTTCTGTTTTCAATGTCAAAATGTATGCAATTTAACGTTTCACGTGCTGATAGAATGCATGAAGCCTTATGATATAATGGCTTTAAAAAAACAGTATTAAGTTATACTGCTATTATTCTGGTAAAAAGCTGAGAGAGTAGGAAAGAAGAATCTCTCCACTCGAGGGGAAGGTGGAGGAGCGGGGAGAAGCGGGGCACGGTGCGTCAACACACTTCGACTGCCCCGCGTCCAGCTTGGAGACAAAGGATAATTCACAGCTTCTTTCGTCTTCCATTAAAACCCGGTCGTATTCAGTATACTTTCTCTTTAATTGCAGTTAGTTTACACTTATAAATTCCTCGAAGACAGTTAAACAAACAGATTTAAAATACACATTTTCAATTTAAAACTCTGTAAGTGGTTTTACTAGCAAGTGGTGGGCTAAGTCGCCGCTTCGTCGGCCGACGACTCCCTCCGGGAAAGGCCGAGAGGCGACTGAATGTCTTGCAGGATCGCAAGCTTTTTGTTTACTTCTAACTGTAAACAAATAACGGTAACCAAACAAATATGATAAATTATTTTTGAATGCCTTTGGAGAGATATTACATATTAAATTTGCATCAATAGAAAGAGTCTGCAGATTGGTTTTGAAGACCCCTGTCCGCCCCATAAGTACGGGGCGGTGTCAAAGCATACCTAATATAACTATAATTATAAATGCATTAAAAAAGAAGAGAGTAATTTGAAAAAAGAAATTGCTTTAAATGCAATTATCTTACAACTTATTTTTATTAATTAACGCCTTATTTCAGTATAACTTCGATATTTCATTTTTTTTAAATATCTGGAATTATAGCTGACTGCCAATACGCAAAATATTTTTAAAATTGGTAAAATATACAAAATAAACTCGATGACAATTTTTATAAGCCACTCGTGAACAAGATCACAAATTTAAATTGAAAAAACATAAATTTGATATTGACCTTGTTGGGACTTTAACCAGGACCCACCCGATCTCTAGCGCAAGGCTCTTACCATTACACCACAGAGGCCGATAAACATATAATATATTAAATATTGTCGTTATTCTGGAAAAGACACTAACTGAAAAATACTAGTTTAGAGTAATTGGACTTTGAAGTTTTTTCAATGCTTGAAATGCTATACCTTTTTCATTTAGTTTGTTTGTACAAAACTGTTTTTAAGTAAAAGCATAATTTTAAAAAAAATAGTGTGTTCTTCCATACGGTAGAGTTCGAAATAAGGAACATTTTGATATAACTAACTCAATATATAATTTTTCCAGTGTAGTGTTTTCTTCCAGAACAGTGACGATATATTATCTATATCAACTGTAAAAAGGAAAAAGGACGTAACCCACACCAAAAGATATTGTTTATAACTCACAAAAAACGTGCTAATACACTATATTTATACAAAAATATCTTATATGTCGACTCTAGAAAGGCAAAAGAACTTATCCCTACGTCTTTTCAAAATATTTTTTTTCCGAAAATCAAAATGTATACAATTTAGTACACGTTTTGTTTGGGCTATACGCAATATTTTTTGTACGTGGGATACGTCCTTTTTCCTTTCCACAGTAGATATAAAATATTATCTTTAATCCATTTATCAGTACGCCACTGCGTCCCGCGGCAACTTTCGTATCGCAATATAGAATTAAACTGTTCGCCTTAGTGTAGTTACATTGTTGGTTTTAATAGCTACAGCTTTGAGATGAATCAATTCGTGAATAAACGTTCGCATTCCTAGCTATAAACAAACATAGCGCTAAACAAACGTACGTAGGTTTCTATACACTAGCTACGAAATTTTATAGCTTCGCAAATCAAATGCAGGCGTTTTAATTCTTAATTAACTCACTGACGCGAGTGATTTCTAGCTGTACAAATATAGCAAGAAACAGTTATTAAATCATGCATCAAAATGCAATATTAAAATGAGATTCACAGCTTGGCGAAATCAAATCGTTTTGAAATGCATTCCATTAAAATTTTATTTCTAAGCAACAGTATTTTGTAACAAAGATTGCGTTTTAAAACCAAATCAGTTGATTGAATTGCCATATACATAGTATTTAGTTCAATAAGAATTAAAGATTCATCAAGATTCATATTTGGTTGATTTATATTTCAGCTTCACGCCATTGTCAGAATAACTATGAACCAAAAATATGTCACACCCTGGCTTTGTTTGTTAAGTTTAAGTTTTATAAGGGTCCATAACTGACAGCGCACAGCTTTAATGGCAATGATTCTTGGTAGTCAAACCGAGTTATTGTCGTTAAAAGCAATCGGTTGCCTTAGGGCTTTAGCAAAAAATTAGAAAGTGTCCAGCAGACGAGACTATTATTGACAAATAGGGAAGGAGCCTACAGTGGTTGAAGCTTAATTTTTATTTTGGCGGAGCGTCAGCTCTTGGAGGCTTTCGGCTCAAGGGAGCCGGCCAGCATCGCAAATAATTATTAATTGTTTTTGTTTGTTTTGAAATTGAACTTAATTAAAATTTAAAATCGTTTGTTGTGTCAGTTGCATTATAACTTAAAGGTAAATTCATGCGTTAAGTAAATATAAAAGTAGACTCAATTTTATGTGTTACTGATATTTTGTGTCATAAGCGACTGCTTCTTTGTTAATTAAATAAGAGATGAACTGGATTTGAAATGGTGTTTGTTTGAGATCCCAGACCCACCCGATAACCAAACATTCGCTCCTCTTCGATTCGGTCTTCTCAAATGCTATTTCTCTCCAGCAATGAGTAGTTGAGTACCATAAAATCAGAATGTTAATTCCGTGCGAAGGCAGTTAAATAAAAAATAATAATTTAAATTTGACAACGTTAGTGCTCAATGAGTTTTAGCATCGAGTTGGTTTCCCACGACCTCGTGTGTATTTGTAGCCGATTTATCACGACCACTTTCACAGCAATGTTGATCAATGAAGTCTACACCTATTATTCATGGGCCAATCAGAGCTGCACTAAATAATAACGGAAAAATAATCCACCGAGTAAATAAAAAAATGTATTAAAATGAATAGTGTTTATAGAAATTAATAAAACCGTTAACAGTAATCGATTATTAGAATATAGCATTGTAAATAAGACAGGTGGCTTACCAGTAATAAATTTATTTCCCTTGGGATTTTCACCTCCAAACACTAGTAATTAACTTTGTAATTCGTAGTGCTATGGTAATTAGTACTAATATAGTTTGCGTATTCTTCTCTTTCTCTTCTCTACGTCCAGTAGAAGGAAATAATCTGACCCTACCTTTAATTTTTAATTTAAGTAGAATCATTGTTTATAGAAATAAATTTGCGATAAAGTTAGTCTGGAGATGATTCTTAAAGAAGAAAAACGCGTTACATTTACTAACACAGCCAGTGGAATAACTAAGTTATCATTTTTTGTTATATTGTAATCCCTAATTTAAACAATACAATGATAATATTTAGCTTAAACATCTATTCACGATACAGGTCTGCATGGGTCGAAATTTCATAAAATTACACTGTCCGAGCCCGTCATCTTCAGGCCAGATCCCGAGTCTCAATATTACACGTGTTACTCCAACCCGACCCAAAGCCCAGATTTATTTTCCTCAGCTCGAAAAAGCCCGATTTTTTTGAATATAGTAATTCATATATACTTTTCAAACATGGAAACAATAACATATTATGTTAAGGTTTCCATATTTCTAACGATATTCATAACACATGTAAAATAAAATATTTAAGACATGAAGACTATTGTCTTATAGTTGACTAATGACCCGAACATAGCACGAAATATTTTTCTTAAATTTGAATTCTTTACCCGGGCCAGGCCCGAGCTCAAATCTGAATTGTCTTTACCCGCCCGAGCCCGTGCAGACCTCTAATTCACGAGAAGTTTAAGTCGAGATAGCTTCTAACTTCTAACTGTAATGGTACATAAAATAAAATATAATTTAATTTATTAATTAATTAACGTATCCCAACTGAATATGTGCCAAAAAACTATATTGTACCTACATCGATTTAAAATAACGTCACAACATTCAAAAAGCGAAACGGATATAAATTTTCCAATTTCGTACCGTTTTATTATTTGCCTCGACGCTATACAAGTCGGGGGGAGCTAAACATTATTAATTGTATCGCAAAACTCGCTAAAACCCGCTGCATCAGTTGCGGAGAAGTTTTGGGTGGAGGGTGGGGTGCGCAGGCATAAAGTTGAGACGGAGTTTCAGGGCTCACGTCATATTTTTGACATTAATGCGTCGAGTTGTTTTCCCCACAGCTTCCTTATTTTCGTGTACCATACTGACATGTCACAAACGCAGATGAAATGTGCCATCATGGATTTGTAAAGATATATTATGAGTTGTCTTGAAACCTGATCGTTAGCCAGAATAATTAAGCCAGTTCTTTGATTAAACCTAACCTAACCTTGGCGCAGTTGGTAAAGTCGTTGGTTACGGTTACGAATCTATCGTGTTCAATTTCAATCGATTTATGGATTTCTGTTCTTAGTCATGTGTGTTTGTGATGTCTAAAACTCCCTCCCACACATCCGATCTTCAAAAACGGGGTGTAGCGAGAGTGATTAGCTAACCACTACTCCTGTCCTAACTCTATTCTTCTATTCCCACTCTCTTCTAAAAATAAAAAAAGAGATGTTGAGCAACAAGCAGTTCTTATTGAAAACTTCTGTTGAGATACCTTCATTATGAGCACATATGCTCTTTGTTGAGAGAGGACATGGTAAATAAAAAAATCTTATAAATTTGGAAATCATTAACTAGCCAAACATAATTATTAACTGACTATTTATTATTTCTTACTGACCATTTATGGAATTAGATACTGACGAAATAATTAACTGCCGTAAATGTGTATATTGAATGATTTTTCTCTCCGACGATGATATTTTACTTTATTTTAGATGAGACTATTTTTTCACACACCTAACAAGCGATTTGTATACTTTTGTATTAGGTAAGATTTCTAAACGGGCGATATAATCCGAATGCTTGGTAAGACGCAAAAAACTAAAACTACTGGAGAGGCTATTCAAAAAAAAACTGTTTTTTTTCAAGGCATCGATTTTCTGCCAAATACACGTAACATGGTTGTTTACGAAGGGCTATTCTTTTAGGGATAGTCAGGGCCGGATGTTGGTTTGGGCTTTGGACAACTGGTGATAAGTTGGTAATTCTCGTGATGAGCAAAACTGGTCCTGATCATTATACCGCTGATGACCATTCATAGGATGTATTCGGGGGAGCTACGGGACGCTGGGATGACCTGGGAGGAAGCGAGGAGACTATCGGAGGACAGAGAAGCTTGGAGGAACCGCATGATGGCCATGTGCTCCGAATAGGGAGCGGATATGGTTTTAAAAGAAATAAAGAGGTAAATGCAAACATCATAACTTGAAAAATACGTATCTACGTTTGAGAACAAAATTGAAGGTAGTGAAAGTCGAGGTGGCTGTGCTACATTTCACTAAAACATTTTTTTACTTTTGATTAGCTTATTTGTAGTAAAAATAATTAAAACTACTCTTGAACTATAACTTATAAATCAGGTCTAAGTAAACTAACTGACGCGTTTTTTTTTTGTATGGTCCGATAGCTGTATAAACAATGTTACTTTTTCTGCTCTAAAAAAATTAGTATGTAATAAATTATTGATGAATTTTTTGACTTTAAAATTAATTTTTCATCTCTGGTTTTGGTAGAATTAAGATAGAATGAAGGTAACTGTACCTTTGTGAATAAATCTATGACCTTCACAACATCGTTAACTCACACAAATTCGGCCAATTGAAAGATTTTGCTCGATCAATCAACCCACATAATATGTGAACAAACATTATTTATCACGAATTTCAATAAAACTGTGCATGACCAAAATTCATCAAGGAATATTTGCAAGCAGTTTTAAAAAACTAAACTACAAACTACTATAATACTTAAATTTATAAAAATGTTGAAGAAATAATATTTTAAAGTGGCCCTTTCGTCGTCCACATGCTCTATTTTGGAAGCTGGGGAGTAAAAAACAGGATAGCAGAACGTGGTTTCGATCCACGGACCTCTGGGTTATGGGCCCAGCACGCTTCCGCTGCGCCACTCTGCTGATGTGAAATTATTTGCATTTTTTTAATTGGTAAAACACATTCTTTAAAACCATGAAAACTTTGCAGCATGTGGAAATATCTACCATTTAAGACAGTCCATTATGAGTCTACTTATTTCATGTTTGTAACAGACATAGTGAAGAACTTACTTAGGGAAAATGAAAGTACATTTTGATTCTTTACCCTCGTCTTGAAGAGTGCAAAGCTCGTGGCTCTACAAATTACAATTTATCGAAGATCGTCAATACTTTCCTTTATAACATGATAAAAAAACCACACAAAATTGTCTGGTAATAAAGAAAAAACTATAAAAGTTTCTAATTTAAAACGAAAAATAATTGAAGAATGTCTTATAGTTGCACGTCTTAAAGAAAGATTGCTGTTTGTAAATAATTATTAACGTTTTAATTTGAAATTTTGTACAGAATATGTATGAGAGAGTAAGCTGCTAAGTGAACTTAAAGCCCATAATCAGTGTTTTGGAAGGTAAAAGCTGTGAACTCTAGGTCATAGGTTAAGGTTAAGCGAAAGGTGCTTTAATATATTTTTTAATATGTTTTAACGGTAACCGGACAAATCACAACATGACAAATCATGTGAGAGAGTAGGAAATAATGTCCGCTACTCGAGGGGAAGGTGCTTTAATATATTTTTTAATAGGTTTTAACGGTAACCGGACAAATCACAACATGAAAAATCATGTGAGAGAGTAGGAAATAATGTTCGCTACTCGAGGGGAAGGTGCTTTAACATATTTTTTAATATGTTTTAACGGTAACCGGACAAATCATGTGAGAGAGTAGGAAATAATGTCCGCTACTCGAGGGGAAGGTGCTTTAATATATTTTTTAATATGTTTTAACGGTAACCGGACAAATCATGTGAGAGAGTAGGAAATAATGTCCGCTACTCGAGGGGAAGGTGGAGGAGAGTCAACACACTTCGACAGCCCAGAGTCCGGCGTGGTGACAAAGGATAATTCACAGGTTCCTTCGTCTTCCATTAAAACCCGGTCGTATTCAGTATACTTTCTCTTTAATTGCAGTTAGTTTATACTTATAAATTCCTCGAAGATAGTTACACAAACACAAACAGATTTAAAATACACAATTTCAATTTGAAAGCGCAGCAAGTGGTTTTATGATAGGTCGTAAATCTCTTCACGCCGCAGCTTTGTCGGCTCATAACCTCCAAGCCCTTAGGCCGAGGAACGACTGCCTGCTCCCTAAGCATCACAAGCTTTTTGTTTACTTCTAACGGTAACCAAACAAATATGACAAATTATTTTTGAATGCCTTAGGAGAGATATTACATATTAAATTTTCATAAAAAGGAAGAGTCTGCGGATTGGTTTTGAAGACCCCTATCCGCCCCATAAGTACGGGGTGGTGTCACATGATAGTGATAAAACAACAAACCCAAAGTCAGAACAGTGAAAAATAACACAGGGGGTAAATAAAACAAATGATATATTTTTGTGGTAACTATTTATTAATTTATTACATATACAACACAATTTCAATAAAACATGACGAATACTACCCTAAATTATATTTAGACCTTCTTAAAGCGTTTCGATTACAGAATATATCTAATAATCAAAGTTATTATCTATACAACCTGCAGTTATTGTATTATATTAAATATTTCTTCAAAATTGTGTTGCATTTCATTCATAAAATTACTGTGTTATTTATTTTTTTCGTGTACTGTTTCGTCACTGTTTTGATGTTTTTAACACATCATTATTTTTGTGCATTTAATTCCTTAATTCGTCCCTATCTACGCACTATCGTTGAAAAATAAAAGAAACTTTCTCGATAGTTTTCGCGATGTATTAAGAGAAAATAATACCACGTAATATAAGAAATATCTATTATGTATTTTTCAAATATAGAGATTAAAATTGAAGACCTTGGCCTAAAAACAGCAAACGTCACTAAACTCGATTTTTCAGGAGAGGGTTAAAACATATTATTTTGGTTATAAAAGGCATTATTATTAATTTGGCAATGAGAAATCACGGGAAAGCTTTATATGCACTATATGGGTATTTAATTTTAATAGATATTTAAAGAAGAACGATCGTGACATTTGCTGTTTTTACACAATTTCTTGGACCTTTGTTGTTTTTAAGCCAAAATCGAAAACATAGAAAAGCAAATAAATAGTATGAATAAAATTGTAATTTTAATAAATGAAAGAAAGAATATGTGTGTGAAAGGAAAGCGGCGTAAAGTCTAAAATTTGTACTTTTCAAGAGAGCCAAAACAAGATAAACATTTGTATGAAATTTGATGAAAAGTTTTATCTTTAAACGTGAATTTTACTAGGTAATTCAGCAGCATTGATTCAACTCGTCTTTTTTCTGTTATATGCATGTATGTATTGTAGTTATTTTAGAATATTTAACTCGTTTTTCAATTAGCTCGAATTAACTGTCTTTTCCTTTCGCACACAGATATATTTTTAATAGTTTTTAATTATAATACAACATTTTATGCTTAGACATATCATTACCTTCTTTTAAATTACTTTTTTTTTTAATGATGCACAATTTGTTTTGTACTACTTCCAAATTTTTATTATGACCAGGACTGATTTCGTTCATCGCGAGCATTATCAACTGAGATGCATCAGTCGCTGTCTGGTGATAAAAGTGCAGAACTAGTAGACATTTGCTGTTTTTATGCAAAATGACCTCAACTATTACTATTTTTACGAAAGCGGGATATTTTTAAGAGATGATTTGAGAGGCTTGTGATTTTTTTTTAAATATCTTCGCAAAGTTGTTTGTAGTCATAGACATCGAGAAATACAATAAGACGAAAATGTAAAATTGTGGACATTTGTAGTTTTTAGACTAAGGTGTTGTTCAATTGTATTAAACACGTTAAAACAAAAACTAGTTAACCGTATTGTAAGTAATACGACAGAGCATATTTTTTTTTATTTAATCTTTGAAACAAGTATGCGAGCAATTCACAATAGTAGTAGGTTTAGTGTTGTTTCATTATAATATTCTTTGATAAATTGACGTTTCGTTTATTAAAAAAATAAATCTTCAATAATTACAAATTACATTTGTTTTTTTTACAAATCTTTCGTATTATATGTCAGATTTTAACTGGTAAGAAAAAATATTTATATTTACACTGTCACCAATGGACACATAAAAAAATACAAAAACATGAGTTTTTTTAAATCATGTCCGTCACTAATGTAATGCATATATTCTTCTAATATAGCATAATCTCGACAATTTTTTCTATGAGAACTATGTGTTACTCAATTGCTTAACCACAATTTTAAGATAGGGTTAGAGCAGGACTATTAATTAGTTAATAGTTCCCACAACGATTTTTTTTGTAACCGGATGGCAACGAGATTTTAGACATCACAGATATCCATGCCTTCGAACAGAAATCCATAAATCGATTGAAAAGATTATTTATGAAACAATCGTGATTGGGATTCAAGCCCGCGAGCGCCGCAATTGAAGCCAATGACATTAACGATTCGATTAAAAGCCCGGCTATTAGTGCTCTTCGCGTCAATCAATGCATTGCCTAGAGGTAAGGACATTTTCATCAATGAAATTAGTGTATTGGTTTTTTAGATATTTTTTAGTTAGTATGTAAATAATTCTTTTTTGCTATTTATGTATTATATTTTCTCAATTCTAAAAAATGAAGTCATAACCAGAAAATTTTTGCTTAAACTTTTTCTACGCGTCGGTCATATGTGTCACCACTTGCAAGAGCCGTTCGGCATATCAATGCGTTGCTTAGACAGGTGGACATTTCCAGCAACGAACTATGATTAGGTTTTGTTTTTCAGATATTTTGTTCTTGTATGCATTTTCATATTAATAATGTTTCTTGTTCAGTTTTCTAAATTTTTAAAAATATTTTTTTATTATTATTTTTTTGTTAAATGTACTGTCTAAACGCATGGTGCATTGGCGTCAGCTGTAATGCCATGTATTGCAATTCATTATCAAATTTAAAAAAATCATTTAAAAAAAAAAGAAACTACAAATATTTATTTTAATGCGTTTATTGGCCTTGTTGTAATTAAAGGTAGGCTTACAATTAAATGCACTTTTGTTTAGATCATATTCACTTTCATAATAAACATTTTTCACTTATAACAAATACATTACACAAAAAACCAATTCTTTCACTAAAAATAACGTGATATCTCATAATAATATATATTTTAACATTGAAGAAATATATTACACTCATGAAAAAATATTTTCACATAGATAAAATAGTTTTCACTCAACATAAATACTACACTTTGAAATCGATAGTTACACGAAACTGTAATGAAATGAAAATACTTGTCGGAACTATACTCTATACATGGCCGCCTATACTGTCTTTGCTCCACGCACTAGAATACATTACACAAACCAAACAAGACCAACTCTAACATAACCTACAACAACTTAACTCACCTTGTTAAAAGAATCCGTGACTAAGTGGAAACTATTAAAATCAAATTTTGAGTGTACTATGTTAATACGGCGTCCGTGGCGCAGTTGGTTTCGTCGCTGGCTACGGTTACGGATGTCTCAGGTTCAATTCCCGGTGCGGACGGTTTTCATAGATTGATCTTTCAATCGATTTATGGATTTCTGTTCGTAGTCTGAGTCCTCCCTCCCACCAATCCCATCCTCACGGGGCGTAACGAGAGCGATTAGCTAACCACTAGTCTTGTCATAGCCCTATCCTTCTATCCCTACTCTCTTCGGAAAAAAAAGAGAGGTTGAGCAACTGAGTGACAAGCAGTTCTCGTAGAAAAAATTCTGTCAAGATACCTCCATTAGGAGACCATATGCTCCACATTGGGAACGGACATGGAAAAAAAATGTTAATACTATCTAATCCAAAGTGCAAACCATATAAACAAAAGTTCAAGTATACCAAGTGAATACTAAGTAACACAAAGTGCAATTATTTATAATCCTTAAAGATATTTTAACATTTGAAATAGATTTTTGCCGCCAATCATGTATCCGCCAATGGTGTTAACTCGTCGGTGTTAACTGCCGTATTTATTCATTTCCCCACATATTTCAATCAATTGTCAAGACTTTTCATTACCATATTATTATAGCGAGCGAATTGTCAAGCGAGTTTCATAAATCTCTTCCGAACGGAACATTCAAATTTTTCAAAACGTCTGACGTAATTTTTTTGAATTTAATTGCCACGAAGATTTTTAATGTTTACTAAATTAAAATAAATAGACAAAATCAATCACCTTTAATTATTTTACTTACTGTTTAGAATAATCTTTAGTTTAATTTTAATGTAATCCGCTTATACAAACAAACTCAGGCACAATGTCTTCTACGGAATCGTAGATTAATATTGAAGGCAGAATTATTCCACGCAAGTGGAATAATTGGAAGTAATTAAGAGATCTTTCGTAATCGTTTTTGAAGTGACGATATATTATTAAAAGTTGTTTTCTCTTCAAGTATATTATTCACTGGAATATAATTATAATATATCTTTACTCATTTCTAATTGCTCTTATAATTTCACTGGAAACAGAAGGTCAATTAATTGACTCCTTCATTATAAGGCAGTGCTCCGCAACCAGCGCACGGGTGTGCCGCGAGACGACGCCAAGTGTGCCGCTGCAGAATGCGTCCAAAAAGAGAAATAAATCAACACTAACTAATATACATAAAATATTATCGAAGAAATACGCAATGTCACATAATATATAGCTAATATTACTGAAATCAGCGAACATTGTTGAGCTCATGTGACTTATGTAAAATTGTTCATATGTAGTTTAGATTAGTTATTTTTTTTTTTTGGTTACAGCTCTTATCAATGTAGTTTGTCAGCTCTGTGGTGCTATGGTCAACGCCGTTGGCTACGGTTACGAATGTCTCGGGTTCGAATTTCGGTACGGACAGTTTCATAAATTCATTTCTCAAACGATTTATGGATTTCTGTTTGTAGTCATAAATGTTTGTGATACCTAAAACTCTCTCTCAACCATCCGATAGTGAAAGCATTTAGCTAACCACTAGTCCTGCTGTAGCCCTATTCTTATATCTCTACTCTCTTTAAAGCATCTGCGTACCAAGTAGGAGGCCACACGTTCCACGTTGGGAGCAGAAATGATAAAAAAATGAAAAATACTGATTTTTTGGTACTTATATTTTAAAAATCAACTTTCGAAAATCAAATCAAAAGTGTTCCATAACCTTAAAGGTCTAATAACAACTTATCTAAAGCTAAAAAAGCTTATTTGGTTATAATTTTTGAAAATGGTTGCTTTTTTTAATTCATAACATAATTGGACGGTGTTTTGGCCAATTTATGTAACCTTCAAAATTGAAGTTGTTCAGGAGAGTAACTGTAAAAACTGTTTTTATCGAAAACATTATATGGTGAGTTACATATAAATCTTTGAAATGCAGCCTGTAAATTCTCATGTTTGCAGATACAGGATTATACGTAGGTAGTGTCGATATAATAGTGGTTTACATCAAGTGGGGGGAGGCTAGAATTTTTAAACCTAAAACTAATGTAAAATGATGTTTCCCTTCCAAAAAGTGGTCAATTTATTTTTCTAATTTACATCATTTGGACAAGTACTGCTCTGCTATGTCTCTGTTGTGCCGCGAAATTGTACGCAGTACTAAGGTATGCCGTGGGTAAGAAATGGTTGCGGAGCACTGTTATAAGGAGATCATGTACGTTACTTTGAGAACAAACATTGTGTAAAAAATCATTCAAATATTTATGTTTCACAATATTAGTTACTTAAGTAATGAATATCGTAGATTTATAATCATAGTTGTATGTATATATATTCGTACATATTATTGTTCAACCTTAATAGTTTCTTCATCAGCACTCTCTTAGATAAAATAAACAAACAGGAAAATGTCTGACCAATCTCATTTCCCAGTGGCCGGGCAAAATAGAGGGGTGGACGCGGCCTTAGAGCAAGGGCGGGCGTGAAAGTAGGGGTCGAACTGACGCACGGCAACCGCGGACCGTGAGGAGCATTTATCTACTTGAATGGCGTTTCAATTAAGTTTTCAGAGCGCCCGTCCACCTACACCGCCCCTGTCCGCCGGGTCAGGGGTGAATATTTTTTATTTATAGTTTATTATTTGAAAGCATCTTTTAACTATTAAGATAGTCAGTTAAACGGCGCAAAGATTAAGTTCTTACCACATATTCCATCGATTTTCCTTGGACGAAATTCTCTAGTCATGGCCCTAACTTATTTGAGCTAAATTAATTATCTGAAACATTTTACTACAAACTTTGTAGCAAATCTTCTTTTTGTTGTATGTTCAGTCTTAATGTGGAGCATAATATCAAATTTTCTTTAATTTAAACTATATTTTAACCATGTCAGCTTCCAGCTTGGAGCATGCGTTCTTCTAATGGAGATATCTCAATAGAAGTTTTTCTACGAGAACTGCTTTGTTATTCATTTGCTCATCCACTCTTTCTCGGAGAGAGTAGGGATAGTGGCTACAAACAGAAATCCATGAATCAATTTTTGAAACTGCCCGTACCGTAGTTAACGACATTGACCAGTGTACACCCTATCCGAATTTTTCTATACTGATCGAAAACGAAAATGGTTTTCTTTTGTCCTGCACACAAAGTATACCTAAAAGCTACTAGTAATGTTGTATTGTTAATTTACGAAAAATCAAATGCTGAAATTTTCTTTCAGTTTTACATCAGCAGAGTGGCGCAGCGGAAGCGTGCTGGGCCCATAACCCAGAGGTCCGAGGATCGAAACCTCGTTCTGCTAATCTCTTTTTCATTATTTTTGATCTAAATACTTTGTTATTTTATCCTCATTTTCTATTTCAGACAGTTAATTTGTAGTCCTTGAAATATAATGATACTTATAAAAATTTCAAGTCAACCTTTTTCATTCGAATTGGCAAATAATCCATATTTCCCAAGCAAAATTTTTAGTGGCATAACTTTGTAAAAGCTTAACTTATAAATAGCCTAACTTTTATCTATTTACAAATTAAGCTGTTGTTATTTATAACCCCTGCAATAGCAGGCTTCGTGGAGTCGACCCTAAGACTCTATTTGACCCGTTAATTGCTGCCTGTCTATATCCCGGAAGTAGGTTTCGAAATGAACCACAAAACATGACCTTCCGCTTTGCTTCTTCGCATTTTTGCTACTTCACTATAATGTGAAGAATTTTCGTAGAAAAATCAACTTGTACCGATGTAATTAATAAACTTTATCATCCTATTAATAAATTATATAGCTTTATCGCATCTCGGATAAAAAGAGTCGTAAGTCAAAGATAATGATTTTTTTCCATGTCTGCTCCCAATGTGGAGCATATTGTCTCCTAATGGACGTATCTTAACAGATTTTTTCTATGAGAACTGCATGTTACTCAGTTGTTCAACCTCTCTTTTTTCGAAGAGAGTAGGGATAAAAGGTTAGAGCTAGGACAGGAGTAGTGGTTAGCTTATCGCTTTCGTTACGCCCCATGAAAATCGAATGGGTGGGAGGGGTTTTAGACATTACAAAAACTCAAACTACGAACAGAAAGCCATAAGAAATATCAATTTATGAAAACCGTGCGCTCCGAGAATTGAGCCCGAGACATCCGTAACCGTAGCCAACGACGCTACCAACTCCGCCACGGACGCTGACAATAATGATTTTAGTATACAGAAATAATCACAACAAAACCCTACTAAATATAAACATAGTTATTGTCTCACTATATAGCATTGCTATTACACGGAGACACCCTGAATGGAATAATTTTGATTTAGACAGGTCTGGGAAAATATCGACCAACAGGCCAAATACGGCCTGACACTTTTTTGAATGGCCCGTGACCCGTAATTATTTTTATTTAAATTTTGTATCAATTTACACATAATGTGTGAAAACCTTTTCTGTCACGAATCTCGTTAAAAACAGTGATCAAGCATCACCAATGAACATTAACAAGCAGTTTTAAGAATCTATAATAGAAAATATATAAAACATTTCGCTTTATTAAATTGTTAGTTTGAAGATTAACACTTATTTTCTATGTATAAATTACTTTTCCATTATAACAAAATGCTTATCTAAAAATATTATTACACTTGTGGCCCGTCTTGAATTCTAAATGGCCTAGATTAAGACACACTAAAGCTCACAATTTTCGTAATTGTCTTAAAATTGAATAGAAAACAACATTTATCACGACGAATCTTAACGTATTTATTGCATTTGAAAATATACATTGCTTTAAAGAAAAACGAGGATAAAATAAAATGAAAAATCTAAATTTGAGTTTTGCCTCTATTTTATCGGAGGTGCGATATATACAACGGTTGGATAGTTTGTTTAATATTTTACTCGGCCCAGATTAGATATGTATTTTTTCAATTAAGATCAATTTTTAAATAATTTACAAAAAAAAATAATGGTTTACAGCAGTGCGTTCGTGGCCACATTCTTAACGAAAAATCGTTGAACTAAGCGATGTCATTTTTCACGCTGCGTGCGCTCTCAGATTGGTGGAAGAGTAATTGTTTGATTTTAATTTCACCTATCAGCCATATAAAATGTTTAATCCTTGAAAGAGTAATATTGATTTGCGACCAAGGCAAAGAATTTATGAAAAATTATTAGCTGACAGTTGACGCCAGCTGTCATGTTAACTTTATTTTTTACCTGACTTCAACCAATCAACAATATGACTCATCGCTTTTTTCAATTTCTTTATTAGAAAAAAATGCGTAAGAATATAAATGTGTTGTTATTTTCTTCGTGTACACGGTTACAATGTTATAAGATTATAGAAATAATGATTTAATTGGTAATTAATAGGATTCGGGTCATTTTTTAAATACAGAAATATTAAAAGCAAGTAGGTCGATAGACATTGACAAACACCGGAAATACCTTTAACATGGATATGGCTACTTTTGAAAAATAGCGACACAAATAAACTTATCTATACGAAAATGGATTACTGTATCGCTAATCAAAAAATGATCAATCTTCTGACACCAAAATTGTCATACATGGCAAAAATCATTATTAATTTTAATACGTTTTAAAACAATAATAAGTACTTCTAAAAAGAATTCAAGCAAAGATACAATTTCGGTCGCTATAATATATTTCTATATTTCGGTTCAGAGTCGCTATAAAACTCTGTTTAGCGCCCAACTAGTTCAATCTTAGGAAGGTAAATACAGTAAACCCTCCAATCACACGATTGCCGACAACTCGATTTTCATTAAAATTTCCGACTGTTACTTGATTACACGCTAATATACTCCTGCTTCGCATTCGTATCCTCTGATTTTGTATGAGTATGGTAACCCCGATAGCTCACCTTTTATCTAGCGTGTTATCAGGGAGCCTGCTGTAGTGAAATGGGTTTTCAATTTAAAATTTCAGATTAAGTGCATGGGTGTTTTGGATGATTTGATTTACAAGATCTAGCGCAAATAATTAACCTGCCTGAAGATTCTGAAAGTCAAAATACTGAGTTGTTAGTTATAAAGCTTATTGATAAAACAAATTCGAATGATTCAAATTTGATATTGAAATTCCATTGATCGCCCTCAGTTAATATCTTAAATTATTAAAATAAAATCGTTTAAACGAAACCCGAACATTGTAAACGAGACTTAGACGTTAAATTAGTCTTTAAAAAAATTGTTTGAATTTTAAATTGTTCATGGACACTTTAAGTTTGCTGCTTGTTTTTTCTATATTTTTACATTGTATTATAATATATATTCAAATTTCTTTTCTTGTACAATAATTATTCTTTGATGTTTCATTCAAGTCCATAATACATGTAAAGCAACTCCCACATGTACGTTTAAAAGTGTATATGCTATTTTTTAAATGTGTGTACATGCATATTGCTAAAAGGAAAGCACTATTAACCAGCTTAGGGAAAAAGGAGCGCGGAAAAAATCTTTTACCAGAAAAACAGTTGCGAAAACTGAAGGAAATTCGCAGCAGACATTTCCGTCTCACGGCTGTTGGGTTGGCAAGCCTGGACTTGACATTAATGCGAATTGATTTGGCGGGAATCGGATGGCAAGACCACGCTCCGCCATCTTGTTTAGTGGCCATTTTGTGGAAATAAAATTAAATCGACCATTTTGTCTTGGGTCTGAGAGTCTTGAAGGAATTTCACTGGAGTCTCTGAAACAAATGTCCCAATTTCGGTATTGTTTTTATTGTGAAAATGTAGTTTCAATCAGGAATGAATGTTATTGAACACACGTAGGTCGTATTTCACTCAAATAGTAGGCCATTTGTTTTCCTGTGAATTATATAAAGTCGTTTTCATCATCAGAATCATATTAAATATGTTTCACGATAAAGTTTATCTCACGTAGTCAGCTCTAACCCATATTAAAATGGATGTAAGTACAATTTATCTGTTTTGAGTAATGGAAAATTGAACAATTTTATTTTCAAGCGTGAATCATTTAAAGAGTATAACGAGAAGCCGCATTGGTACATGCAAAAAATATTGGTTAATGCTTTGAATAAGGGTCACACGCATACGTGTCACATTGACGTACAAAATGATTCCGTCAGAAGCCGATGTGTTAAGCTTGCATCAAATACATTTATCAAAGTTTGTAAAAACGATACAGGAGTGAATAGTTAACATAAACTCAACAATTTTAATTGACATAAATGAAATAGATGTAATAAATAACGTATTATCCACTTTTTGATTTAAAAATGCGTCATTTAATATTGAAATTATATATTTATCTTCGATATATTAGTTAGGATTCATATTAACTTCTAGACATTATCTATCGTTCTTTATCATTCTCTATCGAGGTATCTCAACAGAAATATTCTGCAAGTACTGCTTCATATTTATTTTTTTGTAATTTTTTGACTAATGAACTGGACGATTAATTGTGAACGGAAAAAACCGCACACAGAGCAGAAAATGAAGTATTCACATTTTAAATAATTGTAATCTTTTCATGAGTTTTTCAGTTTGAAAAAACTCAGGACTTCCGACGACGAAAGGTTCATTTGTTGATTTCTGACCGTTGACGGTGGATATGTGTATATTATGATTCATTCATTCTCTTTCTCCGTCATTTATGCAAATAAACATTTTTATAAAACGATAATCGAAAACTACCCGCGGGATTACTTTAACCTTCTGACCCTCTGCTACTTCCACGAATCTCAAATTATGGATTGTTTATAACAAACATACCTGTTTCCTATCCTACTACTTAATGACACACGTCTTACCTCGTACTAATAATAATCAATGTAAATGTATCCATTGGTGGACTGGCCATACAAGGCAGGTTGCCCGATGACAAGTGTGCCCAGCTGTATGTTAGGGGGCCTCAGTAAAGTTGTTTTTTAATGGTCTGGATTTTCATCTTAAAGAAGCAAAACGCGTTACATTTAGTAACATAGCCAGTGGAATAACTAAGTTATCAATTTTAATTTTATATGCCATTGCTTAGATGGATTATTTATAAAAGTTTACCTTTGACAATTACAATTAAATACTATCTCAATTAACGGAACGAGTTCTTACCTATCTACCTATCGCTCAAGTCAGGGATACTTAATACCTTTCCCCGATCACTTAACTCGATATAACAACACAGTCGTAAGTGAGTTAGTGGGTGCTGCAACGTCAGACGTATTTAGTTTCATACTTCATAATAATTGAACGAAGAACTTCGCAAACTCTACGCTTTGTAATTCTGCAATACATCATACAGCGACATTATTGGATATTATACAAGGCAAAATTTCACAGCACTGATTTTAATACAATTAGATTATTATTTGAGTGGTCGTTTACCACGTTAAAAAAAATAAAAAAACCATCTCCCGTTTTTTTGTCAAACTAAACTAGAGATGGTGAACCTTTTTATGTTCGCGTGCCAAAACATTCTGAAATATTATACATCGACTATCTGACGTGCCGAGCAGTTAAATTAATAAAAAAAAACATATTTTCAGGATTTTATTGAAATACCTTAAAAATTACAACAGTTAATTAATAACCAATAAAAACCCATATCAGTTATTTATCATCGAAGTTTTTGCTAATGTACATTCGATGCCAAATGCCTTATCAGGTGTATATTTCATTAGTAATATACAATCCCAACTGAATTCATCAGTCAACAGATTTCATAAACTAAATTTTATAACATTCATTTCGGAAAATAATGACTTGCCAGCATATCGATACCTCAGTTCCAAAGTGTAACAAAATACATAAAACGATGAGCCAGAAAATCTGATGCATGAATTATTTAGAAACGAAAATTTAATTTGTAAATCGTTCATATGCCAGCTAAATTTTCGTACTTGTCACATATGGCACGCGTACCCTAGGTTCACCACCCCTGAACTAAACCATATTAACCGCCAATCACTATGATCTCTTTAGTTCTACACATTCCATAGAGCGAAAAAAAATATATCAATTTTGAATCGTTCAAATTTTGTACATTTCCAAACATTTTGTCACTAACTACCCGGGTTACACCTATCTTCAAGAATCCGAATGCACTGATGAACTTAAACTGTGAGTATATATTTAATATCGTGTATATATCTTCGCTGTTCTTGAACAAAACGCTAAATCGAAAAAAATACAAATTGAGTTATTTGTACTTAAATGCTCCTTATTGCAAACTCTACCATATGGAAGAACGCACTTATTTTTATAAATTATAGTGAGTACCCAGCATGCGTTGAAGTGTCACTCAAAAAAATAAAGGGTGAGAAGTTTTCGTAATTCTGGATCGGATGGAAAAATTGACAGATAGGATTAAAGCTCTTTGAGATATACTAGAGCATGTAATATCCAGATCCAAGCTATAATTTTGCTCCATTTTCAATTGATTCCTTAAATCTATCTGCGACATGAAAAAAAAGTTAAAATTCTCTGTGGAATGACATTGCAAGGTAGATGTTAAAAATAGTTTTTTTGAATGCTAGTTTTTGCAAATGCGTAAGACACGACAAAGACTCCAGCTGAACTAACAGGCGGTGATGTTGCATGTCTGGTAGACGCAAATTTTACTGACAGTCATGGCTTTGCAAGAATTTATAATATTTCAACCACATTAATGATACATGATGCTGCTTGTCGTGCGGCTTTATATTCATTTATTTAATTGCAATTCGAAGTATCAATAAAACACAATCTTTTTTGTACATATTTATAATGATCAGTACGCGAACATTATCAACCAATAAAACATAAATCATAACAAGCCAATTTATATAATATAAAATCGAATGCTAATAATTACAAGGTATATCGGACAATCGGTACAAGAACTACGACAAGAATTTACAGGAAATAAAACCATTTATATATACGCATAAAAGAAATTAAATTGTCTACAATTAAAACGTTAAGGACCTCTTACAAATCAATAAATGAGTACCTTAGTATCAAAATCGGAGAAACGCCACATCCCACGAAAATCATGTTTGTATTGTTTGTGGCAGTGGAAGTGATGATCTTTTCAAAAAAACTCATTAAAAATATCAGAATACAACCGTTTCATATAGATTTTTGAGTTTAAAGTTAGTAAATGGTTTCAAAAGCGGACACTAAACATCCATTTTCGCGAAATCAGTGGACGTATGTAAACTAATTTCGATCCAGACATTGACACATCGTCCACACATTGACTAATCACAGAGGTAGAATTTACTTTAAAGTTTCGTGGCTGGTGAGCTGATGAACTGTGGAATATATATGAAAATAAAATCACCTCTGCTGTACATTTTCATAAATGGCTTATGTCCATCTTTGATACCAATGTACTCAAATACCAATAGCAAATGGGAAATGTTAAACGAATTTATTAATTATTAATTAGTATTTAAATGTATTTTCACCAAGAATTGACGCTTAGCATCATAAAAGTGATATTATGGATTCTTAAATAATCAAAGCTTAAGAGAAATTAGTAGATTTTTTCTCATTCCGCGAAAATCGTTTATCGTTTTCCCTCAAATAAAAAATATCAAACTTCGAAATGAAATTTTTTCTTTTAATAATTTCACTCTCAAAGTATTTGTTTACACTATTACACTTTTCTTTAAATGGAAATACTAAAGTTATCCAGCCTGTCTAGCAAAGAGTTGACACCTTTTTTTCAGATATGCTTTTATTTGCTTTACGCCGTGACTAGATTAGGGTTTATTGTAGGTTATCGATGAGATTTGATGACTGAGACAAAATCGTAGAACAAAGTATTTTTAATAAAGTGATTGTTAAGGAATTTGCAACTTATTGAATATAAATTTAATAAAGATGTTTGAAATGTACCAAAGAGTTCGTTTTCTCGCACTTTTTCTGGCTGATATTTAAAGTATAATTATACTGAATATTTTTTTTTTTTAAATAGAGCAACAAGAAATTATATTATATACGTATTTTAGCAAAAACATCTCAAAAAAATTAATACGAATAGTAAATACTGATTAAATGCGTTCTGTCAGTAAACTCTCGATATAGTCTCAAGTGCTATTTCTACAAATCAGAGTCGAGGATTAATATAACAATTAATTTTGTAATTATCGTCTTTTGTGAACGAAAATTGTGTGCTGCGTTAAGTAAAATTGTATCTTTAATGAGTGGAATTTTATAAAATATATACAATCATGGCATCTGAGTAAGGTATTAGGTATCATTAGACATGACTCAATAATTTCGTTTAACATTAATATTCACGGAGTATTAGTACCAATATTAAGTTACGTTAAAAAATAATACGACATGAAAATGTACGTTTATTCATTCTTGAAACAATATTTTTTTATAATAAAACACAACAAAGTATATTTTAAATTGTATACGTGATTATATTAATAAAGAAAATGAACGGATGTATAAAGAGATAAAACTAAAATAATCCTAAAATCAGTTATTGTTACATATTATTTGTAAAAGTTGAAATTTGTATTTTTAATCAGGTGAATCATATGAACAATAAATTCTACACGTTTCGTTTTTACAATCTTAATTATACAAGTATAAAAATGAATGACATTAACAAACCGAGGTACACGTTGTAGTTAATCAGAAAATATTTAAAATGAATTATTTCTTAGGATTTACAGTGAATCACGATATCCCGTGATCCCAGATTCTTAGATTAGAGTCTCTAGTTGCTCCATAAAAAAATTTTTACCATATTCGTTCCCAGCGTGGAGAATATGGCCTCCAAATGAGGTATCTCAACAGAAGTTTTCTGCGAAAACTTCTTGTTCCTCAGTTGATCAACGTCTCTTTTTCGAAGAGAGTAGAGATAAAAGGATAGGGCTAGGACAGGACTAGTGGTTAGCTCATCACTCTCGCTATGCTCCATTTTTAGAACCGGATGGGTGGGAAGGAATTTTAGAAATCACAAACATTCATGCCTACGAACAGAAATCCATAAAAAGATTGAAAAATTAATTTATGAAATTCCGCACCAGGAATTGCACCCGAGATATCCGTAACCGTAGCCAACGACGTTAACTTCTGCATCGCGGAACTTCAAATATATTGTAGGTTCCTATTTTTAGCATGCACCGCTCAAAATATAGCTTTTGTAAAAAGTTACTTTATTCTAATCCAGAAACGAAATATATATATGTAAAGCATTTTTTGTAAAATACTCCAAGAAAAAATCTTACGTATGTCAAATGTAAAAAGATATTTGAAATAATAAAACTTTTCTCCATAAAACTTGAGTGAGGAAATAGCCTCAATGCTTGAAAAAAAAGACTTTCTACATTTCAAACTTGGAACGCCGCGGGCTCAATTTCAAAATGGCGGCTATCCGTCAAACAATAAAATTATTAACGTAACCACCGAATGGAAACATTTTTTGAATACGTTCGAATGAATTTGAAACGAGATCGAAAAAGTGTTGCCATGAATCAATAATATTATATTATTAATCGTCAACCATACTTATCATCTTATTACAATTGGAAGGGAAGAATTTGACATCGGATACTAATTATCATACAATAATAATGAACGCTGCGTATAATATAACACTATAGTTGTCCTAAGCAAATTTCATATTATATAATTTCAATTTAGTTTTACCTGACAACATTAATATGACAACAATGAATTCAAAGATGGAATTCTTTTTTTACACAATAAAAAAGCTGTTGAAACGAAATGAATGAAAGGAACTATTAAATTAGAAGTACTGAACTGTTTTTATATGAATTTGTTAGTACACGTAATAATTCAATACCACAAAATTTGGATTATTGAGATTTTGTACACTTCCATGTATTTTGTCACTAACGATATAAGGGTATCAGAACATTTAGCTGCCTTAAGATTAAAAAAAGAAACTTCGACATTCGCAAATCACTTGCTAATGGATAACCATACGTTTAATGTGAATGATGGGGTTAAACTGTTGCATAAAAACATGGGGGATCTTAAATTATTTTATGAAGAAATTTTGGAAATTAATAGAGCCCAGTTAAATTCCTTGCAAATTTTGAATGAGCAGCTGAACCTTCCTAATTCTCCGTTATTATATCCTATACGTTGAAACACCTAACAGATGTCACTAAATGTAGAATGATTGTATATATTTACCCTTTCGTCGAATTGCATCCCGTCGAAACCCACAATGCTATTATAATTGTAAAATCACTGGTAATTCTAAAAGAAGTTGGAAAGCGGCAATTCGCCACTCTGCTAATGTGTTGTTTACAAAATAAGGATTAAGGCAATTCTCGAAATGTTAACTCAGGTATCAGTGTGGCTCTCAGACGTATAATATTTTACCTCGTAAATAATATTTGTCGTATTTGCATCTTCTATATAAACGCTAGACACTGTTTACTGTCTGTCAGTTCGAGTCCATTCGTGAGCTCGAATGCCTGAAGATGCCGAAAGGCGAAACCCTGGTCGTTAGTGACAAAATTCATGGAAGTGCACAAAATCTCAATAATCCAAATTTTATATTGAAATTCCATCAAGCACCCTCAGTCGATGTCTTAAATTATATCAATACCATGAATTTGTGTAAGTTTGCACATAAGTCTAAGATTGGCCGACTACATGGAAAAAGGTTGCTGTAATAATACTATGATAATACGAATGCCATATGAATATTTTTTAGTTAAGCAAAGGTATTGAGTAGCTTCCTGGTGGTAAAAATTTATTTCATTGTTGAATTTGTAAGATGCAGCTTGGAATGATAAAACACAATTTAAAAACTTTTCTTGAAATAAATTGTATCATCCATATTTTCAATTTGTATTACTAATCTGTAAACCAAATTCTGTATATTTTTGCTATCTCAATTATGTAGAGAATGTATATATGAAAGCAAAAATAAAAGTAGCCAAGACTTTAAAATCAATGAATTTATAGTAATTACAGTGATTACTTGTATCGTGGGCCAAAGTTACCCGATTTGGATGAAAATTTAGCCCACATTGTTGTATCTATATTTATATCAATAAATCTATTTATGTTAATTAAATTTCATTGTAAAACATTAGTTCGTTTCTATATAGAACGATACCACACGTAAAAGCAATCGCGAACCATAAAAATACAAAAATCCTCAGAATTATATCAAAGTTACCCAGATTGACCGTATTTGAAACAATTAATGACAATTTTTGAGTAAGTAATTGTTTATCCAATATATTTAATTTTATTGTGTTCATTCTACTTGTTGATTTTTCAGTAATTAAGGGGCTCTTATATGATGTGATTATTAAAGACGCTTAGGTGAGATGTTCTATAGACAAATTGACATCACAAAAGCAATCAAATTCAAAAGTATGGTGTTTTTGTATTACTTCCACATGTTTATAATGATCTGGACCTGATTCACTCATCACGAGCATTATCATTGATAATTCTCCTAATTATTTTGAACATGTAGAAAAAGTACAAACAAATTGTGTTTTATTTTTATAATATCATGCCTTTCCAACAAGAATTGACAGTTAAACATCCTAAAAGTGGTACAAAAATATTATTAAGCACTTTCTCTACTGATAATATTATATAGAATTGTTTCCAAAATTATATTTAAAAATCGGTCCAAAAATACGATACATTTTTTTGTGTAAATGAAAGTTGTATCCGTAATGAAAAATTGAAATTATTGAAAACTTTGTTATTCCACTTGTTTTATCACTAACATGACGCGTTTCGCCTCTTTAAGAAACATCTTCAAACTAACCACATCGCAAGGTTATTTATTTCTAAGGTAAACAATGATTCTAATTCTTACATTAAAAATAATAAAGTTGTATCCTTATATATATTTTTTTTTTATTCATAACGGCATACATTAACATCAACATTTTGTTTTCAAATCATGCCTCCCATGGGGAACATATAGATTCCCAATGGGACATCTCTACAGAAGTCGTCTGTATCTTTAGCAAAGCTCTCGGCTGCAGAAAAAAATCAAAATATTATTTTCACAACCTCAAACGGCAGATTACGTGCTTCTTCTCTCCTTAAATCACTCGTCAATCGTTTTTCAAACTGAGGTTCGACGCTTTCAACAAAACAATCTGAAAGTGACTTATGAGGGGAGCTTGTATTCAATACGATTCGTCAAACTGCGCATAAAAATCACCTGATGATGATGACATACAAATTTATTTGTATGGCAACATTGAATAATGCGAAAAAACGATCGCAACCACACTAAGGAACCAAGTCACGTGTTCGGAAACATTTTCCCGCCATGATATTTTCCCGTCATTGGCGCCGGAAGTCGGTTTCGACGGGAAACGCCATTTTTTCGTAATAATACGTCATGATTGCGTCTGCAAACTGCTGAGGGAATTTTATTAGAGGCTTCTATGACCCGCCATAACTCAATAAGGGAGTTTCAAACATCCAAAATGGCGCATGGAAAATAGCTGATATGATCGGCGTTGGAAATTTCAGCAGCTATTGTTGGAAAAACAAAAAAGATTTTTCCACATTTCCTCTCACAAAATAAAAACATCTTTTCTTAGATTATTTTTTCTCTCCTTTGTGTATGCTATGGTCCTCTGTGTATGCTCAAATATCTATCTGTTGCATATCTTAATACGTGAAATATACGTACGTTTATATACGTACAAACGTATAGGTTGTACATGTTATTCAAAACGATACATGGAATCATTGTAAAATGATTATTATGTTATTAAATCTCATCCTCGGGCCTTTAGCCGACTACTCAACGTCGTTGGCTTCGGTTACGGTACTCACGGAATCTCAGAGCGGATAGTTTAATAAATTGATTTGTGGATTTGATTTGTTAATGGAGAGTAACAGGATCGGCTTATCCTTCTACCGTTACTCTCTTCGGGAAAAAAGTTGGTGGCAACTAAGTTACAATCAGCTCTCGTAGAAAAACTTCCATCTTGATACGCTCCATTAGGAGACCATATGCATTAAGGTTTCTGTGTTGAGACAAACCGAGAAATATTTCCAAGGAAATCAATGATTTTTGTTAGTCTCAATTCCTGAGACTTATTGATTTTTTTATTATATATTTATATCCTACATTGTATTCATTAAAAACATACCATTAAAATCACCATTAGACACTTCCTTTAATAGATATGTATTATTAACATTTTTCAAAACATTTGTCTAAAAAAATAGTATTTAAAATTTATGTTTTACACACACGGTTTATTAAAATATGCACAAATGTATTTTTTTAACCATGTCCTATTAATTGAGGAGAGTATATGGACTCCTTATAATCTTTATCTTGAGAGACTGTAAGATACTATGAAATGGATGGGGAACCTATTCATGTCGTGAGACCAAATTCAATAAACCTTACTAAATATACTTGAAAATGTAAGTATGTATTATTCTGGAAATGAATGAAAGATTAAGATTGAATCAAAAAGCTGGAAGCTCCTCACCTCTGTAATATTGTCTTGTTTCCTAGGAATTCCCGGGTTTTCCCAAGACTTCAGAATCCCATATATGCATCCAACATTGTGTTGTATTTTTCCGGTGACGTGTCTAAAATAAGTGGCATTCATTTGAAGAATGAATCGAAATTAAATGCAAGCATAGCCTAGAGATTTTAACGTAATTTATATGATATAAATTCTTAGTAACTAACATATTCCAAGCTCTCAATTAACTTTATATATATTTTAGTTGAGCAATTCTAAAATTCTACTTACAATATTTAGAGACTGAATTTTAAAATACATCATTTGACTTATATTGTAGTAAATCTCAAATTAGACTTCATTTCAAATATAATCTTTCTTTAGAAAGTAATAATAATATGTCAGGGCGTCGTCATAATCATTTTCAAGAGGGTATTTTTCATTTGAGTTTTATTTTTCCCCCATTTATTGCCCAGAAAGGGATCGTAAAATGACTTTATATTCCACTACATATTATGATTTTTCATATTCCATTACACAGAGGAATTCCCCTGCAAATTGCATTCATTTGAATGATATTCATATTATATAACCAGTCATAGACCGAATATTTTTTTAGATTTTAAGTCAGTTTTGAACATTCACACAATAATAAAAAAATAATTCTTATAAATATGGGGGGGTTTTATTTTTCATAATTGTCACCGAGTATTTATAATTCTTTTTAGTCGGTGAAACACTTTTTTTAAGATAATAAAAATATTTCGCATTAAACCTTAAATTACCAATGCACCAATTACTCATTAATTTTTAAATGATCTGAGATAAACTCAATGAGATATTTTTTACGAGACTCAATGTCAATTATCTCAAATATTAATTATTTTTGGGGGACTTTAACTCAAACTTGTCTGATGACTATGGAAAATCTTTTACCACTAAACACCACTAGACCACATAGGCCGCCTAAATTTGAAATTAAGTTTTAACTGAAGTGTCTTTATATAATAAATAATTAATTCACAAATTTAAATGAAATAAACTGTTCCTGATTTGAAATTTTAATCATCATTGGAATATTTCATAAACAATATTGGTAGTGGAAAATAGTGTTCCAAATTTCAAATTTTATTCAACCGGTCTTAAGTGAAATTAGTTCCAATTTCAAATGCTTCAAATAAAAAATAATAATATTTAGATACAATATCATTAACGAACGCGAATGAATGCTTCACACAATAGACTTTTTACAATGTTACATGGCACTCGGATGATATTTTTTGAAATTCTAAAGGTACCCTGGCATCCGCAAGCAAAAGTTTTCCGACGTGTCACTTAGCTGCCCAAGAAGTTTTCTTCCGGCGAAACTTTTTACTCAACCTCAGACAGCTCAATTTAAGTTTTTTTTTTCACTCGCAAAAATGTTTCAACTTTTTTTGTGCGGACTCATTCTAATTTTGATACTTTCGAAATATCCGAGTGCGAGTGAATTAATTTTAATGTGACAGTGGTGTTTATATACTTAGATGTAGGTATTTACTTTCTGAAAATGTAATAATTGTTCGAGCTATGTAGGTACATGTACAAAAACTTTTAAATTTTGAGTCATGTCTTTGTTTAAAGTGTAGCATATTGTTGCTAAATCTATTTTTTTTGGACGAGCTTATTCGCAGTTAATTCAATTCACCACAACTAATCCAATACGAGCTCTTAATAATTGAGTGTTCATAATAAAATAACGTAAGTGTATAATTTTGTGTCCTCCAATTAAACTTGGTTTTTTTTTAATTATATTTTAACTATCAAAGATCAAGTATGTTTTCTATGGATTTTTTGTTATTTCACCCGCTAAAACTATTAAATAATATGGTTATTAGTAGCGCTATGGTAATTAGTACTTTTATTGTTTATGTCTTACCACACCCCCTCCCCCCACGTCCAGTAGAAGGAAACGAACCTTACCCTACCCTTCATTTTTCATTTAAGAATTAGTATTATTGTTTACCTTAGAAATAAATAACCTTGCGATATACTTAATCTCTGAAGATGCTTGTAAAGAAGCGAAAGACACATTTAGTAATACAACTAGTGGAATAACTGAGTTATCAATTTTAACTCCATCGCAACCATTCGATCATAAAACAACGGGGTGTAGTGAGAGCGATTACCTAACCACTAGTCATGTCCTATGCTTATCTTTCTATCTTAAATATCTTCGAAAAAAAAAGACAGAAACTTCTGTTGAGATACATTCATTAGCTGGGCCCACACGCTGGGAGCGGACATGTTAAACAATTTAGTTCGATTTATTTGTGGGATGTCTATATTTATACGTTTCGCCTAATCGTAATACTTTTTTAAAAATCCAATACAATCTGCAGACAGAACAGCTATTATAATATTTTTGATTAGCCTATTGTCTTACTCTTGTTGAAACCACAACCAGAGGCGCCTAACGGCAGTCGCTGAAACAAACACGAAATGAGCGCCAAAATAAAAACGAAAGAAGCACATAAACGGGGGGGTAGCCCCTCGCATTTCACAATACACAGACCACCGTATCGTACGTTTTTAATTAAAATTTCCATCAAAAATTCTTTCCGGCTATAGCAAGTGCACGACAGACAGATAATATCGCGGACATTTCCAAAAATTCTCAGAAGAACGAGTTGAAGATCTTTTTTTCAATTACAGCTGACATGAAGTACGATGCCATGACAGTGGGTTATTGTTTTATTAGTACTTTACTTAAATAATTCAGCGTCAAGAACCAATTAACGTTTGTTGACAGATCGTCGCCTCAGGTAAACAAGGTCCCATCAGCCGTTTTTTTTTACAAAATCACTTTTATATGCAGTTTTATTCACATTAAAAATACGATTATATCTACATTTAAAAACTTTACTATTAATTGGCATTCAATCAATCAAAATTCAAATTCGAAAAATGTTCTATCTGAAAAACATAGAAATGTTATGGTACATGAAGGTTCAATCTGAATATATAATTAGAAATACCGCGTGTAGGGAATCACAATCACAAAAGTGGTCGTCTCTTTCATTCACGTATGTGTATTTCATTTAAAAAGTTACATTTCCTGTTTTAGTTTTTGCAGATAGAACCTTGTCTACCCAAGGCGACGAGATATCTACAAACTTAACTACTGTGAATATATTTTGAAACGTGCCACAGCTTAATTTTAAATAATCGATCAGAGATTACCTTGTATTTTGGTTATTCATATTATATATCACCAATATACAATTGATTCTTCTGTAAAGGAACAATTTGTCGTGGAAAATTTACCATGCGGATGGACTATCGGCAGATTAATGGCAACAATTCTTCGTGATATACGTACGTTTTTACGTTGTAGTATAAAAAAAGCCGATTTTTTTACTGTTTTTCATAATTTATGACAAAATATGAACGCAAAAAAATGAGAATTTTTAGCTTCTATTACGGTCGCTTAAATCCATTAGCTCATACTATTTACAAGGGATATTATAAATTTTAATCAAATTTAAACAAGATTTTGTTTATTTAACTAAATCATTTCGATTCTAAAAGCAAGGTATGCGAACATATAATCAATAATAAAGTGGCATTTGTTTGCTAATCGTTCTTACTTTATATAATTTAAGACATCGACTGAGGGTGCTTGATGGAATTTCAATATCAAATTTGAATTATTGAGATTTTGTACACTTTCATCTATTTTGTCACTAACGACCCGGGTTTCGCCTTTCGGTATCTTCAGGCATTCGAGCGCACAAATGCCTGAAGATGCCGAAAGGCGAAACCCGGTTCGTTAGTGACAAAATACATGGAAGTGTATAAAATATCAATAATTCAAATTTGTTCTTACTTTACCTTTTCTCCATTTTCATGATTTGCAAATAGTAATTGTATAAATAATGAATTGTAATATTATAGTGGGAACTGATTATTTGGACAGTAATTAATTCGATAAATGGTCAGGTTAGGTTAAGCTTTAGGATAAGTTAGTTTAGGTTTAATTAAAAAATTTACCGTTTTAAATCAACATCGGACTATTTTATATAAATTACTGAACGTTTACTTTATTAACTAACCACGTGTATAGTGGCCATTTATCAAATTTACTGACTCAATAAATACAGACCTATTATAATTTTCTCGCTTTGTTGTTGTATATATATTATTATTGCATTACACGTAAAGTTGACAAGAATATTTGCTTTTTCACGGAAACGATAGAGCCAATTCTATTAACATTCAATCTAATTCCGAATGCAATAACAATACCGTTGCTTCGAAGTGCATCCCATTTGTAGCTCGAGAATTCAAAGCTTTACAGAACTGCGTATAAAATATAGAGCTACAGACACCATTATAGTTTCTGTAAGTCCTCTATTATTAGAGAGCCAATACCCAATCACGTTTCAAGAAAAATAGACTTATTCTGTTGCTAATAAGTCAATTATTCAAAGCTTTATTGAAACCTACTTCGCAAACTTTTATTTAATTTATCAGTAGCATTGTTACGCTTTAATAACAGTACCCAACTCTATAATACAGCGGTATTCAATTTTTTTACACCCTCGGACCAATAAACATAGCGAAAATATATCGTGGACTGGTAATCTATATATATCAAAATGAATCTCTGTTTGTTGGTTTGTTGGTTTGTCCGGATCTTATAGGCTCCTAAACTACTCAACCGATCGCAACGAAACTTTCAGGAAGGACTTATTGTGATCATGCCGGGAAATATTATATAAAATAAAGTTTGTTTGTCCTTTACGCGTTCCTTTACCATTCATACGATTTCGATGAAACTTCGGTGAGTTGTTGTGCACACACCCGTGAAGGGTTCTAAAGAAAAAAAATTGAAAATCTTAAAATTGAAAAAAAGAATCAAATACGTACATACAGCGACATCTAGGAAAAACCTTCTGATTTATTCGTGTACGCACCAGACGAAAAACAAAAATATTGTGTTATAACAAGTGTGGTATTGAAACTCGGGTTCGGGTCGGGCCAGACCTGAAGATGATGGGCTCGAACCGGGTAAGTCTATGAAATTTCGGCCTGTGTAGACCTCTAATCCAAAAGCAGTTCAATAAACAGAATTAAAACACAAACCCTTTCTTTCTTTGAGTGGCATTGCAACAAATGCCGGGTACTCACTAGTTTACAAATAAAAACTATATTTTTTTGTAATATATCGCTTATCAATATTTAACTTTGAAAGTATAAAATATAAATTACCTAAAACTGATGAAACAATACACGAATAAGTATTTAAATTTTTGAATTATTGAGATTTTGTACACTTCCATGTATTTTGTCACTAACGACCCGGGTTTCGCCTTTCGGCATCTTCAGGCATTCGTGCGCTCGAATGCCTGAAGATGCCGAAAGGCGAAACCCGGGTTGCTAGTGACAAAATACATGGAAGTGTACAAAACCTCAATAATTCAAATTTGATATTGAAATTCCATCAAGCACCCTCAGTCGATGTCTTAAATTATACACGAATAAGTATTAGAAACTAATCTTTCTAGTCCTAATACCGAGTTGATATCTGGAGCTTGTCAATTATTCAGTACAAGCGATTCTTAATTTCTCAATAACAATATATATCATTATTTGACACATTACTTTTGCCAAATACAGTGGTGGTTATTGGTACTAAAACTGCCCAAATGAACATAGACACTTCTTGTACAAGTAAATTCCAGCATCTGAATAGCTTATGTCAGTATCGGTTTTTCGTGATGTAAAATATACTGACACATTATTTTGACATACACTATAGATTTTCTCTTATTTCATTCATTTTAAATAGGTTGATATAGGGATTTCTACCATTAAAAGAATGAACATTTAAAAGTACTTTCTGGTACTTAAATCAAAATGGTAAAAATCTGACATAGGCACTTCTATCATTAAGCCCCAAATATATAACCGCATCCGTGTTAAACGATGACATCTATACTCTGTAGCAGAAAAACATGCATAAATCTGTATGTCTGTCTGTCTGCCTGTCACAAAAACTCCTCCCAAATTTTACGAGTAACGACGTAAAATTTTGACATGTTATTCTGGCTGCCATTTCTAGATCAACTGTGCTATTTTTAACCTTTAACATTATCATTAATTGGTGGACTTAAGTTTTTGGGTGCTTCATGAGGTACAGTCCACGTTGAAATTTTCAACTTTCAACAACATACTTTGAATCTATCACGGCGATGTTGTATAATAAATACTAGTTTATATAAAATATATAAGTAGGCAACATGATTATGTAAGTAAAATTTTGTCTTTTTTTATTTTGTACAATATGTTCCAACGAACCTAAACTTGTACAGCATTACAGAATTCTAAGCTGTCTAAAAATTTTCCCCGCGAAATTTTATTGGACAAATGCATTTGACGTTTGAAAGAGTTTTATTGTTTTTTTGTTTTCTGTTTTCCCGCTCAAATAGCTTTTATGTGGGCAACACCGCGAGGAAAACATTTATTATACGGTCGACTTGAACCCTGTTTTTTGTATTCTTTATATTATATAAATGTAGATCCATACATATGAAAATATGTGTAGTGAGAACAAATCTTTTCTTAAATAACCCACTAACACGTTTACAAATAATATGTACCATATCCATTAAACATTTTCGCTTCCAATTTGGAGCATAATGGTGCAATACGACCAAAACTATTTTGACGAGGAACTGTTGTACTTCTTTCTCTCAACTTCTCTCTTAGGATAAGGAATGGAAAGAAGAATAGGATCATAAATGAAACATTTTAAGATTCGAACGCTTGACACGTAATCGAAGAACATTTACCACCCGGTTACAGGTTATGAAAGAAGAACATCCATAAGTTAAGGTAAAAAATAGCAATGTATTTAGGTACGCAACAATTATGTGAAACAGTTGATAGTTCATAAGGAAATAAATGTCATCTTATGTATAATAGTCCAGACAGGTCTTTAGACGTAGAAGTAAACGTTTTATTATTATCACATACACATGTAGGTATCAAATTTTCTCATGAACTACGCGGTATATATAAACAATAAACACAATTCTGACGTGACGCAAACGCCAAAGCAAACAAACAACAATCACTCCGTCAGTATGGAAACTAAAAAAAAACAGCTACTTTAGACATTCAGTATGTCAAATTCAACACTGTCATCTATGACAGGCGTTCCCACTAGCTATTTAATGAAGTTCTGCCTTTTAAATGTCAACATTACCATCTCAATGACTAAATAAATCCATTCAATCAATTCAAATCATTAAAATTTGTCAAAACGACACTCCGTACGTATAATGACATAAGTGCCAAATACGTGATTATTATCTTTTTGGCATTTTCGTTGTCTACGCACTAAATTCTATGAGTAGGCTTCAAACAACAAGGAAAATTAGATTTAAAATAGTAGCACTGACCCAATTTGAATAACAATGCAGTCGTTACTTAGCAATTGCGTTATGAATCTTTCAAATGCTGTCATGTAAAATCTCATGTTAGCAGATACAGGATTATACGTAGGGAGTGTCGATATTGACACATATATAATACCACTAATCTCTATAAAAAAACTTTCTGTTCTATCGTAAGCTGTCATAAATTTTTAGCATTATAGCAACTGAAACACTGCAAATTAAACATAACCATCGCACGAAAAAAATTAACACAACGATTAAAATAACATTATTTCTTATGATTGGTTAGTTAGTCTGAAGATGCTTCTTAAAGAGGCAAAACGCGTCACGTTAGTGACAAAGCCAGTGGAATAACTAAGCTACCAATTTTTATTTTATATTAACATTATTTAGTTCATCCACCCACCGATTGTTCCTTTCGTTTTTCTATCGCAATCATCTTTAATTGACATTCAATGGAGAAAGCCTGATCTACACATAATTGAATTTATCGTGATACGCATCTGTACAGCAGTTAAAAATAGGTTAATTTCGTTTGAAACTAAATCTGGTAGAGTAAAAGTGATTAAATAATAATACCAATATTTTTAAAAATGATTTACAATTATACGCAATGCTTTTGAGTTTATTGAAGTATTAATTATATCCCTAAGTTTATATTTAATAACTTTATAACAAATAAATATAAACCAATCTAAACATATATTTCGCATCTGAGTCTTCTCTCAAAGTTGACAGCTTTAATATGAAGTTAAATGTAATTTTATCCTTTCAACGGAGCTGTGTTTGTGTTAGATTATTTATATTATATCTTTCTCTCATAATTATCAGCCCGTATCACATCCAGGACGTGTCAGGATTTGCCTCAATATTTTGACTATTCCTATTTCGTTAATGTTATATTAAGGAGATAAAAGTCATGCTTAGCATTTTCCCGGCATTTTCGACTTGACCTATGTCGCCATCTGTTGGTAACCCTTGTCACTACAGAGAGTTGTATTATAAATTCGTACTCCATTCGTAAATCAATTTTTGCATTTTCACAATAATTACTTTTACATTTGAAATAATGTTTTATATCAATTAAACAGTTTTGGCTTATATTACATCTGGTACGCTTTGGCAAAGGTTGATATGTCAGTTTAACCTTGCTTACAGGAAAAGAAATGTGGAGAAAGGAAAAAGAAAGATTGACAATACCGACGAGCTACCAACACTGGAGAAAACAGAGACCCTAACAGAATGCGACATACCACACATCGAGACGGGCGATAGAGAGAACGCGATCGAACATCATAGAAACCGGGCTACCTCACTATCTGAAACAGTCGACAACAATTTCTCACGAGGCGTCGACCGCAAACCGTTCGCGGTAGATCTGTTACAAAATCTTAAAATATCTGTAATTACACAAGTTAAATAAAATATTCCTGAAGAAATATAAACCTTGGTAAGTTATCAAAAATTCAAATTAAATTAATAATTCCTAATGGACAATATACTTATTCAATGGATAATGACCAGCATACCGAATTTTGCTACTACAATATGCTGACAAATATTTTATTGCGATAATAATCGCTATATGATAAAAACGGACATATCAACTTTTGGTATAACGGCACAGATATGATCAAGATCACAATAATGCAATAATTCTAATCATAGGGAATGAAAGAAATTGATCGATTAGTTTTTTCATTTGTTAGCGAACATAAACAAAAGAACGAGATTAGATACAAAACTATTCACAACAATGATTAGAAAATTGAGCGCATTTACTATTTTTCTAGCAGGAATAACAACTATAAGATTCGCTTCAACGTTTTGAAGTAAGATGTATAATATGTTAAGGGGCACAGTGAAAAAAATAACGAAAAGAGTTTTGTCAAACAAATACGAATTCGATCACCATCTCCATTAGTACTCACAATCAGGGCATCCAATCCCGAACGCTTATTATGATCCGGGTATTTCTGATTCAGAATTTTTCAATCCGGGATTGACCGATTCATTACCATTAAACGTAATTTCATGTTTTAAATTGTATATTTATAAAATTTGAATTGTTTAGATTGTGTAAACTTCCATATATTTTGTCACTTGCGACCCGGGTTTCGCCTCTCGGCATCTTCAGGCATTCGAGCACACGAATTGACAGACAGTAAACAGTGTCTAGCGTTTATATACAAGATAAAAATAAGACAAAATATCACTGATACCTGAATTAAAAATACCGAGAATAGCCTTAATCTTTGTTGGTAAAAGAAACGCATTAACAAAGTAGCAAATTGCCAGTGACTAACTAATGTTAGAATTGCCAGTGATTTTACTCTTATAATAGTATTGTGGGTTTTAAAATGCAATTCGAAGAAAGGATGAATATATGCAATCATTTCAAAGTTCTGTTGGATGAGTATGAGATGAATCTATTAATATGGAAATATCAATATTTTTCGATTGTTAATTTATGTTTATTTACGAAATCATCTACATAATGGATACAGATAACGGGGAGTTTGGAAGATTCCGAAGATACCAAAAGGCGAAACCCGGATCGTTAGTGACAAGATACATGGAAAATCTCAACAATTCACATTTGATATTGCAATTCCACTAAGCGCCCTCATTCGATGTCTTAAATTATATATATTTATAATTAAATTTCTGTCCATTTTTGCTTCATTTGAAATAAATATGATTTTATATTTTTTTGGGGTATGGAAGTTGTATTATTATTTATTGTGAAGATTTTATTTTTAAATGAAATTGATTGTTTTATAAAATAATGCAAAAACAACAACAAAATACATTGCTGTCAAAATTATCTGCTTCTGTATACGGCAGTTACGAAATATGAGAAGAATGGAAACCAAAATACATAATACATGTATTATTTACGTAAGTATCACAAAAATGTAGGTACACAAACAAACCGAGGTAAACGTTGTACTTAATCAAGAAGTATTTAATTTAAAATATATGAATTGTTTTTAACATTTACAATTAATCCCGAAATCCCGGGATTGAGTAATTGGACGGGATTCCGGGATATGAAACCCTACTCACAATGAATAGCTAATATTGAAATATCCTTTCATCAGTCTATATAATCTACATCGGAAGCCAACACTGCACTTATAAAATAATAGTTTGTGCAACCCGCTAAGTAAAACAGTATAAACTTTCTTACCCGCATTCAATTTCAGAACAGAGTATACATTCGCAGTTAACCCGAGCGTGTTGAAGCAGATACAATCCAAGAGAGGCGACCAATTATTTTCTTCTTCTTTTACTGGAGAAAAATAAGATAACAGTAAGAGAAGAAACGGGCGTAAGAAACAAGAGAGGGGTAGCTTTTCAACCACTCTTTGTGACCTACGCGTCATTACTGAAACCATCTCATTGTTTTAGTCATGCTAGTATTTTTTTGAATTTGCTAAACGCGAGAAATCATTGTAAAATATATTATTTTGTTCTATAAATTTTTCACAAGTAGACGTTGAAGCAACTGTTTTAAATTTCTCAAATTCGTTGGAAATAATGTCAGTGTTATTCATAAAACTATTTTTTTAGATGTATTCGGTTGTAACTTTGTAAAAATGTATTAGTATAAAATTAAAATTGATTACTTTGCTATTGCACTGACAGTGAAACGTGCTTTGACTTTTTAAGAATCATCTACATATTAAAGTTTTTCCAGACTCTGCAGATACTTCTCAAAGAATACTTTGGTATTCCACTGATTGTAAAACTATGTGTCTTCCTTCTTTAAAAAGCATATTTAATCCTAATGTAGAAACTGATTCTAATTCTTTATTTATATGTCATAAATCAAATTTGGATTATTGAGATTTTGTACACTTCCATGTATTTTGTCACTAACGACCCGGGTTTCGCCTTTCGGCATCTTCAGGCATTCGAGCACACGAATGGACTCGAATTGTAGGGTGTTAGTTATAAAAATATAACACAATTATAAACTTGTGGAAGTGGTACAAACAAATTGTGTTTTATATAAAAAAATATGTTTCATATATAAAAATTAAGAAATACTATGTCTTCTTTACTGGGCGTGGAGTAGGAGGAGATGAAAACAATAAGAATATTTATTATCTGTTTGGGAGGGGTAAATCTCATAGGTAATAAATTGAAGAGAGGACTTAATGTAAAAAATAGACGTTTATAATTGAAGAAATTGGCATAAAACAGGAAATGTCACAAAACTCATTTTTTTCAGGAGAGGCTTAATCATAATATCTCGGTTGTAAGTTGTAAGAGACCTTTGCTGTTTTCATACAAAATGGATTTGACTATTGCGGTTTTTAGAAAAGTGGCAAACTTTTGAGAGCTGATTTGAGAGACTAATAACTTTTTTGATGATGAAGTCATAGACAGGGATTCGAGAAATGCTATAAAACGAAATTGGAACAAAGCCAACTTCTTTTATTTTTATGCCAACGTCTGCAATTTGTTCTATATATAAGGGTATTAATAAATACTGCTAAAATCTACTCGCTATCTGTATGACGCCGCAAAGTTGTAAACAAATTACACTTTATGGGCTTGATGATTAAAATAGGGGTAACTCTTTTAAGCTTTTCATTGTCCGCTTCCGACATTTCTAGAAGATGTTATCAGGATTATTTAAGTTAATTTCAAAATTACAATCTCCCCCAATAATAAACCAGTCGATCTGGAAGTGCTTAGTAGCGAAGCCAAAATACCCAGTTATAAATAAATGATAGTAATGGAAAAAATTGAGTCTTATTTTTGATTATTCTCCATGTGTTTAGAGTCCAAGTCCACCTGTCATACATCCAGTGCTGCACTCACCACAAGCTTGCTCGAAACCATTTTTTTAGCATCAGGTATGTTGAAATTCTTTGAAAAATATGGTTACAAATGACTTCTCACTATTTCTCCCCAAATCTTCTATATATCAGCATTGTATCACTATTATTAAAGTATTTTTGAAAGGTTATAGATTATGTCACATCTCCAGATTATGTAACCAATGTGGAATATATAGACCTCCTAATGGAAAATCTGAACAGAAGTTGTTTTAAAATAACTTGTTGTTGTTCATGTTATCAGCTTTGCTGGCATAGATAGAAGGGTAGTACCAGGAAAGGACTAGTAACTAGTAGTAGAGTATCCAAACATTTTAGCCTAAGGGCCACACTGACTCTTACACTAAGTCCGAAGTTAGCTAGCTCATCATCCCAACGTACTGTAGTTTTAAATCACGTACAAATTTTGGTTGGTACTTACGGGCAAGTGTCAAGCGCATTTCATTGCGGCGGAGATAGCCGATAACTGACAAGGAGAAAACCAGTTTATACACTCACATTAAGTCCCTTCGACAACAAATTTGATTGATCAGTTGCATAAATTTGATCGTGGCTTTTTTCTGCTTTCGGCTCTTACATGTGTGAAAAAACTGTGGCGGGCTGGATATCGGGCATGTCCGGCCACCTACCGCGTGCCGGTGTTGACCCGCGAGCCTTAGTTTGGAGACTCCTGCTCTAATGCATTGGATAGGTGGAAGGTGATGTAAACACCACAGATATCTTTTCGCACATAAATCCATTAATCGAGTGAAAATCTGTTGATGCAATTGTTCATACTGTGACTCGAAACTGTAATAGAAAAGAAATCCAAGAGCCGTAGACCACTCTGTACAGGACCGATAAAGGTAGGTGTAGAAAAAAAATTTAATCCAAATGAGATACTATTGCACAGTTGTCCCCATTTTTGAAACAAGCCTATTATTATGGAATTAATGTGACATTTTGAATACAGTGGTTTTTCAAAACACGATTATACAAAAACCCTAATTGTAAACAGGCCAAAGCGTTGGATTCGCGACTATCATAAAGACCTTTTTCACAATCTTCGACCTTTAAAATTCAGTCGCAAAGCTGCTTTTGTTAATTTAAATGCCGAGGTTTTCATAACTTTACTATTATAATGTAAATTCGTATGAAGGTGAATAATTTTATCTATTAAACTGTTTTCGTTATTAAATTGCGTTCCTCATAAGTCCAGAATACACGTCGATCCCCATAAACCCACGGAGTACAATGGTAGCTTTTTGTATTACATATTTCTTTATGCGCTGACTTACGATAGGTGAGTGCTGTTGGAATTATGATATTACCAATGATGTTGTTTTTGAATCTTAAATTTAACTAATCACCTAATGATATCCGGTAGATGCCATATTGGCTAGTTAATAATGATAAATATAAATATTGAAAACGAAATACATACTAAACAATAAAAGTACTGTTATCTCGTTACTAACTGGTTGGCTTATGATTTTATAATTGAAGTTTATTCATAAAACATGTAGGGTCATTTCGCCAGTGCTCAGCCAGTTAAGCGACAGGTATACTTTCAAAAGGGATTTTGAGTCAATGAATGATAAATACATATTTTGTTCGCTGTTATTAAATTAAACACGGATTAAGCAATGTAACCAACTAAAAATAAAATAGTTAATATTGTAGCAAGCATGAAATAATAGAAGTTTACAAAAAAAAATGCCAATTGTCCCAGTGGTCGGCCCCCAAATCCAATGGTCGGCCTTTCGTTTCCCAGTGTTCGGCCATCACTATGAAACTTCATGAATATCGCGAAATAATCTACTGATAGTAGAACAATAAAAAACATAATGATGCAAAGCATGACAATATAAAGTATATTTTGTTAGCGATCCCCATACAACATGAATTTGTGGAACTTGCGAAGTAAAAATGTGCTTTTTTTAATTGCGTATTGCATGATATAGATCAGTATAGTGCAGATATACATTGGCAAGTGACAAGACTACCTACATGAATTTTAAAAAATATGTTTTTTAAATATATCCACTATTATTTAAGTTTTAAGCTCAAAGGGCTGGGCCGACTTTAGGAACAAGCACCCTTTCAACATTCATCTATTATATTTTGATTAATCAAAAAGGTGGTTGGATTGTTTTGATTATTAAAACTGTTGTATCATATCACTTTTTGTATTTAAGCTCTGTTTCATCACTAACGACCCGGATTTCTGAATTAACTTAAATTGACAGTCATTAGATAGTGTATGTCGTTTGTATAATAAGAAAAAATATTATCAGTAAGTCTAGGAACTACATTAATAACAAAATTTATTTTCTCACTGATTTAATAACATTGGCTATTAACTATAATTCGAAAAATAGTCGTATAAACAATTAAAATTTCATAGGACTTACAGGTAGTTCATACGAACCAAGTATCATTAAAATATAACATATAGATACCCACGAATATTAAATTTGGGTAAATATCAAATGACATATTCTTCTAAAAATGAAAATATTTTGATTGCTGGAGTAATTCATGATAATTTTATGAATTCTTCTTAAGCAAAGGGTACAATAAGAGGGAGTCAGGAAGATTAAGTTGTTCGCTAAATCTTGGTAAACTATTAAACTGTGCCCTGTTAATTTCTAAATTTTCCTAATAAACACCTTCATCCGCGTTGAATGAGTCTGAAAGTAAATGGCTGGTAAATGTCTATGTATCTTTTTGTAATCTTAAAGTAGCTAAATGTACTCATATTTTTTGACTTCCTGATTATGCCGTTCTGACTTTTTTATTCGTTGTTTATTTGAAATTAGGTTCATTTAAATTTACATACATTGTAAGAATAATTTCCAACAATCCTTCACAGGGTTTGACGTTGTGTCCACGACTGCTAGCTACCGCTTCACGCCCATTTTAGACTTTATTATCCGCAGCGTGGCAATGTTGATCGTTATTTTTCCCAATTAAGGTTTGTCATCAAATATATATTCCTAAAATATGAGATCACGCTGAATCATAGGCTGCATCGACAATTTACCAGATAATTGAGAGTAATGACAATAGTCACGGTCTGGGCAAGAAATCAGAATACATCCACCATTTATTTACAGGGAATGAGGAATTTAGGATTTGTAACGAGTGACGTTGTTGTTGGACCAGATTTTAATCAAGGGGAATCACAACAGAAACCAAATAAGAAGAGAGAGCTATCCTCTATATTGAGAATATTATTGTTTTCACTCCTTATACCAGTACCTAAGATATCGTTTTTCTCTTTCTTACTTAAATTATGAAGTATTCATACATTATTATTTTGATTAAAATTATGATTATGTTTATTATATCAGCTATTACTTTGCTTATACAAAACATTACTTTTGATAAGTATGTATTAAAACATTTAACTATTTGACCTTTATATAAGGCTGCACAACTTTGCATACATTTTGCTCAATGGACTTATTTCTTATAAATGATTTTTGGCTTTGCTATTTGATAAAATTTAGCATTCGTCCTAAAATCTTATAAAATATTTTTCCTAGTCTCAAAATAAAAAAATCCGTTTTTTTTTTGTAAAAGATTTATATTAAGTTCTAAAAATGGGGGTTAATGTATTTGATGTCTTCCAGGACTCATTACATAAAAAACCGCCACATATAGGGGAAGTGTGTGCTATAAGTGCCACAATTAAAAATGGTTAGCTTTGTTCCGTTTTCATATTAGCGAATGCGCTGGCTCAAGTATACTTCTCTTTCCACGTTCTTCTCCATACGAGTGGATGGAAAAGAAAATGGTGGGCGGTTCAGAATTAAGCTCCAGATAAATAACAATGAATGTTCAATAATTATTTTTTTATGTTTAATATTTCAATATCACATTTGAATTGTTGAAATTTTGTAAATTTCCAATCGATTTATGGAGTGAAGTACATGGAAATGCACAATATTTCAACAATTCGAATTTAAAAAATATTGTTGTGAAATATTGTAGCATGACAAATTATATTGATTTCTTGAGAGCTAATACCGTCAGAGCGAAATATATCTTTTATACAAAACGGACCGGGTGTAGCGAGAGCGATCAGCTCATCGGTCATCATTAACCCTCATCGTTCTATCCCTACACCCTTCGAAAGGAGGAATTGAGCAATCAAGTAACGAACAGTTTTCGTAAAAAAACTTCTGTTGTGATAAGCTCTATAAAGAGTACAAAATTATGCTCCACATTGAGAGCAGACATAGTAAAAAAAGCTCACGAGCGTTGAACTGTCAGCTAGACGACCAGCAAGGTATTTTTACAACATAATAAAAATTAATTAATCGAAATCAATCTGAACATCCCTATGGTCTTCAGTGGTTCCTAACCGGCCAGCACTTACACGGCGTCGACCGCTAAAACGATGAAAAAGACCGAGGCGGAATTATAACATGTTTGCTCGTAATTTTTGGCCCCGTGGAGCGAGAAACATGTACTCGCGCTAAATGAGAAAACGGAAGAAAATGCTCCATAGCGGAAATAGATAATCTTCTGCGTATACTAATGGCTTTGTTTCATGTATTCATTTATGAAACTTCTTTTCGGAATGTAAGAATAAACTTGGCCTAGATATTTTATTTTGTGCGCTCATTATGCTTCATCCAAAACCATCCATAATAAACTAATAATGACGCCATAGACAATTCAAATCACGTGTAGAATTAAGTTGATTTATTTTTAAATTTGGAATTCTTTCGAAATCTCATTTTTTATTATATATTATTTATTACATTACGTCATATTTTTCATTCACTTATACTACATTATTATTATCGACAGTACATTGAAAATGAAAAGAAACACAACCGACACTCTATTAAGATATATAATATGTATTTCAATAACAAAATAAATACAAATTTGACGGAAAGGTTTGACAAGAACTAAGTTATGGCGAAGGATGTCAGAGAAGAATATTTTAGAATGATAGTCCAGTAATGGGATCATATGAACCACAGGAGGAACGATGAGGATTGTTTTAAATGTGATATAATTGTATTTTTAAATATTGTTTTACACTATATTATTTAAAAACTAATGAACAAGTCATTCGAGAAGCTCTAAAGGCAGCAGGGGTGCCGATGATTATGACGAATCCTTATTCGTTGCGGTCGGGAGTTCTAAACTCGCTTATAGCCTTCAAGTCTCTTCTATCAGTTGGTTACTTGGTACAGATTATAGATGATGCAGGTTAACGTTTACAGATGATTCCTCTCAGCCCTCGCCAAGGCAAACGCTTTCTTTCAGTAGTGACAGCCCGGTACCTCGTGATTGCCGCAAAAGTTCGTCTTAGCGACACAGCAGCGACTTGCTTAATCCTTTTCAGTCCGTGCTAAACAAATCACGTCAGTATACAAGCGAGCACAGACGGTTTCAATTGGAATTTGTCATTTAATTGGGTATTTTTAAATCTAATTGATCGCTTGAAAAGCCTTATTGTGTTTTTAAATATCACATTGTAATCATTTAACACTATATTTTGTGTCTTAAGTTTGCAATTAACATATTTTGATGTAATATAACCGAGCATTTCTTGCATTGTCTCAACTTATATATCGCTATTACTTTCATTATACTCGGAATAATATTGTCAGAGAGTTATGTAATATTTTTAATTTAATGATAAAAACATTAAATTGAACTACTTCTTTATATCAATTTTAATGCATTATTATTTTATCTATAAACAGCAAAAATCATGAGTTTATATAGAGCCTAATAAATAGTACATTAATGTTTTCAACTCGTTTGGCAACCGTAATGATTCCATGGCAATGGGAAGGATAATAAATATCTTTTCAATTTTTAACTTCCATCCGAGCAACCGCTGGGCAATTCAGCTTCTAATATATAAATAATATTTGTTATTCCTCCGGTGGTGGTTTGCAAAATATTTCTTCAATTTGTAGTGATCTGCAGATGTAAAAAGGTTAAGAAACACTGGACTAGCAGACGCAACTATGAGAAATGTATTGTTGACATCGTGCTAACTACTGTTAACTATGATTAAATTTGTATGAGCATTAAATAACAATTTTATAGTTAGCCCATAACATTCCCACGTTATGTAGCTTTATCAAACTTGTATGTCATAATCTAATTTCCAGTAGATAATATTGTATGTGGTTAAAGGTGCTTTTGACCAATGAATGCAAATTCAAATATCACACACACTGCTACGAATTTCTCTCATTTCATTTGCAATTTAAAAGTAAAATTATTATATCCCTAAGCACATGCAGAATTAAGTATCGTGAATATACAATGACTTCAATGTGCAAAGCTTTTAGCTTGCGCGTACATGCGATATTCAAAATCAAATATTACAAACTCTCAATTCTAAAAATAAATTGATGGCCGAATTTTACAGTAGGAGAATTTTATGCCTAGAAATTATTAAAAAGACAGGTGGCATTACCAACTGCCAGCATTCGCTCATTACGCTTGTTGCGAACGATGCGCAGACAGAGAGAGAAAGGGAATGAAGAGCGTTAAAAAATTTCTAACCTGTTAACATGCACGCTCTCTGTCACTGCACGCGCAGAGAGGGTGTGTGTGTGTACTGCGTAACAGGTAGAAAAATATTAGGGTTATACAACTAGCTTGAATATTTTAAGGATACTGTTGGTTAGCCAATTACTGAACTTCGTATCACTATAAATTGCTTTACAGCAAGATACATTATCGGAATTCTGAATATAAACTATTTTCTCTGAAATATCAACGATTGGATGCCGCAGAAAATGCCAAAAAATAATTTAAATCAACTTTGATCGGAATTCAATTTTTATTTTAAAAATCAAATTATGCAAATTATCAAAATTTAATCCCAGTGCGGCCGGCAAACAGATTTCTAATTACCGTTTAACATTAAATTGATTCATTTATTCATCTGTGATTTGGCTCAAGTCTGGATTTAAATTAAAATTGCATAATGTAATATTATTTATAATCTGACGCAATATTGCATAGTCCTTTCCAGAATTCTTATTTGCGGATCAAATATTATGTAAGAGGGAGATAGCAATATTGGTAATCGGTTAGAGATTTCTAATCTTGGCGACTCAGGATATCAGCAGAGTGGCGCAGCGGAAGCGTGCTGGGCCCATAACCCAGAGGTCCGTGGATCGAAACCACGTTCTGCTAGCTAATTTTTTGACAATATCATATAGTTCACAAAACTACCAATTTAACAATAATACACGTTAAAATCAAATCATATCCGATACAATAATTTTTTTATACATGTTATTAATCATATATATCAAGGATAATCTCGACAAAAAAATGTGAAGACATACTTCCAACGTTCATATTATATTATATTTGAAAATGAAATTTAGTCCTACAAAATAATTATGCTCAATTTCGCAATCAATATTCGAAAATTTGAATTTTACACCCATACTAATCATCTGATGTTCGACAGTGTTCCAAATTTGAAATATAATGATAAATTTACGGATTCCAAGAAATTTTTCTAAAATAAACATCAATATTCATTTATATGATATTGTTATGCTTATTATTTGGTTAATTTAAAATTCATCAGAAATATGTTTTAATATTATTATTGCATATTTACTTCTGTAACGTTCACTTACAGTTATTGCTGTAATTGGATTACAGGAAAAGCACTTTACTGAAGAACACAAAAATGTTATTACTCCCATTCAAATTAAAATTAAAACAAACGTTCTGCACACTACACATAAATTATATAGAACAATTAAAATATGTCATCAAACAATGCTTATTGTAATTTTAATATTATTTACGTAATATGTGTGTCAAATTATATTTTACTATGCATCAGCGAATCGCGTTAATTTAACATGCATTTGAATATTCATAAAATTTTCAAATAAAGCTTCACACGATTTGTATTTATTACTTTTTATAAATGCCGTTTAATATAATATGCAGTGGCGTAGTGTTGCTCAAAATTTGGTATTTTTTTGGGGACAAAAAAGTACTGTTATTATTTAATTTTGTAAGATATTATATTATACAACTAAAACAACATATTAAAATCGTCACAATCGGCTTCATACTGAATGTAGTCCTCTATGAGTTCAAAATGTTATTTTATTTGTATCTTCGTTTTCCTTCTTCTGGAAAAATGATTTCGTACCCAATCGACCATTCTTATTTTAAGGTAAATGGATAAGGCATAAGGGATATAAATGCTTAATTTAAATTTAGATTATTCATTTTAAAATTAACAAAAATTGTAAATAATATTACAATATTCATTTGTCATGATTTTGGTTGAATCATTTTCAAGTAACTTATTGCTAAATGGTCAGTTACTAATTTCATAAATGGTCAGTTACTAATTCGATAAATGGTCAGTAAAAATAATAAATTTTCATTTAATAATTGGTCAGTAAATAGTTTCTAAATAAATGAAGGTTAGTTTAGGTTCCGTAAGGTTAGGTTTTATTAAAAAAACTGATCGTTTCATATAAATATCTGACCGCTTAATTTAATAACTGACCATTTTACATATATTTTTTAATACCATGTTCGTTCCTAGTGTGGAGCATATGGCCTCCTAATGGAGGTATCTCAACAGAAGTTTTCTAGGAGTTAGTCAGTTGCTCAAACTCCCTTTTATGAAGAGAGTAGGGATAAAAGGATAGGGCTAGAACAGAACTAGTGGTTAGCTGATCGCTCTCGCTATGCCCCGTTTTTAGGATCGGATGGGTGGGAGAGAAATTTGAGAAATCACAAACATTCATGCCTAAAAACAGAAATCTATTAATCGATTGAAAAATCAATTTATGAAACTGTCCACACCGGGACATCTGTAACCTTATCAAACGACGTTAACAACTGCGCTACAGAGCCGACAATTACACAAATTACTAAAGAAGCTTTCAAATCAATAATTAAAGTACGACTAATCGAATTGAATTCTTTTCCACTTTTCTTTCTGAAATATTACAATATTATATAAATATAATAACAGTACCCGTCATAGATGACGGTATTGAAATTGAAATACTGCATGTCTAAAGTAGCTAGTGCGAGCGCTTAGGTCTCGAGAAAATTTCATACCTACATGTGATATGTGATAATAATATAACGTCTACAGAGTGGTCTGGGCTATTATATCGTCTGTTGTTCTGGAAGAAAACACTAAATCGAAAAATGACATATTACTGAGTAGGTTATACCAAAATGTTCCTTATTTCAAACTCTACCGTCCATACGGTATACACTTATTTTTATAAAATACACTTTTACTAAAAAACTGTTTAGTACAAACAAACAAAATGAAAAAGTACAGCATTTCAAACACTTGAACTTCAAACTCCAATTACTCAAAACTAGTTTTCTTCCAGAACAACAACGATATATATTATACATATTTAACCGATAAGACAAGCTATTTATTAATGATGTATTTAAATAATTATACATAATCACTCTGTTTGTATTATAAATATAAAATTAAAGCTGTTATAAATTATTTCATTTGTATTGAATAATATTTTAGTTATTAATCATATTATCTGAGTTTGATAGATGCCATTAATTTGAAGAATTATGAATTTCATGTAAGTAATACGTTTTCAGATCATGCATTATAACTCAGTGTCAGGGACACTAAATCAAATCCCTTGCCTTGCTTTATTTGTCGCCATTGTAATAGTATAAATCACGATCTCTCAATCTTTTTCGAGTTATGAATCCTTTTTATGATAACCATGTAACCTACCCCGTCACATTCATACTATTCATATTAAATTCGAAGCGTGTACTTAATTTGCGTATTATCATTTTTAAGGTGTTGACTGTCAATTTTTGGTGGAAAGGCATTATATTTTAAAAATAAAACACAATTTTTTTAGTACTACTTTTACATTTGAATACTCATCGCGAGCATTATAATCAGTTGATCATTACAAACATTATTTGGAAGGAGTACAAAATAAATTGTGTTTTATTTTTAAAAAGTTTGTAATTATTTTAAAAGTTAAAGTCAACCCTAAGTCGTTCAGTCTGTTGCATGCATTTGTTTCGACATCTAGAAACGTTGGAAAGGCATACTAGGAGAGAAATGTAGGTAAATAAAAAATGTGCAAACAACACTCGAGATCTTTACGAATGATTAGAACTAAATCAGAATTTTTAAATAATAGCAATTGCCGTATCAAATAATCATAACGCATGTGTACCCAAAGGAATTCTGACATAATTCACGAAAGCAGAGAACGGGTTTTGTACCAGTACAGCTTATTTTTTAGTTCAGAAAAACCGACAGAAATGCATAGTCGAAGAGTTTGACATTTCCAGTAATTTCCTTTTTTGGATTATTATTAAGTTGTCTCTTTTTCTATAGTTTTTTAACAAGACCGTGTGTCCGCTATATACTTGCCGATCCAAGTTTTGTCAGTCGAAAAACACATCTTTATTCGACAAGGAGCTTTTTGAATGAAGTTCGATAAACAATTATTATTTTTTCAGTTTACAAAAAAAGCCCATGGTTGCCCCCTCTGTTGATCGCGACCCGCCGATTGGAAACCCGTTGTATAAATTATTATGTATTTGATATCAATAAGAACATATAAAGCGCCAAATGTCAAATTACATAATTACTATGCAAATAAACCTGAAAGGATCGTACACACATTTGCCAGATAAATGAATGAGTAAACACATACATATAATAACACGAAAATGGTGCACATAAATAATAACTATTGAGTGATGTACAATTAAAACTGTACCCAATGTTCAAAAAAGATCTAAAAAATATAACATTATGAAAGGTTGATGTAGTATTTATAATTGGGAATATAATTTATCGTAGATATATTCAAATCATTCTTGTCTATAGGTTACGTACCCGACAGCTATTTGTGACGTCAGTGATCATAGAGAGACGATATAAATATTTTGGCACGTGGTGTTGCGAATGCCTCCGAAAGGCCTCAAACCTGCTTGCCTGTTCTTCAGACCAGTGGGATTGACATTTTTGGCAGTATTTCGGTACTATCGATGGATGTTAAGGATGCTGGCACGTCACGGGAAGAAGAGTAGAGATTGGCGTATGCCAAGGAATTCTGGAGATGTCGCATGGCTGCCATAATATATACATCAGGTAAGAATCGGATATGGTTAAAAAAAATCGTTTATTCTGGAGCCCTGTAATTAAAATAGATATTGATTGAGCATGCAATTGTTACTGTTGATTTACAGCGACTACGTATCCATATAATACAGTAAGTTATTTCTCTTTTTAGACGTATACCATCAACGTTATGGAATAAAAAAAATATTACTAGACTTCACTTCAACATGAGAATTCATTTTGACAATACCTACATACGTGATAACTTCGTACCATGGGTTACTTTTCTTACAACTATTCAATAAAGTTTTAATGAATAACGTGTTCCATATCTCTATGTTAGGACGCCAGAAGAATGCTTTCTTTGCACTGATGAAGACTTGATTCGATAGTAGATTAATGTTGGGTTTAAGCCGTTTTAACTTCGTGTCCGGACAATTTACCGTAGAAAATTGGACACGGAATTTTTATGACCGGCAACAATTCAATTGTTGTCATGACCAATAATCTTGAAAAGATTGTCTTCAACAGAAAGTTGAATTGATGAGAAATTGTATACTTACTATTTCTACAAAAATAAAAAAAATATATGATTTTTGAATATGTGAAAACTGACATCCTATGAATATAATTATAGTTTATAATATTATTTCGTGAAATCTCACACTTTTGTTTAAGTTGGCACAAACAAAACACAATGCTTATGCTATCAGGTCGTAAGTCGCAAACACAATACATCAAGTTCAGAATATAAAGCGATTCACAATTCTGTACCTATTCAGCAACACACATTATATTGTAGTTATGAGTTTATATTATAATATGGAGAGCAAAGCAATGCCTTAACTTTGCTTGAGTTCTGTTCGCGATTTATAGACGACAACAGACTTGACGCAGTTAATAATATCTTAAGTGCTCACATCATACGCCATTTCAGAACAATGTGGAAATTTAATATTAGTTCAAAGTTATCTACAAATAATTAAATATATTATAATCAGGCTGAATGTATTATTGTATAAAGTAATAATAATCTCCGGACAAATCTCATCGTCGAGTGACAGAGTGCGTAAAAAACTCATTGGATTGATAAGATTCTAAACTTCAATAAGTAGTAATGATAAATGGAACATGAAAATATTTTATCTGAGTTGTTACTTACTGGGTTGCAATATGAAAGAAGTTCTGTTCCCAAAATTATTGTGTATCACAAACAAAACGGGTATGCACTATGAACTGTTGCATCGGATCGGTAAACTCGATAAAACTGCTGTCGACCATATTATTGATACAGAATGGCTTGAATCAAAACTAAATATGGTTAAAAAGTGAACACAGATGTTGGTATGCATATTACATTATAAAATCGAACCATACATCACGTATAGATGCGATATACGACCTTGAAGTTCTTACGGGATATCTCGTTAGCCTTACGCGGGCTGACAAATAATACCTGATATATCGTATTTGGCAGAGAAAGGGTTAATTTTTTGATTAATAATTTGTTGGTACCTTATTCTATGTTAGAGAAAAACCATTCTTTGACTTAATGCCTGACAATCATCATTCGATCTTTTGAATTCTTTGTAGAAAAATATCGCTTTATATAATTTAAGACATCGACTGAGGGTGCTTGATGGAATTTCAATATCAAATTTAAATTGTTGAGATTTTGTACATATTGTAGACTTATAATATTTTATCTTATAAATAATATTTGGTCGTATTTGTGTCTTGACACTGTTTACTGTCTGTCAATTCGAGTTCATTCGTGTGCTCGAATGCCTGAAGATGCCGAAAAGCGAAACCCGAGTCGTCAGTGACAAAATACACGTAAATGTACAAAATCATTCAACAATTCAAAAAATTCGCTTTATATATCCACCCCTGTGGACCATTTTGAATTTTATCTGTCGACTGGCATTTTGAAATTGAAATATGGCCCCTGCGGCCACCGACGCAGTCATTGTCGTTTACTTAATCTCGATGGCGTATTGTTTCGTTTGGTTAGTCTAGCATCTTTCACGTCATGTTATATTGTTATGTCGTTCTATAAAGTACATTAGTTAAATCGAGCACATTCAACAATGCAAAAAAGTTTACAATGTGAGTGAGTGCTCTTTTCTTTCTTTTCAAATTATAATCTTATATGTATTATATAATTTAGGACATCGACTGAGGGTGCTTGATGGAATTTCAATATAAAATTTGGATTATTGAGATTTTGTACACTTCCATGCATTTTGTCACTCGTGTGCTCGAATGCCTGAAGATGCCGAAAGGCGAAACCCGGATCGTTAGTGACAAAATCCATGGAAGTGTACAAAATCTCAATAATCCAAATTTTATATGTATTATATAATAAATTCACATATTATTTCTCTACGGCTTTAATGTTTAAGATGCAATAAGAGACAATATGGCACCTGTGTCATAAACACAAATCGACATCGGTAAAAATTCAACACCGCTCTTTACAAAAATAGTATCAGCTCGTAATACTTTTCGTCATAAGTATTAATGTTATTTTGGTTAAGCCACAACGCTTAATTTTGTATTTCATTCGAGGTTTTCAATGATCAAAATAAAATACTTTTCTTTATCAAGTATTCCTTATTCGTACATACATATAATGCACTATAAGACTTTGTACCATTTTGAATTTGACAGGTCGTCGGCCATTTTAAAATTGAAATATGGCAGTTGCGGTCATTTTCATTTACTTTATCTCTATGGCAAATTGTTTTTGCATCTTATTCCATTCAGTGTTTCCACAGTTTAAAATAATGGAATTTTCTGTAGTGACTATTCTATTCGTTTGTTTTTCTGTCAAAATCAAATGGCTCGGAATTAATTTTTATATCAATTGTTCTGAATTGATTTCCACGTTTGATGACAAACATTCGAATATTGTTGACCTTGGTAGGGATTTTCTCGAATAGCTAATGCTGCTCGCCTATCTCGCTCGCTTCACGAAAGCTCTGCCTAAAAGGTTGTCACAGAGCTTTATGGTAGGGCTTTTATTACGCGCCATACTCTTGATTCAGTGGAGGCGAATCTTTTCATTCTAAGCCAAACACTGCCATTATACACCATAACGAAATGGTTGTGGCAATTGTAATATGAAAAGTACTACGGCAAGTGAATAAATGACCAAATAATCCTCAAATCCTAGCAAGTACCTAATTAGAATACGGTCACAGTAATGACGGAAGAGTAAACGATTAAAAGTAATTCAAAATAAGCCATATTGTAAATTGAAAAAAAACTAAAAAAGTCGATTTTCATTACACATCTGACATATGTTTTGAATGCATGACATTTTGTGACGCTTACAAAGCTAACAAAATCTATACAATTCTGTAAAAAGAACATCGATCTATTAGCTATCCAAAAATTGACCAAACCAAATCCCATTATTCTTAAACTCTTCAGAAAAAAACGATGCGTGATTAACTCATAATCGTTCTTATTTGAATATTCTACAATATAATAATAACACGGCAACCGATTCTTTTGTAACTGCACCTAAGACACCCCTGCAATCATTAATTATTTGAAAACGCTTAACACTACTGTAGTACGGGATTCGTTAGAAAGGTCTATAAATCAGTATTTGGTCAAAATATTATAATATATTTATAAGGTATCCTTATCGACAAGACAATATTCGATTTGAAATAAGCTGGCATCGTGCCCTGTGTTGTGAATCGCTGAGAAATGCGTCCTCTTGGCATTGTTTCACCTACCAAACACCATAATACGCAGAACGGGGATGGAAAACGTCGCAATGCATTAGTATTATTATGTAATAGACTGGCAGAAGTACTCGCTCGTTGGCAAGGATTTAAATCAGGCAAACACTTTCTTCGCAACAATGATGTGGGGAAATAATTAATTAAAAGCGAATTGACATATCTGCCTGCTTTCAAACCCCATGAATAGTTATAAAATATTTATATCATCTCACACAGTTGCTATATTACTTCCATGCCCGTTGGTATTTGAAGTATAATTTAATTTCTTAGAATTTTTTCAATGATAGAGATTTAATCTTTCGACAAACAAAGAGAATAGATTCAATATTTTAATTTACTCTTATTATGGCAGTTGAATAAATTGTATTCATTGCGGTTGGAAAATTTAACGGATTTAAGATTGCTCATCGTTGCGCAATATCACATTCACGAAATTACACATTCTTAACATATTCATATGGTTATGGTAATTATAAGAATAAATATTATAAAGCATCATTGGTGTAAATGTATAATCTATTAAAAACACATGGTGTAAGAAGTATAGATGAGATGGATAATAAATGACACCGCCATTTTCGCATTTATTAACGCCATTGTGTGCTCATCGAATTACAATCTGCTATGTTTACAACAGTGTTTCGGTGACAATAAAAATCTTTTTCGTCGAAGTGACGTCAAATATTTTACATAAACAACCATCCATTTCACCTATACTTCTTACACCATAGTCATAAAAATATACAACGTATTTATTGACATACACAAAAAATATTCATTCTAAATTAAATTTGTTCGAATACAGATTGTCATTGAGTGTGTTGCTGAAAATTTGCGTGGGGTATTTTAGCAATAAAATGGCCAGATTATCGCTGACCGTCAACAGGCATTGCAAGTCGTTATCTGGCTCAAACATGCATGCCGCTAAATTACACGCATCAGCGCCACAATAAAGCCGTTTTGCCCGACCATTAGGTATTATACAAATTTTGAGAGGGGCCACTTTTTATAATGACAATAAAAAATGGCAGTGTCTGATATAATAAATTGTTGCAATACCATGTTTGCTTTTTTATATCTAGGAAAGATAGTTGACTAAGGATGTGAATTATCATAGTAATGACTACTAGATGTCGATACTATTGCCAGATACGAAACTGTCAAGTTAAATGAGCTGACAGTTATGCAATATTATACAAATATTTTAATTTTTGACTAAGTTTTTGATATACAATTTGGGGTTTGTATTTGACATTAATGATTATTGAAAAAAAAAACGTTTCAAGGACGCCACTGGTGCCAATTTAACGCAAACTGGCTGTGTAGAAGTATTTTAAGAAATACCTCATTTTAATGAGAAGTTTTCAAAAAAATGCGAGCTAGATTTTTTCAATTTATTACACGAATGTTTGTAAAATAATCATGTGTATATTCATTAATACATGGCACAGTTAATTCCCGCGAATCTCAAAAAACACAAAAAGGAATCTTAAATTCTCGAGATCCGAATATTTTTGGAAATCACAATTTTCGAATTTCGAGAATAGTGCATGTTTTGAAATCACAACCTCGAACAGAACTATAAAATTCAATAATAATGAAATCAAACCAAATTGAAAGTAAAGTTATGGATAAAGTTTTCAAAAAAATCTGTCAACATAAATATAGTGCTACTTTGGAAATTTATTGTCTTTACTTTAAATTATGTCTGCTTCAACTAAATATACTCTTTCGTAGATATTGTGCAATATTTATTCCATGACTTTTGAAAAAGTCACTTACTAAAAAAGTTGTTTCAGTTTTGAGTCACAATTTTTTTTTTGTGAATTCCTAATGAGAAGTTTTAAAATATTAGGATGCAATTGTTTAACAGACACAAAAAAACTGATTTTTCAACCCCCATAAACATTTTGCCAAATAGTGTGAATCTCGCTATAAAACCGCCATTTTGATATTCCAGAATCCATAGACTTTATGGAAAAAGCGTCTAAACAATATGATGATAAACAATGTATTTGAAGATATTACAAACAATTTATTTTGACGATATTATAAATATTTTATTGTCATAATTTAATTAAGTACAATTAAATTATCAATTTACTTGTATAAAATAGGTTGAAAAAATATTATTATATTTTTCTTTTTGGCAGCATTTAGATTCGCGAAACGACGCATCTTTCAATTTAGACAGTTGTCTTTGGTGTCTTTCATGAGTAATGTCAGCTTCGTTTTGTTGTTATTTTTGTGAATTATTGCTGATACCTCACATTCATCTTATTTCTAATCACATAGCATATATAATTATTTAAATTGATTGATGCAACAATATTGAATTACTAATTTGATGTCTTTATACAATGAATTGAATTGCAAAGTTATGCAAATTGTGTAAATGCTTTTGAATTTGGAATGCTGAGTTGCCGGAAGGTGAAATTCGAATGAAATGGATCAACAATTTTCATTGTCGTGGAAGAATTTCCATGGAAACCTTTCAAATGGTTTCGCAGGGCTACTGGGGAGTAGGGAATTTGTCGATGTGACACTGGCCGTCGACGGGGAATTGCTCCAAGCTCATAAAGTTGTGTTGTCGATATGTTCTCCATATTTCAAAAAAATGTTCCAACTCAATCCATGCCAACACCCAATAGGTGAGTGTAGCTTGTTCTATTTCGTATCTCTTTGTTATCATCTGACGAATCATAAACTGTGTTGATACATAGTTTTGTCATGCTTTGAACAATATAGTTTTATTTAGCACTGACAGAAACATAATAAACACAAACCTGTGTTCATACTTCGTTGGGTAAGAAGTATTAGTTTTATTCGTGTGCGATTTATTATATTATGCCTATATTATCATTACTCTATAGTTGTATTTGACAATTAGTGAGTTGTGCTGTAAAACTGTACTCCAAAACCATGAAAACTAATGATAAGGAAATACTTAATGAAGACTGAAATTGAATCTCTACCAAGCCTATTTTCCTGATTCCCGTTTGCATATTCGTAATTAAATTTCCTACAGAAGTTCATTGTTTATGCAGCATATGTTTATGTCAGCAAGATTTAGTAAATTTTTGGATAGAAAAAAAGTGACGTGTTGTACGAATCCCAGCTGAAAACCTCATTGAATATTTATATGTCTGATTTCAGTTGTTTTACGGGATATAACTCACCGTGCCATGAAAGATCTCATCCAATTTATGTATAATGGAGAAGTCAGCGTGAGACAGGAAGACCTTGCCAGCTTTATAAATACAGCAGAAACCTTGGAAATTAAAGGACTTACCAATAGACACGTAAGTATATTTAAAGAGATAGATTCTACACCTAGATTCATGAGAGACTGTCAGTAGCTGCCTGTAATATATTGGTCATGTCGTGACTTGAAAAGGAGCTAGAAGATTTATGAATGATGGTGAATCCCAATGGCCTACTATTGCCTTGTAGACAAATATGGCAAAATAGAGATGTATACATTTCATAGCTATCTCACAGCAATACTAAATTCCACAGAATATTAGTTTGAACATTTTCTTCTCTGATTCATCTCAATGGATGATGGGTGGAGTTAACCTTTTACACAACTCTTTCGGCCGTAAAATATTTGTCAATGGGGTCAGAGGTTTTATTTAATTTTACATGATAACCTAAGGCAAGCTTACTCCTATATAAGGTAAACGGCTATAATATTGACCTAGGCGGCTATATGGACCTATTTCAAGTAATTCGTTAGAACAGCGAGATTTGTTCTAGAAATTTCTATAACTTTCTTTCTAAATTGCCGTTACAATCTCGGCTACAAAGAGTCAAAATATTTCGTTTCCAGTTATTCATTCCTTTTTGGTAGGTCAGTGACAGTACACGGACGTACAGTAATACAACAATTTTATCAATTTTTTTGTCAAATAAGCTAAGGAATTACATATTTTTACACTACAATTTTAATAATTTTTTTTGTTTGTGATCAAAGTTTATTTTTTCTTTAAAATATAAGTAGAAGTTTCATGTTTAATATTTTTAAATGATTTAACTGTTTTTTTTTTATATAAGTGCTTAAAACGTTAATTTAGTAGCGGTCAGAATTAGGAGCATGCATAATTATTGGATGTATGTATTATTGACCTACGGTCAGTATAAGTACTTTTAAGTAAAAAACTAAATTATTAAAAAAGAGTGTGTATTTTAATATGCAATGAAATTTGTTTTGTGTTGAAAATTAACAATTAACTTAAGTTTTTGCTAACCGAATTCTGACCCATACTTAAGCTTATAGTTTTGTGTACAAATTAAGAATAATTTTTAGGTCAGCATAACATCCCCAAGTAGGTCAGTAATGTGTACAGTTTACGTCCATATTAAAGCTACATTACGATCAAAGTAATTTGTAAGTTTTTTCTTACTTTTTTGAAGAAAAAAAGAAGGAATTCAATAATGAAAAGAAAGTATAATTTAAGACATCGACTGAGGGTGCTTGATGGAATTTCAATATCAAATTTGAATTATTGAGATTTTGTACACTTCCATGTATTTTGTCACTAGCGACCCGAGTTTCGCCTTTCGGCATCTTCAGGCATTCGTGCGCTCGAGTGCCTGAAGATGCCGAAAGGCGAAATCCGGGTCGTTAGTGACAAAATACATGGAAGTGTACAAAATCTCAAAAATTCAAATTTGAAAAGAAAGTAATGGTTATGAGTGGTATCAACTGAAAATAGCCTGAACGAGAGGATCAGTTCGTGTACCCCCTACAGGATGTAATTTCCACTATTGCTGAGCCGGAGCTTATTAATTCTAGGGGTATTTATTCCGTTAACGAAATAGCTGATTTGAGAAGGCAGTAACTAGAGCATGATCATAAAAGTGAAAACTTTACAGTATTCATTGCAATACAAGAAAGTGCAAAAGTTTTTGTTATATTTTTTGTTTTCTATATTAAGCACAAGTACATTTATTTTGCATAAGGAAAATCGCTTATTGTTTTTGTTAATAAATTATGTATATATATATATCTGAATCCAAACGAAAATGTTTATTTATTTTATATTGAAATTCAGTTAGGTCAATAATAGGTTCATCACTGGTCAGTATAGGACACCGAAAATTTTTGCTAGGTTAATATAGCATGCACATTGTCTTCTTAATTAATTTGTAATAATACTAAATTAAAAGTAATTATCAACGAGCAAACACTATTTTTCTGTGACAACAAATTAGTAAACCAATGCAAAAAATTTTACACCATTTAATTTGAGAAAATATTAAAAAAGTTACAGGCTTGAACATTAGAAAATGCGACGCATAGGTCAATGTAATGACCGTTTACCTTATATATAATACATTACATAAGATACACTTAAAAATTGTTATAAGGACATAATGCAATTTTTTGTTATATTTTGGTCTTATAAATGGTTTTCATAAGGGCCAGCGCCAGACGTTTTACCCCCACAGGCAAGATGGGCTTTTAATTTTGCCACTACAGTTGATCACCTGCTGAGCCTGTAGGTAACATTGGCAATTGTTTTCATGGTAATCAGATTCTGAAAAATTAGGACAAAGCCTTAGGGCCTGCGAATACCTTGTGTTGGAGATCCATGTAAAGAAAAAAATGTGACAATTGTTAATTGATTATTTTCAGAGTGATACAGAAAGCATTGATGACAACCGTAAACTACCTTCACCTGCATCAACAGCTAGTCTTCCACAGCATCGGCCAGAAATTGTAATCGAAGAAAATCACGACAAATATGATGAAGCTCAACTGGAGCTGACCAGATCTCAAATCGAATCCATCAACAGACTGAATCGTTTAGTAGCGCTTAAAAGAAAATCTGAAGAGATCCTGGCCAACAACTATAATGTGGATCCGACAAAAGACATCGAGCAGGTCTGCCAACCCGAAAAGAGGACCAAATTGAGAGAGAAACTTATTTTAAACAGCCATAAGATAACTAATACTTGTCCACCTATCGGAGGAATATCCGTGCGGAAATTCAATAGGCAATATAGAAACGATACTATACAATCGTCTCCTGTCAATATGTTCAACAACTCTAACAGACAAAGCTCGATCACCGATAATGAAATAGAGAGACGCAATTCTTATTGTGAAGCGAATAACACTTCCATAGCCAGGGAGGAAATGGTTAGAAGTACTGCCGATTTAATGGATGATATTAAGACAGAAGCTGTGGATGCCGATAATGACTGTGCCTTTGATGATTCTCCGATCAGAAATATTGGTAGCGACTGTGCGAATGATCTCAGCTTGGACGAACCCCTGGCAGTGTTACCATCTCCTCAACATATACCAACAGGTCAGTAATGTACAAATATATTTAATATTTTCTTTTATTGCATTTATAAATCTAGGAAGAATTAGTAATGCTTACCAAAAATGTTAGGCAATCTTTCTATCGTATTTGGTGCACAGAAATTTTCAATAGTTTCTACTCAATAGCAATAATGTGGTTTTTCAATTGCCAATTGGCATGAAACATAAAGCTCTCCCATATTATATCATGGAAAAATCTTCCTCTCTTGATGCCAAATTCATTCATGTTTCATCATTGTTTGGTGATCAAATTGCAGTATGCCTCTTGGTTGTACTGCAAAGGTATGTTGATGAGAGTGGCTTTCCGTCTCCTTGCCTTCCTGCAATACTGCAGTCTTGTGTTCTAAATTCACCAGCTTCTATCTAGTTTTGACCCCAGCCTATATCATTCATCTTAAACTCAAGCCAGTATTAATGATATTGCAACTATTAACTAGGGGGTATTTATTCAAAAAATTGGTCAACAAATCATTCTTTTCATTTGTGTGATCTTTATTCAAGTTAGTTTAGCGTATTTTATTATTTAGTTATGTTTAGTTGATGCATGGTTTTGGTTCTATTTTTTGTTTTATTTTTGGTTTGCATGTTAGTTAGCAATATTTATATCTTCTGCACTTTTACTTTTAACATTTCTCACTCACATCCCCTTCGGGTTTTATTTTATAATTGGATTCATGCCTCCTCTCCCCTAACCCCCTCAAAACAAACGTAAGGCATTTTCAATCAAAACATTATACTTAACATACTATAATTATAATCCTTATACAGCTAACAACACTGATTTAATTAAATTAACAAATATATATATAGGGCAACTCGATTATTATTATCATTGCAGTATGAAAATTGCTTTTAAATGACATTATAATATCTTCGCAAACAATTTTTTATAAATTTATATTAAGATTTCCTTTTTATCAAATAAAAGTGCAGTTGATTTATATGCAACAAACTATAAATAAAGTATTTTGATATTGAAACTTTCCAACTACATAAACCTATTTTTAATTTGTCACAAATATTGAATCTGTTTGATACAGACTGATTAAAATTGTGAACTTGGCTAAGCCATTTTAATATTTTTCATAGATCACGTGACAATTCTTCAACATTGTTTGAGAACTAATCAATACATCGAATTGAAAATGCCTCTGCGTGTGGTTCTAGATCCCATAATTATCTCCGAATCGCCGTCAGTCTTCGGACTCCCTTGCCCCTGGCTTAGAGCCGAATGCCCTCAAAAAGACACTGGTGGACCGCTGACAGAGCACACAATCATCACCATCCCTCAGAAAGAAGACGGAAAAAAGAAATACCCGCAGCGCTCGTGCAGATTCTGCTGGAGGGCCGGCAAGAGGAGAGACACCCGCTTTATGTGCCGGCAGTGCTGCGTTCCGCTGTGCAAGACTAGCTGCTTTCAGAGGCACCAGACGGAGTGGCCCCGTATTAAGGCGACGGCGGACCTTACTATATGAAAACGATAAGTAAAAGAATGTCAAAGTTATTTGTAACCAGATAGATACAAATCAATGGTTTAATATTTTAATTGGCCAAGACTCATTACAGAAATCTGTTTTTGGACTCAACTGAAATGATAAACATATCCATGGCTGAATTGAATTGCATGGATAAATATTTTGCATATATTCATACAATATAAAATTCAATAGAAAAGAAGGAAAATCAATATATCAGGAAAGAATTTCCAGACCCCACGAGGTTCTCGTTATAATAGTACATACCAGGGAGTAATAATTTTTTTTAAATTAGTTAATTGGCAAGAAAATTTTCTCTAACTGAGCTTAATCTATTTTGTTTCTCAACCTTTGCAACCCATGTCTCTTCTTGCCAATACGTCTAGTCTAATTGCCCCACGGATGATCAATTTTATTACAATATATTATAATCATTCTTTTGTATTACGTTTGGCAAAAGATGCCATTATTGCCCCCTGCTGTGTTTTAAATCAAGGTATTATTAAATAGAAGAATAGTTTTTATAGTAAAAAAAATGCGTTCTACATTTCCTCTGTTGGAAAGATTACTCTATTAACCCTTTAAATAATGAAGACTTTTATATTCCACCAAAAAAAAAATTTGAAACCTAGTCAGGGAATTTTTTTCATATTTTGACACCTCCAGTCCAGTCAGTCTATAAAGGGTTAGTAATAATTAATCAATCGAGCTTGGTTCTGAATCATTTTAGCCGTAAAACAAATTGGATTTCCAATGTTGAATATCAAATAATTTTCATAAAGTCTACCATTACAATATTTGACATTCTACAATATTGTTTTCATTAATAAATACTGTATAGTGAATAGTTACATTTGACTTGTCTTCTGTCGCTCCGAGGGAGAAATCAAACATGATCTCTTTTATTAAAATGAAAGACTTAAACGTAATAATTATGGGCTTGGCCCAGTTTTATTCTTACGGCAATAATCTTTGGATAATAAGTAAATGCATGCCTTAATTTTATGATGATAACCTGACAGCTGACGCGAGAAATTATCCTGCCCGGTAAAACGTTGCATTTAATTAATTTGTGAAATTTTTCTTTTAAAATTCTTTTTAACACATGCTATGGTAAGATATGAATACCATTTCAGCGTCTGTTGGTTATGTACCGTTTATGTAATCTGGTGATTATCTTCAGGTAAATATTATGGTCCCGTCACGAAAATTACCCTGAACTGTTTTATCGAATATTTTTCATCCTGGTCACAAGTACATACGAGTCTGAACCATTGTTTTTGTTGAACTTTTCACTCCCCGAGCATAAAACAGTAGTATGTGAAAATTTCTAAATTTTGATTTTATTACTGATTAGCAATGGTATTTTTATGTTGTACACTAGCGTAAAACAGCAGTATCTGTATTCCGATTATTTTAGTCTGATAATACACTTCCAAGTTATTCGCATTTTCAATCTAAAACAATATTATTGGCAATGTGTTGGATTTTCATTATAAATAACGTCTATGTCTATAGTGCAATACTGTATTATCTGCGTTGCTGTCCTTTTACAATAATAATTTACTATGGTTTTGGTAGAAAATGAGCAAATAATATTCTTTGTTTGTCACACTAAAGTCTGTTTATCTCAGAACAATGAAATTTGCAGATACTACTGTTTTACAATAAGGGTACGACAAATTTTGTCATCTTTCTCACATGCTTACGTGAGACTCCATTCAACCAGTATCGTAAAACAGTCTGAGACATCTAGTCTGAAACTATTGTATTGTTTTAATGCCAGCTCATGATTCAGCTGATGACACACCTACTGAGATTAAACAGATTAATTTTTTACCATGATAATACCCGTGATCACCTGTGCATAATGTGTTATCAACTAATTGAAAATGTTTTTTGTTTTTGTGCAAAATAAATTATTTTTGATCTCAAAAGTCTCCTTTACAAAGATTATATTTTAAATTGTGTTTATTTTAATTTTCCATTGTGCTTCTTGCATTTATTTGATTGTGTGTGAATAGGTGAATTATGAAATTTCTCACTAGTTATCTGCCGATCGCTGATTGGTCCACGAATTAATCATTTGCCTTCCATATGTCTTGCACAAATGCATTATTGCAAATAATGCCACAGTAATATTGAATTGGTGATGCCAAGATATATTTTTATATAGTATTTAATAATCAAACCAGTGTGTGTGAGTCAATTAATAATAGAATTTTTATATATTAATATCAAAGTCTTATTATATTATAATACTTGGTATTCAAATAATATGTTTAAAAACAATAGAACACAATTATTGCTTATCCATTTCGAGTGCCTATTTGCAACACTATTATTCTGCAAAGTGTTGCCACTCTAATCATAGATAGATTTCTTTACTTATAGAGTTAATAAATACAGTAAATTCTTAATAAAATAAAATGAACGAAATAATCTAAACAACCTAATCTTTGAATCACTCCTTCACCTTTATAGTAATATTAGAATCGTCTCTAATCACTTGCATTCCCACTCTAACACATTTTGTAATAGCCTGCAGAGAGCGAAAACAAATGACTTTTGGAGAATCCTATCAGAAATATAGGTACCATATCTTATTTGTTTTCCTACTCTAACGCTGCTTTGTCAAATAACAGGCAGAGTGAGAAAACAAATGACTCACTGAGAATCCAATTAGTATTGAACTGCGAGTATTTTGTCTTTGTTATGCAGTGTTATGACTCGAATGAACCAATCCAATCGACGTTAAGTGTTTGATTCGCGCCTAACTGTTTCTAGACACGTCTAATATACAGCAAAACGAAGGTGTGAGGAATAATAATTATTGTTACATTTCATTTAGGTAGTGACGAAATTTAATAATGCTCACAAAAATCAATTGTTTTTAAACCACTGGGTACAAAATATTGTTTTTGGAGTAGTCTCTGATGACGGAATCAAAAATAAATATATGATAATTTAAATACATATCTATTTTTTAAATTACCATTCTATTATAAGTGTAACCATAATATTCAAATGTATCATATTTTATAGAACTTCTACATCCTATAATAGTAATTAAATTTGCATATATGCAGCCACAATTAAAATTATATTTTAAGGAAATTTAAATCGTAAAATATATCAATCGACTAGTATTTTTCTACATTTTTAAATTTTGATAATAACTACATTTGATAAATATATACACATTTAAAAGTTGCTGTTAACAACATAAAATATTTTTATACCCCACGTGAAATAATGATTTACAAATATAAGATGAAATATTATTATATCTAATTTCATATATGTACTAAATTTGTCTTTTTTGTGCTATTGAAAGTCTGCATTTAAAAAAGGTAAATCCGTAAGCGATATATCGGCCCTGTGGTAGTCAAAAGGTTTAGATTCTTAGACAATTATGACAATTATATTTTATACAGCCTATACCTATGTATTGAAAGTTGTGAAATTATATAAATTAATAATATTAAGATATATGTACTAAAAGCATTTATTTACATTCTATTCTATTCTATATGATCTCATTGGCAATAATGGTGTATTTTTAATATTATAATGCATGAGAATCTAATGTAAAGTGCCATATAATATTCAAACTATCATAATGTATTAGAATTAATTATATTATCAAATACTATAATTTGCATTTCCAGCTGAATTTTGTTATATTACAATTCACATGGAATGATACAATTCTGGATGAAAAATTAATTCGTCTTGTCCAATAAGACTCCATAGTCTTTGCAAGCCTTGATTACAATGAAAATCATTTCCTATGAAGCCAACGGATATAGGAATATTTTTTATAATCAAACAAGGAATTTATGAAACTCTCTGTACTGGTATTCAAACCCATGAGCACTGTAACCGAAGCCAACAATGTTGACCACTCAACTAAATGCCTGGCAAAATGTAGATAAGTATTTAAAGAACAAAATTTAGAATCAGGTGTCTGCCTGTCCAATAGAAAGATGTGTCCTTAAGCTATAAAAACTTATCAATTTTATGTTTCATATTATTTGGTTTTCCTTGTATTCCAATTTGCAGAAAGCAATACTTAGTAACTATATGTTGATTAAAATATTGTATTCTTTGTTGAACTCCATTATGATATGTATTTATTTCTGTAGTCTAGTAAACTGACTACATAATATTTGACAATCTTTTCAGAAGTAAATACATTGATTTTTTAACCTTAAATCCGTTTATAACCTATAATAATTTGCTAAGCGTTTTTCTATAGTTTTAACTAACAGTTTTAATTTGGTTCATACATACTTAACTGTCAAATAATATCTTTTACTTTGTGCCATATCCCGCTGGGAGATTGCCAGATTGATTCATCCTATGCAGCCATTTTGATTTTACCATAGTCAATATATTTTACAAGATGGCTGATGTGAAATTCCATTTACAATGTTGCCAGAATTTGAAATACAATTTCCACACAAATATTCAATAAAAAGTTCTTATATTATTTCTTTATGACTAGTTAGTGTGTTTTTTTTTACTTGAATACTACCATACATACCTTCTGTATAAGGTAATTAAAATTATTGTGATTTCTATAACTTTTTCTTGTCATTAATGTTTAATTTTTCTTTTGAGATTGCGTGTATTCTACTATAATTATACTATATTTTTGTGTGAAGATTATCAATTAGAGATGAATTATAAAAATGTGACCATAAATAAATTTTGGAATCAATTTTTTTAATTGAAAGTCATCTCTAGAAATATAATAGTACTTTTTCTACAATAAAATAAATATTAACAGTAAGGATGTGTTTATGAAACATGAGATTAGTGTGCCTACAGTAAAATTTTATACATAAGAAATATTTTTAGCTGTGCAAGTCATTTTATATACTCATTGCATTGATAAGAAGTATGTATATTTTGATAAGATTTTTTCTACTATTTGTGTGCCAATAAAGTTTTACACAATATTTTGTATTGATGATTTGATTATTGTGTTCGTAAATGTTCCTTTCAACCCTTCCCAGTCGACCATGCATTCATGCTTTTTACGTTTTTAAACTTTCTGTTGTATTTTTTTTAATGGTGAGAAATAATCGTATGTTAACCTTTTTACTCTTGCCCGATTTAGCCTAGGATATGTGATAACTTCCAAGTGTTTTTTGTCAAAAATTCAATGATTTTTTTTTTTTTATAAATAATTCTGTACATATTTAAAAAAATTTAAACTATTTTTTATGTGTTCTCAATAGTGTATAAAGTAATAATATTGAGAGTTTACATGAATAAACCCAAAGAAAAAAATAATTCATAAATATTTATTTAGAAAAAAAAAGATAAAACTATATTATAATTACAAAACAAGTATAAAGACATTTTTATTTATTTATAATTGATTTAGTTAATTCTCTAGTATAACCTATTCTTACTTTCAAACAGAAAAAAGTAAAGTGTCAAGTTATTCACAAAATCACACGAGAATTCTACAAAATAATCCATTACAATGTACTTGATTATGTCCTCGATATTATCGAGGACTTCTGATAAGCGACTGAAGTATAATTTTCAAAAATATGTTTCATAGCACTAAGTTCCATCACATACTACCAAAAGAATAAAGCATTTCTTTGTTTGTTTGGTCATGTTCGTACTTAAGTTTTTTTTTTCTCTCCTTTTTTTGTAAATGACTTGTCAGATTCACAATAAATAAAAAACATTCCATTGCATTCCAATTCAGAAAGTTTTGATTGTTAACTTGCTAACTAAGCTAAAAATACAGGTGGATTGTTAAATATTGTTGATTATGTTTTTCGTTCCAATTTGGTAAAAAAAATATATCAGTTCAGTTCGTATTTAAATCATTTTTAAGGTGTTTACTGTCAATTCTAGGTGGAAAGGCATTATATTTTTTAAATAAAACACTATTTCCACATTTTTATAATGATCAGGACTGATAATACTCGTCATACTGGCATCATAAGTAAAACACAGCCAACGGCAAAAAGCATATTCTGACCAATAGAACATTAACTGTGATTGATATTTAAAAACCTGTAAATTCATACAGATAAGCCTTTAAGTCGAATGTCTTGTTGCTCTTATTTCATGCAATGTCAACTCATACTTGTGCGCAATCTGTCTAATAGTCTATTCAAAAATGAAACTCATTTTCATTATCGTGGTCTTGTTATTAGCCTTATTTTATAATTTTCCAATACTTTTCTTGTTTTGATTTAGCAGTTTTATTAATTTCTCTACCAGGACTGTATTTGGAACGTAAGACTGGCCCAGACTCGCTCCCTGCTCGGTACCAATACATATATAGCAGGAAGGGCCACAAGCAACTCATTTACATGAACTTTGTCCACACAAAGCATTCGACGAGTCACGGGAAGACGTCTTGGCGGTGCGTCCAATACTTCTCCCTCAACAGATGTCCGGCTACCGTGGAAACTGTCGGACCGACAGTATACTCCGTCAATCACTCCCACAACCATGAAGATTACCTCGATAAGATTGTCAGGAATAGTGTTTATGAAATGGACGATACAAATGATTGAAATAGTTTCTGCACAATGCGTGTCACAAGCCAAACTTTAAAAGTGAGATAAATATTAAATTTCATGTATTTTAAATAATATAACTGTTTTATAACGCCTCAAAGCAAGAATATGTCAACTAGATTCATGCATTATTATTGTTTTTGAGTAATTTGGGTTTGATTGTGTGTGTTCATTTTAACTATAGCTTGTTCACTACTTTTAAAAAGAAACTTGGTCATTTTCTCTTGGACGAAAAGAAAAAAGTGACCAAGTGCATTCTGAACTCTTTTACGTCTTACAATCAAAAAAATTGTCTTAGAAAAAATGTCCATTTTTACATACCTATACTAAATGAGAGAAGAAGTGTCTCGAACATTTCACTATTTTGCACTTGGTCACTTCCTTTGTATAAATCGTTGTTAACTTAGTATTCAATGTATACCAGCGGTTTTCAACCTTAATGCTATAACGCCTCCTGTAAAAGAATTTTTTTTTCCACGCCTCCCTACCTTTAATTTTTTTAATCGATATAATAACGTAGACACGTTTTAAATGATGAATACTTAAATAAAAAAAAACTGATAGCTATAATCAACAGAATAACAAGACTTTGCTATTAGGTACATGCGGTGGAGTTGCTAGGGGTTATGCCGCCCCCACACCATTTTTCCTCGTAAAATGATTTAATATTTACAATGTTGAATTAAGGGTATCTTTAAAATTACTTAATATTTATTTTAAATCATAAACCATTTCGGTACAAAAAATTGCACCACAGACACAATTTTTATGTTTTATGAATATAATTTCTTGAAATATATGTACTATATTTTTACAATTTGTCATTTACAAATTTTCTATTTAATTATTTTTGTTGTATTTAATATTGTAGAGTCCCACAGGCTTGTTCTTCAAGTATGTTAAAAAATCTTGTCTTGAAAATAATTTTTATATTTACATAACTTAATTATTTTTCCTTGCTTTGCACTTAGCAACATTATCAAAATCTATTTTATCTGCCATTTGGTGTTCTATTGAAAGTATTGCAAGATTTTTAAATCAAAAATTACTCACTGTCGATGTTAAATAGTTTTTTTATTAATTTCAACTACAAATAATTCAGCATCTTGTGACTGTTCACAACAATTTCTTCTTTCTGCCTGGACATTTGGGCTATATGATTATACTTAGTTTATTTTTATTTGTTTATTATCTATAGAATTTTCTGTTAATTTTCAAAAATGCTACCTCCGATTTGTCAATGAGTAAAATAAACATTCATTCACTGAATTTTTACTGTTATGTTATAAAGTTTTATTTATTTGTAGATTATATGGTATGAAAATTATTTATTAATTAAGACGTTTTTGGCGCCTCCCCTGGCGAATGTCCGCACCTCCCCGGTTGGAGACCACTGATGTATACTGTCTTTTTTTTTAATTTAATTGACATGTTCTTACCTTGAGTTATTCAACGATTTGATATTTGCTGTAAATAGTTCTGATAATTTTACATTTTAGTAATTGTTTTTCTTCCCTGTAATATGTTGTGTTTCTTCACATTACCAGCAGGTTATATTTGTAGTTATCCAATCATTATGACATATTTACTTAAAAAAATCGATAGCAAATATGAATTCTAAATCTCTGATTTTCTGTTTCATAAAATTGTTTTATTCTGGTATAGATTGAATTGTTTTTTGTCAAAATGTATGGTCAACTTCAAAATATTGCAAGTGTTGTTGATTAATTAGTTTATCAGTATAAATAACTTTTGTATCCAATAGTATAATACATCTAAAAAATTCAATTCTCTGAGAAATCGCATCATAAGAGTTACCTCTTTTAATCCCCCGCTAATTCTCATGACAGCTTTGTTTGACTGTATTTTGATTAATTTATAAGCAATTTTTAAGTTTTTTTGTCTCCTGCAACTATTTTCCCATCTCCATACTATTCCATATGTAATTGTTTATTTTGTTCTTATCCATCCCAAATATTCACTAGTTGCTTGTTTGATTTCCGTAGCTTTACATTTGAACCTTTTGTTTTAAATTCATTTGACATTATAGAAATTTAAAACACAAGTAGATAGATATATCATTAACCCTTCAAGTCCGTATGACATGCACAGCTAGTGCACCACTTCCAGAGATTGCATTACGATTATGTGGAAAAATTATTCCACCATCATTCAACAATACCCCAAATCAACTCAAAAAAAGATATAGCCAAGCGGTGCTATTCTCAGATATATTAGTGTCCTGACTCTTATGAAGCTTCTAAACGGCCAACATTTTACGACAATTTGCTGCCGACTATGTGTGGTTGTGTATAAAACATAAAAAGAAGGTACTTTAACAGCAACATTTCGGTATTGCACATACTTTCCGGCAGCATAACTGGATGATATTTTGAATATCAAACGCAATCGATATTACGCCAATATTGTCGGAATAAGTCTATTCCCTTCTCGCTCTGCTCGATATGTGCATCTCTGTTCTAGATTTGCCAAATTATGTAGGTCTGTCCACAGACATCAGATATATTCTCGATGTCATGTTTTATTGTTATTAGCATATCTTATTATATTTTCAATCACTTTACGATGAATCTATGCCATATGAACATAAAATTCCTGTTTGAGTAGTTTATTATAGTAAATTAAAGTAAGTAGTTAGCGCAACATGTTATGTTATGTTCAGTTATATTGTAAATCTAATAAAACCTGTTTAAAAAAATATTTTATACAACATAAAATATGAGATTGGCAGTTTTATAATGTCAATATTATTTCATTTCATTATAATTATAACCTAAAAATCGTGTATCATAATCCATCATAAAATTTACGTAATTTTAAGTGAATTTTGAATATTTCAGACCCGAATTGAGGGAAATAAAAGCGTATGTGCCGGTATTAAATGTACTCTAAATGAAACGGGACTGCAGAAATTGCACTCAAATAGCCATACAACGCGGACGCTGACAAATATCCGATGAATGTCGACCATTGATTGTAGTTTTGACTCGCTTCACGTTTATCAGTTACCAGATAAAAATTTGCCGCATCCATAGTTCATGAAATCTTTCTGGCCATGTGCAATTTTTGATGTTCGCTTGGAATCACTTTTAGGGTCCGGACATTAATAAATCTGAGCATAATAGGTTCGCAGGAATACGAATTTCAATTAACTTCGAACCAAAAATAAATCATAGTGTTAGATGACAATCACACTAAACTCATTTTAGCAATTTTTTGGCCGCATGATTAGTATACAAAAGTAACACTATTTGTTGACAATCACCTTAACCTTCATCCTGTATCCCAATGTGTTTACTTTCTGTTATCATAGGAACTGACAGCCATGGCGGAATTCTTCAATATATTCTCAGTCGAAAAGGCCACAGACAGTTGGTTCACCAGAATTATATCCACACAAAATACTCTGGCAGCGAAAACAAAATCAACTGGCGTTGCATTGATTACTATACCCACCTAAAGTGTAAGGCTTTCTTGGAAACCATCGATGATACAATATCTGGAGTGCGATACTGTCACAACCATACAGACCACAGCGAAAAAATATTTGGAATTAAAATTTGATGGTTTATAGTAATCTTGACACTGTGGTTATGTAATAGGAATACTGGATTGCCTCACAGGAATGGTATACAAGAAATGTAAACGGAGATTTAGTTTAAAACGTTAGACAAAGAGACGATTTTTTAATACTCAACACCTCTGAAAACAAAGATTAATTCTCCAAAATAAATAGGTTCTAAATATGTCTTCTGGGCATGTATCCTAGTGGTCAACGTCATAATCTCTGGGTGTGGTGTCTATGGGCTGGAATCTCAATATGAATGAATCACTGGAGTCTATTTCAAAACCTACCAGATGTATTAATTAACATCAAAAAGTAAAAGTAAGCTAAAGAATCTATTCAAAAGACATGATAAGATTATATAATGTAGAAAGAACATGTAAAACATGAAAATCTAATTTTCCGTTCATCTCCAAATTTCAAATTGCGATATCTCAATTTAGTGGTTTTGGGGTTGGTGACAATATATTTTCAATTTTACATTTGAGATAAAAATCATGGATGTCATATCTTTACACCTTGAGTTGATGGTGTTTAATTCTGTTTCAATTCATCTCAAATATTTTTCTAAATACTATGACGTTTTGATATTAGCCATAATGCGAAATATACTTTCTCATATATTATTATCTTTCTTTTATTCATTCACTTTAGTAAAGAGTTTTCTTTGAACATCGTAATTTTTTGTTGCAAAGCAACAGAAACCATATACGTAAATTATTGCCTTCTAGAAAATTTTCATTACTTAATTCACTCTATCATTGTTTGTTTAATCCAGGGCTGTGGAGTGGAGAATTTTACCTTATACCCAAATTTTAAAAACTCTAAAATGTTCAACCATCTTTCTATGTGTAATCTTGTTACTTACACATAAATATTAACATCAGGTGATAGGTGACTCGCAAGCGGTTACATCAAAAGACAGATAGACTGTGGTAAAAATATTTATTTCAGCAGCAGGACATGAATATTATTAAAGAAGTCTTGTCAATAGACTCTGATTTCATCAACCACATATTTATGTCATTAACTCTCATAGTATTTAGCCATCACTAATCAAATAGTTAAAACAAAAAACATGTAGTTGGTCAATTTCTGATAATTCCGACACCACAGCTCTTTACTGATTGATTGCCAACGTGTATGTGTAGTTTGACTCTACTTCGTTTTCAGACTTGAAACTGAGTGGCGAAGAAATATAGTGTCTCTCTGATATTTTTTGTTTTTGTTTAATCGTCTAATTTTATTTATACTTAGATATTAATTCTTCATTATTTATTCTGTGTTGCCAGTGTGTAAATATTACCTTAGTGTGCCATGTAAAAAAAAGAGTAATATTTTTGTGAAATATAGTGTATCGTCTTCATTATAATATTTATGCTAATTGTATTAGGATCTTCATCGAATCATTCAGCTTTCTGTAATTATTATAGTAAATAACTTCATAGTTCCTATAGATGACATTTTATTGATAATTTACCATTTATGTTAAATTTAAATTGAACATATCTATCTGTATGAGAGCATGATATTTGTATCGCTTGTATTTTTAATAATAATAAAAATATTTAAAATTTTAGCGCAACAAATTTTATTATATTCATAATCATCAGTTCCTGGCGATCTACTGGTGGACGAAGGGTCATTTAATTAAAATAGTTTAGCCTATACTTTTCCTGCTATGCACTGCTTCACAACTTTGTCTTATGTTATAACTACAATTAATTTATTTATACCTGTACCTACCAAAACTATTTTAAAAACCCTAACATGTCATTTCATCCCTATATTATGTTATATAATTGCCTTTTATAAGACTAGAAGATATTTTACCACCCAGTTTAAACGAAACAATGTTGCCATCTCAAAGATGTGATGATGTGCTATGGTGATTTTCATATTTTCTTGCGATGTTTCTTTTTCTTCTGAAACAGAATGTAACAAAATCATGACTTCAACTGAGTGTAAACGGTAAATGTGTGATCCACCATACCATATTTTTAGTGCAGTTTCTGGTATTCATATATAATACATACAGGAACAAGAAGGAAATTATAAAATGAGAATAACATAGATAATGTCGAATATTACAACATTTTGCAAATGAAAAACTGCAACAATGATGAATTAATTATTCTTATAATGGTAAAGAATTTGAAATTTGTATTTTTGATGAATTCTGTAGGCAGTTGGTTAATTTGTGGATATTCACCTTCATTGCAAAATTTATGTTGATAAATTTTCAGAATTCATTTTTAATACAAAATAACATAACACCTCTTATTCCACATGTTTTCTTACGATGTGGCTTCCTCAGACTAAAAGAGTTTAACTTTTTTAATTTTCTACATTGTAAGATTGATTCCTATCACTCAATAACTTTATGTATTTCTTATAATTGTTGTAAATCAATAAACGCCTTTACTTGTAGCAGTAAAGCAATGTTATAAAAAGGATGTGTGGTAATCTCTTAAATGTATTGCCCTTGGAATTACCCCTACCTTCACAAGTACTCAATTATTATATTAATACAAGCAGCAAGTCCTGTGACCCTCTCTAAGTATTTGCTCTATACATGTTTATTAAGTTGGGTACTAAACATAACCAATATATAGGGAAGGAGGTCAGTGGTTAAAGAAATTTCTATACCACATAACTTTCAATCACATTAGCTAAATGAGTGACAACATTTTATTACGAAATATACATATAGTTTATTTTCTACACAGTTGAAATCAAAATCATTATGATCAGCGTAAAGGTGTTGAGGCTCACTGACCAGGCACTGTCTGAGAATCAAGTGGGTGGTCTTGATTGATTCAACCTTCTTTTTTTTTGATATCTTTTTATTATAACTTAGTGTGCGACACATTCTATTGAATCAGGTTTGATAGTAAATTGGATGCAGCTATGTCTTGTTTAAATAAAATAGGAAAGGGGAATTTTCATTGAAAGGGCCAGGGCCGTATTTGTTTAAAATTTATTGAAAATCTTATAGTATCACAAAAAAATCATGAGCTGTAAATTCATGGTAAACATATCAAACATTTAGTATCAATTTACAGCTTCAGTTGGTCTTTAAAAAGATAATACAACTCATCTTAACAAAATATAGATAGACATATTTATTATATTTACGAGTAAAAAAAAATATATTTCAAACAATTTCTTGATTATTGTGATGATGCAAATGGACAATAACTAACAGTGATAATAAAGTGTTTGATGAGAACGGAACAGATCTTGGATGTTCTTAGGAGCTTCTTACTTCTTCATGAGGGCATCGGCCATCTGCTTGAAAGCGGCTACGCCTTCTCCGTTGGCTTCTTGGTAGTCTGGTGCGGTCTCCTTAACCTTAGCATACCAGCTGCATGCAATAAAGGAAAATATGATTTCAGTATAAATCTACAATTTTTCTATTCAATATATCACATTATCTTGATTATAAGAACTTATTTTTAAAAAACTCACAAAAACTTTGTTTTAACAAATACATAATGTAATGCAAATATAAAGCATTTAAAGTTGTAAGATATGCACTCTCAAGATTCAGTCCGATTTTTCTAGCCATCCCAGAAAATGTTTTTTTCAGTTTTGATGGCAATTGTAAGCTGTTGTCGATCATAAGATTCCAAAATAGGTAAAAACAAGTGTCTTATAATCTACGAAATATGGTATTTTAATAATTTATATCAGCAATGTATTTGTTCTATGTATGTAACCTTTGACATATATATTGGCTTAAATCTTTTACTTATTGGTTTTGAGACCAGCATGTTAAATATTTTACTCGTTTGATCCATTATTAGTTAACTGGGAAAGAATATTTATCATGTCAAAGTTAATAACGCTTAATTTTATTGATCTCATCAAAATAAACGCTTCTAATCTAATTTCAACAAGTGTATATCTTAATGTAATGTTTTTTATAAATTTAATGATTGAAAATAAATACTACAAAGATGATTTAATTATAGATAATGTTAATTTAATAATTATTAACTCATCAACTTGTAAAGCAATAAAACTAATGCAAACAATATGACAAGGGGACAAGAATAATTGCATTTGACAGTTTTATAATACGGTATTTGGAAGGTCTACTGAAATTTCCCCGAAGCCACATCTGGTCGCTGTATCTATGTATGTATATCAATGATAATAAATATCAACCATTGATGGAATGACATGAGAATATTGTCAGCTTACGATCTCTACTCTCTTAGTATAATAAGATCCTAGTTATGTCCATTAAAAACTGGTTGACTTTTTACTGTGACACGAGATTCATTTTAGTATTGAATCTAAAAATAAGGACCAAGAATAACTATTTTTTACTAACCTGACAACATTTGAGTAGGGCTTCAGATCGAATCCCATGACATCAAATGTGGAGACGGTGGCCACGAGAGCTAAATCGGCAACTGTCATATTTGTACCAGCGGCCCATGGTTTGCCGTCCAAGAATGTATCCAAAAACTTGAAAGCTTCTTCGATCTTGGTGAGCTTTTCGGGTTCGAATGAACCTTTACCGAATATAACGGGATACTGAAAAAAATATTGTTTATTAAGCATTGTTTGATACAAAAAATAAGAGATAGAGCAACTGAATATATTTAGCCTAAGAAATAGGAGATACAAGAATTCATTATATTTAAAAAAAGCTACTCACATAATAATCAGCGAATCTCTGGTACAGTGTTCCAATGTCGAAGTATAATCTTTGGTCGACCATGGCGCGGGCCTGGGGATCCTTGGGGTAGAGGGTGTCATCCTTGCCGTACTTGCTGACCAAGTAACTGCAAATGGCTCTGGACTCCCAAAGACAGAATCCGTTGTCGTTCAAGGTGGGAACAGTATGCTGAGGGTTCATCTGGAATAAAGAATAGAAAATTAATATACACCATAAATATTTAACACAGACCATATAGATCCATAGGGGAAAACATCCATTATTTATGTCAGGAATTTTAAGTCAATTTTTTAGCCCCCCTACTTTCTCAATAACTGCCAAACACTCAGTGACCACCATAATAAAATTATGTCAAAAAAATTATCCCCCCCAAACAAACTACAATATTTTAAATGGCTGGGTTTTGTACTAAAAATAGAATTATGGAAATTAAAAAGTCTACAAATAAATTTTAACGTATTTTTTTAATTTTATTAAAATTAAGACTCAATATTGAGTGTGTGCCAATAGTGATGCGAGACCGGGAAAATACCGGGGTTTTCCCGGGAATAAACTCGCATGGTAAAATTGGGAAAAAACCGTTACAATATTAATGATAACTGTATACCATTTTTGGCATTTGGTAACACTTATTTTCAAAGCGTGGCATTTTTACGTATGCCAACATTCTTTCCACAAATTTCAGGTTACGATGAGTTATTAGTTCCAATGATGTAGAAGGCAGTAAGGAACTTATTCAATACCACCAGTGAGATCTATTTATACATGAAGCTAACACAAAATACTTACAGAAACGTTCCTGTTTTTATGTATAAAGTTTAACTCGGCGAGACGCACATATTGATTTGTGCACATGAACTCAAAATGTAAAAAAAAGACAATGAAAAATATCACAACTAACACGTAATTCCCTATATTCCATTCCAATTTTCCGGGTTCTTCCCGGGTTTTTTTCCCACCATTTCAAAATTTCCGGGGTTTTTGCAACACTAGTGCTATACCAACGCACCGACTTATTTCATATGTTTTGATTACCTAGTTAAATTTACTGAACACACAGCGATATTGGCGTCAATTTATCTTAAAAATCTTAAGAGTTGATACTTATATAGGTGGCATTCCTTAAGTGGTGTCCGGGGCTTCCGGACTTCCATTACGGAACGATCCCGGTAAAGCCGGAACAGTTGGCAACCCTAGTTAAAATTAATAAACCCACACAAAATACGTGATACAATTTGCAGTACCTACTTAACCATAGAAGTAAAGTTATTATGATAAAATCCCCCTTATATATATACACACTGTCAAAGTATAATAATCATGATGGAATCCCTTGTTAATAAATTAGAATGGCCACGCTGACAGCCGCTACCATTATTATTATACGAGTGAAAGTATGTAGCTTGATTAGTCATTTATTTTCTCATTATAAAAACATTATTCAAGGGAATTCGACCGAGTGATACAGTTTTTGAAACATGGCGTCCTTCAAAACACCTACCGGACAATAAATTTATTGTTTTTTTTCCGAACTAAGTCTAATTCGAAATTGGAATGCGGTAGATTTGAATATAAAGTTGTGTTAGTGCGCGGGTGGAAAACTTATGGACCGAGAGCCAAATATGTCGCTCAGTTTATTTTGCATTATAAATATGGAATCAAAGAATTAATAATGGACCAAATCGTTGGCATGATTGTATTGAATTAGTTATGTTGAAAGTATTAGATGCATAGAAGACACTGTAAGAAGCTTAAGAAGACATTGATCAAATATAAGTTTGTCGTATACTTTGGAAACTCAATACACTTAATTTCGAGTAATGTAACGGAACTAATCAGAACAAGAACATTAATTTAAGCATCGATTCATTTAATTAAGTCAGTTCAAAACTAATCCCGAAATGGTTGATAACGACTGTAGTATTGTCACTTAATATATTACACGATATAAGTCATTTCATATCGTAAAATACTTTTTTTAAATAGCAAGGTCATACTGAAATAACAGCTCTATATCTCCCAATACATAAATATTTGTAAGTAACAACCGGATTTTTTCGTTTTTCAGTCCAGATAGGTTTTATGTGCGTTAATAACAGAGGGGGGGGGGGTGTCATTTTTTAAGAAAATTGTATTGTATAATAAATATGTATCGTAAGATACTGCAACCTTCATAACTCTAAAAATATCGGTTTGAATGCTACTTATTTATGCTCTATAAAATTGTAAAAATTCAAAATAAATCTCGTTACCCTGAAATACTTCGGAGCGTTCCAACTTTTTTTTTTGGTATTTGCGTTTAATAATTGTATATGTTTACAATAATCACCTTTTTGTCCGAACAATATGTTATAATCGATAGCATTTTTATTATTTTGGATTTTAAGGATGTAAACATATTTTTACAGAATTTGAGTTACTAGCTTTGCAGTATGACAAAAATATATGTCAGGCATAATTTTAAAAAGATAATAATTGTAATATACAAGGCAAAAGCATTCAGTCAATTGTATTAACATTCACGAAGAGAAAGAATGTAAATCTTGTTAATTATTTTAAGAACAAACAATGTTTTTTTATAGATTTCAATTGCTTCGTTGCACAATGAAATCCAAACTATTGTTTTAGGAAACTTAAAATAAATTATTACATCATCAAAGCAGTACACGACATTGTCTTAATAATTAAGACTGAAGCAACTCTTTTGTTACAGTAATTAAAAAAACCGCAAAAGGCGAGAACTACGAACGGTTTTGATATCATTTCAAGTTATTGAAGCTTTGCGAGCTGTTTTTTTCTGTTGGATCATTGTAGCAAGGACGTCGAACAAACTGTGACGAAAATGGCAGTAAAAATCAGACATACAAACCTCATCGTATAAGATATCGTAAGTTGGCGAGGATATCAGATATCACATTTTGCATTCGAATAAAGGATATCAAATTTTTCAGATATCAATTTTTTAAAAAAGATACGAAAATAGTATGGTTAGTTAAAAACGTAGAGTTAACAATCGCAGTCTTAAAATGAAAATCCTCTCACTGCGTTTCGACAAAAGATAGGATTGTTCCATAATGCATATTATATTACTAACATTCATAATATCGACTGTGTTTTGGCCATTCATGTAACCCTCAAAAATTCGAAAATGAGTTAAAGATTGAATCTCATTCTAAAGACGACAGCTGGTCTCGGCCAAATGATGTAAATTAGAAAAATAAATTGACCACTTTCTGAAAGGCAAACATCATTTTAAATCGGTTTTGAGTTTACAAATTCTGACCCGGTCACTTAATGTAAGCCATTATTATATCGACACTTCCTACGTATAACTCCGTATCTACAAACATGAGAAGTCTTTTATCTGAGTCCAATACAGTATTTTTGTCATTCATGTAAAATTAGTTTTTTGAGTTTTCAGCTTTACGCTGGATTGGGTTTAAGCCGAATAGAAAACAAACAAAGTCCTAGGGACGCGATTCAGCATGATGCTTTTCTTCCCGGAAAAAATAATTACCAGGAAGTAAGTAAACAATTGTTTAGATGTACAACAACTTTACTTTCCAAAATGTCAAGTATTAATTTATTTCCAAAGTACGTCAGATTTTTGATTATTAGTTTCCATATCCATTTCAATCTATTTCACACGCACCATTACCTATGGCTGCATTGTTTGTCTATGCTAAAAATATACAATGGTACTGTACCACAATTGCATAGTAATGAATAAATTATTATGCGAATAATGTAACATATTGCCAATAACAGCAAACCTTTCGGCTTGGCTTGGCACCAAAAAGGTAACAGCGATTTACAACAGCACTACGCCTTTCCGGTTCGCGGCAGGATGTGGAACTGCGGAATGGGAATAATGTAATGGACCAGTGGCTTTCATCGCTGGTGGTAATCGTATCGACAAAGCCCCGAGCCAATCAAATAGATTCAGTCGATTGAATCTCAGTAATCTATAAAGTACTTGATTGATAGAATCTTATTTACATACTGATGTTTTTTTGCGATACGGTCGTAAAATTTTATTATTCCTTTACTAAAATTAGATCATTTTTTGTAGGTAGACAACACCAGGTAAATCTGCATTTATTATAAATGTGAAGTTCGTCTTAAAACTGCTTACGTGTTGCACACATATTGTTTTATTTTCTTTAACAACGTCCACTTCAAAAATGAAGAATAGGTACCTACAATCGAACATTAAAAGATTCTTTAACTGGTTTAAATCAGTTTCACAGTCTCTCTCCCATCTCGCCATATAATTACGGATATCTCGGGCTCAAGTCCCGGTGCGGACAGTTTCGTAAATCGATCTCTCAATCGATTTCTGTTCATAATCATGAATGTTTGTGATATCTAAAACTCCCTCTCACCCATCCGATCCGTAAAAAAATGAGGCGTAGCGAGAGCGATTAGCTTACCACTAGTCCTTTTCTAGCCATATCCTTCTATCTCTACTCTCTTCGAAAAAAGAGAGGTTGAGTAACAAGCAGTTCTCATAGAAAACGTCTGTTAAGATACCTTCATTAGAAGGCCATATACTCTACGTTGCGAGCGGACATGTTAAAAAAGTATTTATAGTATATGTCTAGTATAATTTTTGTCAGTTGTGCTATTTTGCATTTAAGTGCACGCAAAATGGACGATTTTTGCAATATGTATTATATGCAGATATACAATTTTTAAATGGAAACGACGATATACAGCTGCGCGGTGTTTTTTAATGAATTATTACATAATAAAACAATAGAGACAACAAAAAGGAAACAGAATGCATTGTGTTGCATTACTTTTTCAACATCCGTTGCACTACGATCCGTGGGATGACTCAGCAAGAGGTCCACCATTAATTTGACTTGCTGGGATAACCCGCTGCAATTATTCCGCCGCAAATTCATTAATTGGGACGCTGATGTGAAAACTACCAAACGAGAAATGCAGCATAATACCAAACTAAGACGCTTTACGAGAACAATGCTAGCATTATATTCAATTCCCATCCAAAATGGCCGCATCGATCAAAATGGCTGTCGCCGCGTTTCCCGCGAAATATTACTTTAGCGCTTCTGAGCCCGCCAGTGCATCGAACCCGCATTTTCTCACAACCGCAGATAAAATCAGGTTGCGAAAAAAACGCTACAGAATAAACTGAAATACAACAGACACAAAAACGCAATATAGCTGATATTCAATGTAAAGGAAAATTTTGCCAGCCATATTTATTATGTCGTAAGTCTGCGTCTTTTATACGTAAATAAGTACCCAAAACAGATATCAGTTAATCGCTTTTTCAAGTATATTATTAAAATAATTAACTTGATTAAACATCAATCTGTGTCTTTATTAAATCGTTTTATATTATTTTTAGAGCTAAAACATTAGAATTTAAAGTTAAATTATTTCGTAAAATAAAACTACAGCGACACAATTTAATAACATAGAATATAAGCAATTTTATAGCTATACAGGGGTTTTTAAATGTGTTTGATATCCATTTCTGAATCACGCTATATCCATAAGTATCGAGTTTGTCTTTATTTGGTAGATCCATTGGCAAATATTGTTGATTACATAAAAAAGTAGTTGAATATTATATTATCTAGCAGTTTATATACACGAGTAATTCGTCTCCCAATCAATGTATTAAATATAATTGTAGACATCGACTGAGGGTTCTTGATAGAATTTCAATATCAAATGAGATTTTGTACATTTCCATGTATTTTGTCACTAACGACTCGGGTTTCGCCTTTCGGCATCTTCAGGCACTCGAGCGCATGAATGCCTGAAGATGCTGAAAGGCGAAACCCGGGTCGTTAGTGATAAAATACATGGAAGTGTACAAAATTTTAACAATTCAAATTTTCAAAATTCAATGTATTAAAATTGAGGTTACTATTTTCAAATACAACAGTGACACTAATTGAAAATACAGGAGCGTTGTAAATGGATATAATTTTATCGTGCAAATGAATCTTTAATTGGTACAACGAATGGAAGTCAAGTATTATGCACGAAACAAACGCAGTATCGTGAATTACCAACTATGCTTTCAAGTGGTTTTAGGATTTATATTCAATCCTCAATTTTAATAGATTTTTATTTGATACACGATGTATGGTGTGTTTATTTTCAAAGAAGTTTAGTGATTTGAAAACTTTATCGAGTAAAAATTCTGATACGAAATAAAATATTATCAAAGATTCCGAGACATAAAACCTTTGGTATCGGAGGTATTCCGACAGAACGCATTAAGTCAATTTTAGATGAATTTCTATTTACGCTCTATGTACCGGTAGAACGCAATAAGTCATAGGATATAATGGCTTTGAAGAAAATTGGAATTAAGTCAAATTTGAATTGTTGAAAATTGAATCCGTCAATTCGAGTTCATTCGTGTGCTCGAATGCCTGAAGGTGCCGAAAGGCGAAACCGGATCGTTAGTGACGAAACACATGAAAATTTACAAAATTTCAACAATTTTAATTTGATTCATCAAGCACCCTCAGTCGATATCTTAATTTAGTATTAAGTCCTATTGTTGTTCTGGCAAAAAGTATGATATAACTACAACTTATCGGTACTAAGTCTTATGGTTTGCATTTATATCAAAAAGACTATTTTTAATAATGTACAAAAAATCTTTTTAAAAAACAATCAATTGTACTTGGGAGTGTACTTTAAAAAATATAATGCTCTAAATGCGATATATATCAGAACTTGTTCGTATAGCTTTATGCCTTCTGTCGGTATAATATATCCCCTCGATATACGGCAGGTATAAAATACAATAAAACTTGTTCGTCGCTTTGGTAAATTGGATGTTCTGTCGTTGACCGTCTACCAGCTCTGCCGTTCGAAGAAAGTTTTATACCTAAATGTATTGTTGCAACAATCCCCTGGTTGTGTAGCAGTACGCTTTACTTTGCGAAAATTGTTTGAGCGTCGCCAATGATAAATTGGCTTCTAGTCGTCTATTATTAAAGCGATCGTATCACGTCGTAATTTATTAGCGAGTGAATCACAATGAAGCTTTGAGGTCTGCCATGTCTACCGACACGATTCGAAGCCCATTGAAACGTGGCCTTGACAATTTATTATATCAGCACCTCTGGAAGGCGGGCTATGTGAATTTCCATGATTATTATCCGCTTGGATAACCACGAACCACCGCTTACGATGCACGTTTTAACTTTTTTTTTAACATGGAGATACTGATTTGAATAGGGTTGTCAAATCATGACCTGTCAAAAGCAAACCATAGAGTCATAGACATGCACAATTTTTACCGTTCATATATTTTACTTTCAAAAAAATTACCCACAAACGCTTCATAGTTTCACGTCATCTTCTCTCATTTTAAGAAATCACAATAATCACGTTATTTTATCATGCTGAAAATTAACACGAAAAGAAGGAAATATAAAAAAAACCCAAAGCGTCTCCAATCAGTCATTAATTCGAATCGTAAGGACCATTTTGTCTGTGGAAATAGACAATAGTCCGCAAAACAGTTTTGACACAAGGTCAAATAACAATATAGACCGGTTATTTCTCAATTTTCTCACTGAAGTTAAAAGTACTGGGGAATATACTATGAATATACTGACAGAAGACATTAAATCATAAGTTCCGAGACAATTGTTTATAAAAGTACTCTCTCGCCCCAGTAAAATTGTTTGTGATTTAAAAGGGTATTTTGTACATTATAAATAATAACCTTTATGGCATACAAATCATAAGATATCATGATTTTGCCAAAATCCAATTATATCCTGTTTCATGCGTTTTACCAGTACATAGAGCATTAAATTGCATAAATGTTGACATTTAAACAGAAAATCGCCAAAAACTTATGTAATGCGTTCTGGCAGTACTATACCATTGACACTAATGGATTCCATTGTTACTTTGACATATTGATTACTTGAATACAGTGTGAAATTATTGGTAGCCAGAAATTGAAGGGCATTGCGGTAAAAACAAGCTAACAAGCTTGCTTAAAGCATTCAATGCTCACATTGGATTGAGTTTCAATTGATTGATCGAAGAATGGTGTTTTAATACTTACTTTATGGAATAACGAAGATATAAGTTTAATTTTAAATGAATGTTTACTTTATTTGATTATCCTAGCTATTACTATATTAATTTTAAATGCGGTTGTTCTGTTGTACGCTTGCATTGTAAAATGCATACTTTGGCAACCCTTCGCTGACCTTGAAAACACAAGGGACTGGTTTTTTGGTAATTGCGCCAAAATGGTTCGAGGCGATGTGAAAAAAGCTAGTCTATAATTCTCAAATTGGCATTATGTATGTGCTTGTCTGGCAATTCAGTCGTGGAATACAGCGTTCTCGACCGACACAATGCTTGCGCTATTTGATTATAATAGTATATAGATGTTATTGACTACACAGATGTATACCAAATTATACTGCGCTTGCTATACCAATGGAAAATAATGAAGATTTAATCGTTTCAACAGTTCTGTGACTCGAGACGAGGCATAAAAGATAATTCAAAATTCAAATAGTATTTTTCAAATAACCCAATGTACTTTTTCTTGTTTTTCGAATTCGAGAGAGAATTAATTTAATATATTAATATTTCACACGCAGTGTCTAATTGGTCGATTGAGTTATTTCATTGAACTCTTTAATAATTCTTATTGATGCCAGACAAATTTTACTAGCTGGACACTTATAGACCAGCTATTTTTTAAATAAAATAAATCGCTTAAAAATATGAAATAGGTAAAAAATGATTTAATTAAAAATCCATATAATAACGCAAGATCGCAATTTGGTTAATCATTTCAAATAAATATATCGCAAACGAATTTAAATGCGACATAATATATAATTTACAAACATTGATAAACATACGTTTATATTTTAATCATCGAATTCCGGTATATGTGGTGCGACATTGAAATTTGATAATTAAAAAAATAAATTGCTACATTTTTTTTCGTTGATAAAACGTACTGTATTTAAAGCGACGCAGGTGTGGAACAGTTTTTAACATAATTGATAGAAATGAAATGATAGAATTTTCGTATTTAAAAAAAAACAATTACGTTGCATACCCAAGTATTCGTTTATTTAAAATAGCTTTATTGAATGAATTAGCAATTTATATGTAAAAAATACGATGCATTTAATTCCACAAGACTTTGTGTTATGAAGTTGATAGTTATTTTGCCATCACACTTCTCACCTCAAATGGGTCTATAAACAATTTAGAACTAGTTCTAACGATGACGCAATGTCGAAATAGCTACCAAGTTTGTTACAAAAAGTTAATGAATCGCATTGCCACCGCTATGACGACAAGCCAATAAATTGTTATGTTTTACGATCGATCTTCAGTTTTTAACCCTTTGCATTCGAGGGTGCCACTTTTTAATTATTCAGCCAATATCGATGTGGCGCTGCCGAGTGCAAAGGGTATTTACATTAGATAAATTAAATTTTAACGCGTTTGCTTAAATCAATAAAAAATTGGTTAATACAAACTTCGAATGAAAAAAATTAAGATCGAATTATCTTTTTAATTAATATTCACTGATTCAATGTTCGGCAAAAAGGTATTTTTAATCATAAGTGTCTTACCTTCAAAAATTCTGGAGTGAGCTGATCTCCCTGCATCAGGTTGGTCATCTGGAGATTGAGCTCCACTCCTACAGCCTTGGCTGTCAGGAGGACTGATCTGCATGGCGCAGAGCCGGGGATGTAATGTAAATCAATACCCATTTTGGAAGGTTTGGCTGTAAAATAAAACAAATATTTAGCAATAAGTTAGTGTTGCCATTATAAAAACTTCAATACAGATTTTAGTAATAATGGATTTTTGGATTGGATAAGATTAGGTTGAATTTTTTTGGAGCGATTAATGACGGCATGTTTTATAAAATATTTCAGCAAATGATTATGTAAAAGGAATGTAAGTGGTTGGTTCCACAATAATTTTAAAATATAGTTTAACCTTTACAACGTGAGTCGATTTCGCACGAATTTATTTTCAATCAACGGCTCTGTTAAAACGCTCACTTTGGCTAAAAATATATCAATTTCAACAGTAAAAATTAGAGAATTATGTGAAATATATGTTAGTTATCCTGAACACATTAAGAAGTAAACTAAATTCGTCACGTTTTCGCTAAAATAAATCGAAGAAAACGAAGAAGCTGAAAAATATTTAATCTACGAATTTGCAAGAAAAGTGGCTGATACACCACCAACACGCACACAAGCAAGCCCGTAGCCGCATAAGTATGTGTAATACGTAGGGCTGACGATAAATGCTGCGTATCGGCAGTTCAAAGCTGAAATTCGAAAGTATATTTGATTGTGTTCTACTTGACATTTTTATATTCTGTTGCGTAATTTCTCTACATAAAGGTTTGAACTATTTTTTAAAGCATATGTTTTCGTCTTCGTGAATTAAATACTTGACTATTTTCACCTTATCATAAACATTGCCCAAGCAACAATTCATTAATTGCGTGGTAAATGTTTAATTAAATGGCTGGCAAGTGGTCATTTACTGATAACAGTGATAGCAAAAATATTGTAGAAAGGGAACGGTTAACAATTGATGATAATAAATATTACTCTGCGACATTTACTTAAACCAATGTGAGATTATAAAATCTTGATATTTTATTTCATAAATAAAACGTTTTATTCAATTTCAATAATATTTTTTTACGTATTATTAAATACCAATACTTTGTTTTCGTTTATATAATAGCCCAGACATCTATGTAGACTTCTTATTATTATCACATATCATACGTAGGTATGAAATTTTCTCATGACGGAAGCCTTCGGGGTGTTATTTTATACATTCGGTATTTCATTTTCAATACAGTCATCTATGCCAGGTACGGTTATACTAGTATCAAATATCACCTCTAAAAAAATATGTCCACAACGTTGATTTTCAAATGTATAGTTAAATTTTATACTTTAAGTAATGTATAAAAAAATATCAGGCGCTGCAAACAGCCAAGGCTCTGGATTATATGTCACATGGGATAAACTAAAGGAGATCGCTAGGATATAAATCGCTAGGATAAAGCTCTTATCACTAGACCACAAAAGCCGATCTTAATGAGATTAATATGCGATTTTGGTATATAAAGAATGACTATTATTTTCTAACCAAAGTAAGTTTATTTAATTGTCGTTTGATATTTGGCGTGTTGGCTTTGTGAAGCATATTGACTTCAAATGGAGCATCACAACAGAAGTTATTTATCGGGAACTGGTTATAAGACAATCTCACTCTTTGGAGGCGTTAAGTAAACAAAATATCTGGTTGTCTATCGTGTAGCCAAGTGGTCAGTGGTGGCGAGCTTTCGTCCACTCGGTGGCATTATAATGCGTTTGAAATCATGAACGAGAATTTTCATATGTATATTTTAAATAAAAATTTATTTATTTTATAAATATATACAATGCATTAGTTTAAAGTTCAGACAAGATCTACTTTACTACATTAAAAAATAGTGCTCGTCTGAACTCACTCACGTCCACGCAGAAGATGTCGCATAATATCGTTAAAGCACTTCGCATTTTTAACTGATTTATTAATTTGTATCCAAAATAACTGTCAGATGTTTTCATCCCTGTCCTCTCACCTGGTTGTAAAAAAGAATCTTAGACAAAGTGAAACAACCTTACGTTTTAAGTAAAGCCATACAATTAGTGGTGTTCCATATATTTATTTAAAACTAGTGAGTGACCCGGCATGCGTTGCAATGCCACTCAAAGAAAGGGTTTGTGTTTTAATTCTGTTTATGTGCTTTTGGATACACAATAATTTTTGTTCCATCTGGTGCGTACACGAATAAATCAGAAGGTTTTTCCGAGATGTCACTGTTTGTACGTATTAGATTTTTTTTTAGATTTTGTTGTTTTAGGTTTTATTTTTTTTTTTCTTTAGAAACCTTCACGAGTGTGCGTACAACAGCTCACCAAAGCTTTATCAAAATCGGATGAATGGTAAAGGAACGCATAGAGGACATACAAACAAACATTAATATATATATTGCTCTTTTTCCGTTCACTGAATAACCGGGCTACAGGTATTGTAATCCGAATTACTCACTTTGTGCCCAATTCCTACCACAGTGACTCACGGCGATTCAAAAGACAAAAAAAATCGTGGTATTTCATTTTTTTGTGACCATATTTCCGAATTGATTGACCGCAACAAGTTGGTCCTTGTCCTCGATATTTAAATGCCATTAAACGTAGTAAATTCGCCATTTTTTTTATGTACACGTAAACTTTTAGAATTATTTTTGCAGCCTACGGACTATATTAGCATTAATAATTATATCAAATGCATTACTCACTATCTTGAAACTAAATCTCACTTTTATTATACATCGAGGTTATACTGACAGAAGGCATTAAGTCATAAAAACAAGTTCTGAGATAATCGCATTTAAACGATTATTTATTTTTCAAAATACTCCCTCTTCCAAGTGCAATTGTTTGTGCTTCAAAAAGGTTGTTTGTACATTATATTGCATAATCATTTGGAATATAAATCATAAGATTTGTAACTTATGAGATAGTTGTACAATGCTTTTTGCGGGAATAAAAAACTCTTTTTTTCAAACATACAATTAATACAGAATATCATAAACAACTGATTTAATGCGTTCTGTCAGTATACCCCTCGATATACTGTATTTAGGAGAGCGAAATCAGCTCCCAATGTGGAACATATGAACTCTTAATGAAAGTATCTGAACAGAAGTTTTTTCTACGAAACATCTCTTTTTTGAAGAGAGTAGGGATAGAAGGATAGGGCTAGGACAGAAATAGTGGTTAACTAATCGCTCTCGCTACGCCCTGTTTTTTTAAGATTGGATGGGTGGGAGGGAATTATAGACATCACAAAAATTCATGCACACGAACAGAAACACGAACAGTAACCGTAGCCAACGAAGTTGACCATTGCACCACGGACCCGACGCATAATAAATTAATAGGCTTTATTTTATTGGACGCTACAAGGTTCACAGTGACATTGTCAACTTTCAAAAAAATCTCAACATTAGCTAGCCAATATCTAAACTACGTAATATAAGCGTCCTCTCTATTGAGCGAAGCCAAGTAAAAAATACTATTATTATAATAAATACAAATAGCAATCAATATCACAGATACTTTCTAGGAATAACTAATTTTCCTTGTGCAAATCAAATTACACACTGTTTTCCTCGAATAATTAATTAATAAATCCCCGCTGATTAGTCAGTCATAAAATAAAATCAATAGCACAAAAAATATGTGAAATATATATATTATATTTGTTATGGCATTTCAATATCGTTAAAACAGCTAAAAACCGCACATACGAATTTGCGGTTTAACCTACGGACACGTTGCAAGAAGGTAAGTATAGGTGAGCTGGATAATAAATTACAGTCGCCATTTTTTGGATTTGTTGCAGTCGTTGCGTGTTTAATCAATTAAAATTTACAAACTATCCCTTTTAATTTACAGTGTTTTGGTGATGTTACATATTTTACAAAAACAACGATCCAGCTTACATATAATACATCTTACATCATTACCTAAAGAAACATTCAGTCACTATACTTGGATGTGTGTACTGATACAATTAAACCTGCAGCAATGAAAAATGGGTTAAACTTCACGAGAATGCGACAAACAATATTATTAATTATCCCTTAAGACAATGGTGAGATGAGGAGCAAATTATAATCTTAACTATAATGACGATTGACTTCTAAGTATCATATAAGAAATTTGGTTAAAGATCTTTTCTAGTTCTTTAACTTTAACTCTAGCAAAATTGCCTGAAAACCTTTGTCCAACAATAACACGAAAAAGGCTCCCTCCATACTTTGATCAGCAATCCGCTTCAGAAATAGATTATCACGAATCAATTAACCCGAATAGTGGGATATTATTTTTTTCAACGGTTGTAAATTAAAATATGAAAATCAATTATTTTCAAAATTCCCAATCGTAGTTGGGATCGACCAAATTTTGCTTCCGACTGTCAAAAAGACTAACATATAATTACGACAGATAAAATTATACTAGGTAGGTACTTTAAGAATGTGAAGTAAATTTAATTTCATATCTTCACCGTTTGATAATAAAACATACATATTTTCATGGAATACTTTGACAACACGAAAACCGCGCTAATCTTGATAGAGGTGACACTGTACATAGCTTAATAAGACACAAAATTCAACGTTCAAATAAGTATGTAAAAGAAATAAAACTACCACAAACCTGATGACAAATTGATAATGAAATATTAACTATTTTCGACGTGTCATTCAAACGATGACAAAGCAAAAATTGTTTGTATCAATTTAACGAATAAAATAATCAACCGTTTTTCCTTAAGACGTAAATGCAAGTTTCGTTTTCATGGAAACAATAAAGAGAAAAAAATAACAGGTTTTCTTGTGCTAATTACATGACTCGGCATTTTTCAAAATTACGAACAATTTACTCATTTATTTTGAATCAAAGATGTCGAAAAGTTGTGCAAGCAATACTTAGAAATTGAGCAATTATTGTCATCTTTGTAGCATTATTACATTTGTGGGGAAATCGCCACACAAATTAAACAAAATTTCGCCATGTTACGGCGCCATTAATGCCCTTTTTTGCGGTGTGCAATAATACTGTTAATTGGTACATGAAAAGGTGATAACTCTATCCGGTGAACAGGGTGCAATAGGCAATTATCTCATATATTAGATTAACAAAAATTGAGTGGATTTTCATCTGATGAGAATGCTCATTTCATTTCATCAGTTGAAAATTATTGCGATGAGCAAAACCGGTAATGATCAATTTATAATTGTGGAATTATTACAAACAAATTGCGTTTTACTTTTAGGTAACTCTCCACAATTCTGTTTAAAAACGCCCGATGAGATACTTCCATTAGGAGGCACAAAAAAATTTGGTTGAAAAAAACTTCTAAATTATGAATAAGTCGATAGTAATGAAATAGTATAAAATAAATGAAATAATATAATGATAGATTAATGCGAAAATCGAGTAGGATTGAGTAGTTGATAAAAATAATGATTCTCAGTGTCAAAAATATCGAACCGGTAATATAACAAAATTTTTCGTTTACATTTATTATTTATCCGTCAAAAACTAGATTTTATCGAAAATAATTTTACATGATTGATTAAATGCTGTCAAAGAAAGCAATTTCCAAAGTAGTTTATTATTTTTGTGACAGTGATAAACTTCCCACATACTTTATTATTTTTATGTAGCCATTGATCGATTAGCAGATGGCGTATCGGACAATTGATGTAACCTTCAAAAAATACGAAAATGAGTTAATGATTGGATCTCATTTTAAAGACGACATAGCAGTTCTCTGCCAAATGATGTAAATTAAAAGCATAAATTGACCACTTTTTGGAAGGGAAACATCATTAATTTTACATTGTTCTTAGGATTAAGAGTTCTGATTCGTCCACTTGATGTAAGCCACTATTATATCGACAACCCCTACGTCTAATCCCGTATCTGCAAACATGATAATTTATAGGAGTGCATTTCAAAGATTCATAACGCAACTCGCTATGTAATGTTTTCGATAAACAGTTTTTATTTTCCTGAACGGTTTCAATTTTGAGGGACACATCAATTGGCCAAAACACCCTACGTATATATTATACAGTGAACTGCATGTTTTCCACCACTGTCTGTTTGCACCTTAAAGTCCCATTGCAATAACTGTATCAAACACTATGCTTTACAAATACATTTTTATAGTACCTATCTGGTAGTTAACGTGTTGCATTGTAAAGAATACATTAATAATGTAAAAATTACAATAATATTAACATCGCGTGATGCAAATACTTCATAAATAATCACGCAATATGTATTTTTATTTTACCATACAAAAACATTATGCTGCAACTTCACCGTTAAAAAAACAACAAAAAAATTGCACATTTATGTGCAGTCTAAGTCTTTTCGAGAACAACTAAATTGGACTTTTATTTAATTGGTAGGACAGTAAAAATAATACCTCAGAAGATGGCGCGTGCCGAGATGGCTGTAAACAATATGTCATAAATCTGGTATAAATGATTAGTATTTTTATCTTATAATACACAAATTTATTATAAGTTTTTCACCACGTCAAAGAATAACAAATTTGTTGGGTAATAATCAGAGTATTTCACAAAAAAATGTTTTGTACCGTTTATGAAATTTGATTGAAGAGTAATTTTTTACGTTCTCTTGTCAAATTCCAGTTTAACATGGAGGTACGAGCTTTGTACTCTAAGTTATCGATATAATATAATATGTTCCAAAAACATCCGCGTCCACTTAACGCACGAGTAATTAAAACTAAGTATTGAAAAGAGACCCAAAACATTTATCTTAAATTGAGTAAATTTTACCAAAATTATCTAAAGCCGCTTTTGCTAAATATCTGTTTAATAGACCAACATTCCCAAAAGCAGTCTGTCATTTGGTCGTTTTCTAACAGAACAAAATTTAAAATTTTATATAAACAATCCTGTTATGATTGTATTTTTATCAGTTAATAATGCTCGTGATGAGCGAAACCAGTCCTGATCATCATAAGCGTGTGGAAGTAGTACAAACAAATTGCGTTTTACAGTTAACACCTTAAAAATGATAAAAATTATGTTTGAATCGTTCAAATTGTGTACATTTTCATGCATTTCGTCATTTACTTCATGCGTTAAAGTATACGAATGAACTTGAACTGACAGAAAATATTTTATTGTTTATATAATTTTATACTTGGACGCAAATTTTGAAAATTTATTATCAGTAATTCTAGGAACAACACTGATATCCGAATTAATGTTATTGCCAATTTAATAATAACTTTAAACCATATTTTTATCAAGCCTCTCAAAAATTAATAATGCTCATTTTATATTCACAACTACTGCGCAAACAAAGCCAAAATTCAACTCGACTGTTTTCTGGCTCGTTTGTTTAATTTCATATCATATTTACTATACATAATATAACACTATCTTTTTGCTACACTGTTAATTAAAAAAATAATAATCATGCAGTATAAACAATTAAAAACAATTTAAAAATGACCGACACGTTTCATTACAAAAAAAACGTGACATTATAATTGTTTTGGTAAATTTAAAAATATCTATATTAAGTGCAATAACAACATTGCATACTGTTTATTCATTAAAGTGCCCGTTATAAACTATAAAAAAATAATTATATGTCTTCTGTTAAGCATCTAATTGCTAACCAAGAAAATATATGATTCATTCTAAAATATGCACACAGCATTTGACGTAGCAGAAATAATTATTGTTATGACAACTGGATCTGTTGATATGTGTTGATTTGTGATACTTTTATTAAATTATCATGTTCGTAGTCAAGAGATTAGAGATGGGGACCCATTTAGCTTCAATATATTTTTGAGTACAATATTAATGCAAAAAAAAACTAGTCGACAATATATATTTTAACGACTGGAGCGGTTTTGACAGAAAATATGTCTTATAAATTCTTTTCAGCAAGTTGGTAGTATGTAACAATAAAACTATTAAGATGTCTCTGTTATTTGTATACGGCGAGTTTACCTACCTTATGAAAGGAGTTAATCTAGTTTATTTAGAGATGGGCACAATTAAATAAAGTAATCGTAATGTTTGATTTAATCGCTGTTTTTGTATTTGTTATTATGAAGATTGTAGATAAGATTTTACAACGTATTTTTGCAATGTTGACATATCTTTTATATTATTTGTCATATCGCGATAAAAAAAAATGTTTTTTTTAATGTCATTCGAATAAATAAAGATAATCGCAATACATATTTAATTTAAATGCATTCGTTTTGATAAAAACGTAATTTATTATACTGATTCTGGTGATGTACTATTTATAGCTTTACCAAAATTGAAGAAACTGTCAAATCTATCAATACAAATATACAATATTCATTAATTGAATTGACATTTACTTGGTAGAACTCGATTAAAATAGGATAAAAATAACAAAGTATTCAGTTCTACAATAATTTTATAGGCTTGTTTGATAGTTCACATAATTATGCAGAACAACTCAAAAACGCAATTAGTACCATCGATATGGGTAAGTTTGCCCATCCGTCTTAGATTGGCCCACTAAATGGAAAAAGGTGCTGTTATAATACCATGATAATACTGATGCCATATGAATATTTTTCAGTTGAACAAAGGTATTGAGCAGGGTGGTAAAAATATGAAATAATGCTCAACATAATTTGTTTTATTGTTGAATTTGTAAGCTGCCATCATGAACTGATAAAACCAAAAACTTTTCTTGAAATAAATTGGATTAGCTATATTTTCAATTTGTATTACTAATCTGTAAACCAAACGCTTCATATTTTTTCCCATCTCAATTATGTACAGAATATATGAAAGCATAAAGAAAAGTTGCCCAGACTTTAAAATCGCTGAATTTATAGTAATTACAGTGATTATTTGTATCGTGGGTCAAAGTTACCCGAATTTGATGAAAATTTTGCCCAGGCTGTTTTATATATATATTTATATATCAATTACAACAATAGATCTATTTATGTTAATTAAATTTCATCATAAGATATCAGTTCATTTCTATGTAAAACAATACAACACATAAATGCAATGGCGAACCACAAAAACACAAAAACCCTCAGAACTGGGCCAAACTTACCCAGATTGACCGCACTTTAAATATTTTGATTTTAAATAAAAATTATGATGTTGGAATAAGTGAAATGATGTAATATTGTCTTTTCTAAAACAGTATATATATAGCTAATTTGAATTAAGTTTAGTCATACTTCTGACGATGGCGTGAAACCGAAATAGTTTAATACAGCTTGCTGATAAAACTCTTTTAGAACTGAAAACCTTCTAATTTTTACCCTAATACAGCATTTAACTCTAAAAAATTAACTGAAAACCTCGTGTTTAAGCTATTGTACAACTATTACAACGTAGCTATAGGGCAGTAATTATTATGTACTTAGAATTTCCGTTTTACTTAATATTTTATTTATTCGTTAAATCAGTTTTATGAAGAAATATCATCATACTTTATGAGTAAATAATTGACGTGGTTTTGAAATTCTAACAGGAAAGTATAAAACGACTGTGAGCTAAAAACGTGATTATTAGAAATCCATTGTTTTATTTTTTTGTATGGTATGCGAGCCACAAAAGAATTACAGGCTAGCATCTCATAGTTTAATAATTGTGATCTTTTGAATCATCCGTTATGTTCAAACCGAGTATTAGTACAATACAAATTTTCCTAATACAACAACTTTGATCTTACTTACAGACATTAGTAATCACATTATTATTGCATAAATTTAAGCATTTAATACATCAAAATTTAAAAAAATAAACATTTTGAAATCGGGCTACGCTGTTACTTTTAGTGTAATTATTTTAGTGTAACTATTATTAATGACAGTTTTGACGTGCTTTCGTAAACTATAAAAACAATCTTGTTACATATTTAGTCATTAATCAAAAAAGCAATCAATATTTGACAACTTAAAAGGTTTCTCACCCCAACTGTACCTAATTTATAATGTAGTCGCACAAACGCGCACTACCTTTAATACCCCCTACGGGCTATGTAATATTATTTTTAATCTTTATAATAAATATAAAAAAGAAGCCTATATATTTTGTTTTTTTCTAAATGAAATTGATTGTAGTTCTACAGAATGCAGTCAATCCAAAATAGTGTCAAACTGAGATAATGACGCTTTTGCAATCACACGAAATAAAAAATGTAGGAAAGTAGTAGCTCTAATTTATTTATCTGATAGATTTAGCGATACTTAAATGTTATTTCTATTGAATGTACAATATGATCAACTAACTTTATCTTACTTGTAAATAGAGTAATGCGACTGTTACCCGAGTTCCTTGCTTGTATGATCAGCACAATATTTCTAGCGTTTTATTCAAAGAATTTTTTTTTTCAGCTAAGCTATTTTCAGCAGAACTTAGAGTAAACCTTAACGCACCTGATCTATATTATATTTTTTTGTGGATTGGTTCCTTTCTGAGTAACGACGTTCAATTAATTTTACATTATCAAAACCAGTGGTCTGTGTATAACCAAAATAATTATTTTGGTTATTAATTTTATTTAAAATTACATTGAATACGTGCTTCAGGTCTCATGCTTTAGCACATCTTAAATACGATTAGAAATTTGATTCAAGTTCTACTGAAAACTGTAACAATGTTGTAAATTTAGATAAGATGATTAGAGTACATTCTAATTACTCAATTAAAAGACATTTAATTTTACACGAACTACGAGCTACCGACTGTTAACGCGCAACGATTTGGTGACAATTTACAGACCTCAGTGTGGGTTTGGTTTGCACGTTTGTATGCAACTACAAATATTTATATTATAATAAATACTTTTTCGTGTTACATACTCAGATGATTATTTCATTTTGACCTTTTACAGATAATTTTATTTGAATTCTAAACAGCTTTTTATAAAGTCATTTAATGTCACAGTACTGCAGATTAAAAAAATGACACTGCAATCACCAAAGTTGTGACAATGTGTTTTTTTTATTTTAATTTAGCAATACGTCTAATAATTATGTAAAGTCGTTCAATTAGCTATATTTTAATAAATGAAGTAAAGCTTGTAATTGTAAAGTCATCGGAACGCACAAAAAATCGGAAATACCAAGCAAATTTTTGAAAATAGTTGGGTAGCAATCAATATGGACATAACTGGATTGAATTACTAATTAATAATTACTATTTTATACACGAAATACGAACAAAATAATGAATATAAAAAATAACCGCATTTAAAGTATTACACATCAACAATTGATGTTTTTTTTAAAGGTGGATCAAACAGAAGAGATAAAAATTAATAAGTAATGCAAGAAATTACTTAATTAATATTACTGATAAATGCGACACCACTACGATGAGAATTTTCTTATTGGAATAATTGTAGAATGTATATATGAATAAATTAAATAGAAAAAACAATCTGAGATTAAGATAGTGAAAAAAACATACATGCCGCACACCCCATATTAAAATACAGGCCTCACAAACACATTAAAGTATTTTGTATATACGAGTATTAGTTTTAGATAAGTTTTTTTAATATTATTGTTACAATTGCCACGGAACAATCACGATAATTACTGCAAATAGCCAGATAGGACACGCAGTTTTAAAAGACGGTAACTGAATGGTTTTGATTTCTTACGATAGGAGTTTTCGTATTACAAATTAAGATTGCAAACGCACTCTGCGTTTCGGAACCGGAGTAAGTGTAAGCCAGAACGGGTGAAATAATAATATAATATTGAATCAAAACCACTTTTGGTGTGCTGCAATGTTACAAGGAACTGGTTTCGGGCGGCGAGGCCGTCGGTGTACTCAGAAGGTGGATGGAGGAATTTTCGGGCTGTCTTTTCAATGTTTTAAGAGACTCACCGGCTGAGGAATTTGACGACGTGATCACACTTTGGACACTGCGGAACAACTGACGCCGGATCGACGCCGGCCGGCGAGTTTATATAAGTTTACGCCGCGTCATCGCTTCGCTTTACTATCTCGTGATATCTTTTTTTGGGCGACCGGCGTTTATTTACCCACTTGCTCTACGTATTTTACCAGACGTTAATAATAATAGTACTGCGCAACTCTTCGCGACAGAAAATTCTTATTGGAATTGAAATACGAAAACCTCTTAAAGCAAGAGTGCGCAACGTTTCTGAAATTGGGAACTACCTTTAATTTTAATTTTCATTGCGTTCGTCTTCTTACAAGAACCGTATAGCAAATTTTGTTAAAATAAAAAAATGTTTATTTTAAAAGGTAAAATATTGTCACTTAAATATCCGGAAAATAATATAATATTAATGTTATTGAGATTCACCAAATTACAACAGGGAATGTCAGAAATAATTATTATTTTCATATTTAAAATTTACAACCATGGTTAAAAAAATGATGTCTTGGTCTTTTGCTAAATTTGTGACTATCGGTTAATGAAGCAAATTAAGGCACTAAAAAGTAATAAAAAATATTTCAACAAACATTCTTATACGATTCTTCTTAGAAGTCCATCGCCATGAAAAAAAAAATTAAGATTCAAAGTAGCTACCAACGTCAAAAAGGTTATGCAAGACTGCAAACTGCCTTAAAACAAACAAACCGTTAATTGAATTTTAAATTCTTTTATAATTATTTATATTATCTATTATTTAACCTCCTGCACTAAAGGTCATACAGCCAAGTCTTGAGAAATTTCTCCTCGGACATTCTTGGAAAAAAATCGGAACACGCATAACGTTGTTACGCTGTGGAATACACCCTGTAAAAATAGTGTGAAGCCGTAGCGAGCGGGTGACAGTGGGTACAATGTTGAGTACCCAAATTGAAAAAAATTAACTTGGAGGCAAATATTATAAATTAGACGACCTTTCAATTGTTTGGCGAATAATATAGATTTTTCAATGTTTGGTCCGCTCCTAAAATCAGTTTTAGGAGCTAGGATTGATTGTAGTTCAGTCACGTAACCTCTCTGTAAAGCATCAGTTTTCATTACTCAGTGATATTAATTACTTAATGAATAAATCAGTAATGCTTAGTTCTGATATGTCGTTGTTTACTAATCGACCATCTGTTGAAAGGTTATATTAATTAAACAAGAAATTAAATAGGAATTTTCCCATATATAAGATTATATTGAATTGGTAGTTGTATGATGAACGAGTCGATTCTTTGTCGCTTGAATGACTCGACTAACAATTGAATCGACCAAAGTAGAAAGGGTGTTAATTTAACGTATGATTTAACAAAGTTTGCTGAAATGAGATTCAGAATTGTCAATTTATATTCAACTATGTTAGTCAATAGTAATCGATAAGTAGGAACGTCGTTTTTGAGCGAATCGATTCGTAGCATTCGATTCGTGGCAATGTGACTCATTTCTCATGCTTGATTCACATGCCTTCAAGACGAGACGAGAGCATTCTCGATCGCATCAAATTACGCGTATTCTATATGGTATCAATAATGAGAAGCTATCGATTCTTTTAGAAACTTTTCAGGTCTACAGAACTATCTACTAAATAAACCAATGTAAATATTTAAAAATTATCTTTTTTTATCGTTGAATCTTTTTTTGAAATCTTAGAATCTCCGCATAAAAGATTACCTCATATTTATTTTTGCTGTCCTAAAATAGTCAGTACCAATGATGGCATTGCTTTTTCGACGATATTTATTCCTTAAAGTGAATCAAGGATCCTTTCTCTAAGTTTATATATACAGTGAAACTAACCCGACCGATCTACAAATTAATATGCACATAACAATTGGAAAATAGTAAAATTGTGAATTTTGCAATATTTATAAAAAAATCGTGAATTGTGAATTTGGTTCAGAAAAAGCCACACAAATTGCCCAACTCCTGTCCTAGGTTGATTACTTTACAGATTCCACCGGTGACCATGATATAGCAGTCGATTATTTAATTGACTCATTTACCATGCTTTGATCATTCACATGAGATGACACGAGAATATTCTCGACCGCAACGAGTTTCCCGTATACTACACGCACATCATTCATTTACTAATATGCAATGCGCAGTAGTGGAACTGACACTTAAGTGAACTAACCGCAATTGCCACGTGGGCTGCACTTGGGAGTTGCGCATGAAAGGCGGATAAATTCCCTACCCAAAACGTTCGTACACAAACTTGTTTTTTAAATTCTGAGGGCGGGAAACGGGGATCTGACTTGTACTGACCGGTACAAATAATATACTCAAGTATACAACATGCACGTTATTTCGATGAGTTGCACAATTCACCTGCTGTAACAAGACGAGTTGCATAACTTTTATTCTCCAATTGATAGAAAGATGTTTAAAAATAAATGAATACTGTTTTTTTTACCCGTCCCTTCTTTTTGACAGAAGCAATCTTAATATCCGAAATAAATCAGTTTATTTCGGATATTATTAATTAATTTCTATGGTGGGTACAGACTAAGGATTACAATCTGGGGATCCCGGTCAATTGTGCAATCTCGTTATCGCGGGATTTTGGGATTCAATATAACTGCTAAAAAATAGTTCAAATTTCAAATTAGATACCTCCTGATTACCTACAACGTGTAACTCGGTTTGTTCATGTAGATAGTTTTTTATAATACCTCATATTTCGGAACAGCCGTTTCTAAACAATATTTTTCAGTCAAATTGAAGGACGTGTTTCATTTTTTGAATGCCATTTAGTAAACCCTACTAATTATGCAATAAATAAAATAAAATTTAAAACTATTTTGATTATGAAGTATGTCTATTTTCATTTTTTTTTTTTAAATGACTCAGATTCCTAATAAATAAAATAAAAACATTCCAATACCAAAGCAATAATGAACACAATTTAAACCCCCTTACGAATACTGACCGCGAATTTTTGATAAAGAAAATTGTCCGCATTTGAGTTATAAACTTGAACTGTAGGAATATTAATTATATCTTACCCAGCCTCTATAGTATAACATTTTTCTTCGATAGCGCTATAACAGTCCCAGACGAATCTTAAATATTTTTTCATTTTTATTAATTTCTTATAAATAATTCTTCTTTTCAGCAAGAAAGACAATATTTCTTTTTATGTAAGAAAGCAGTATTAACGAGAAAGTTTTGATTGTTGATTTTAGCATCATGACATCGCTTTTACGTTTAAACGAAGACTGCCGTTTATACCAACTTACTTATTATCTCACATTTAGTTTAGTGACTTGATTATATAATATACTATATATGGTTTCAGCAGTTACATCTATGTACAATCTCAGAAAGATATATAGGCAGTTTTAAATATACTTCCTCTGTCATATTTAGTTATTAGCTAAACACTAATCCTGTCCTAGCCCCATTCTATCCCAACTCTCTTCAAGAAGAGAGAAGCAACTGAGTATAAATGAGTTGTCATAGAAAAACTTCTGTTGAGATACCTCCATTAAGAGACCATATACTCCAAGCGAATGTGGTTTTAAAAAAAGTCCGGCTAAGACACCACTGTGGTCTAGTGGTAGGAGCTTTGTCCTATCAGGTGGGTCCTGGTTCAAGTCCCAGCAAGGTCAACATCAAATTTACATTTTTTCAATCTAAAATTCATGGCTTTTAAAAATTGTCATCGAGTTCATTTCTCATGATTTTCCAATTTTTAAAATATTTACATGTCAGCTGTAATGACAGATATTAAAAAAAATGAAAAATAAAACACTTTTTTTCTCCGTTATGAAAGTTCACATAATTTTCCTTTATTATTATACGAAAAACGTCACAAACCGCAGTAATGAAAGGCATTTTTACTATTCGAGAATCAACAACTGTAATATTTTATTTGACAGAACATTCTAACAAGATTATTTACAGAAATTACTGCATTGTCGAGACAGTGGTTTTCGTAACACGGTGTACTTTTCTAACGAAATTATAATTATTTTAAAAATAGTTGGCAATAATTTATAGAAATCTAGTTTCTTCATACTATTAGAATGAGTCATACAAAAATAGTGGCTGATTATCTAGTATGAATGAATCTTATTTTTTTTTTTTGAATCAGCGGCACAATTTTGAAGTTTGCTGATTAAATTAAAAAACGTATTTAATGACAAGGTCGGCCGTATCCCTAATAAGGAAAGACAGAAAAAATTAAAACCATTACATATTTTTCTATTGAATTCCTTGCGATTATTTTGTAATAAAATATTAATTTAATTACATCTATTTTGCAAATCAACTCTAACTGAATATCTTATACATAATAGCCCAGAGAACTCTGTAGACGTCTGAAAAGCAAAACCGCTCAAGACCGCTGCGCATTAACTACGGACATTGCAAAAGCATGCTATGCATTTCAATTTTAAGCGCCGCGCCCGCCCCGCCGTCATGCGTTGACTCTGGCCGAGCCCATATTATTATCACATATCACATGTAGGTATGAAATTTTCTCGTGAACTAAGCATCCGCGGTGTATATAAAATAAAATATTATACGATGGACTCATAGTTCTGACGTACTAGTTACTTTGGACATTCAGTATTTCAATTTCATCGCCATCTATGACGAGTATAGTTATACTAGTAAGTTTATAAAAATCACTAATCTTCGACAATGTATTCCATACAAATTTAGAAACTCTATCGTTGGTTTTATGAAATAGCAGTAAAAGACGGAAGACAGTAATTTATATTATTATAACTATTTGGCATTACAGCGTTATTACTAATACACCAGATATATATATATATATATTAAGCTTCCGCTATCATCACAAGGAAAAAAGACACTGCATCCTCCCATTTCAGATAGCAAACATAACTCAGTGCAAAAATCAATGATATTCTCTATCTTGAAGTTCATTTTTCGAGCCGTCACCTTTTAATTTTAATTTTCAAATATTCATATACCCCGGTGTAGAGCATATGGACTATTAATGGATCTCAGCTTAACAGATGTTGTATTTTTACGAGAACTACTTGTTATCCAATTGCTCAACCAACAGCCACCAGAGTAGATGGATGGGGCAAGCAAAGGACTAGTGGTTAAATTATTGCTGTCGATGTACTCCGTTTTTAGGATCTGATTGGAAGAGAGGACTTTTATATCACATGACATCCATAACTTTGAGCACAAATTCATAAATCAATTGAATAATAATAATAAAAAATACCCGGATTTGAACCAGTGAACACCGCAACCGAATGAGAGGAACGCCCATTGACCGGAAATGCATATAACGCTATACAACAGGTCTGGGAAAACTAAGGCCCGCGGGCCACATTCGGACCAACCAGTATTTTTTCGTGTCCCACTATGCGATATGTTAAATGTTATTAAAGAATAGCTAATTTTTGTGTATTAAAATTGCTTTTAATAATAAAAATTTTCATCAAAAATAGTATTTCACTTACGACCCGTAGTGCAGTGGTTAACGTCGTTGGCTACGGTTACAGATGTCTCGGGTTCAAGTCCCGGTGTAGACAGTTTCCTAAATTGAATTATGGATTTCCATTCGTAGGCATGAATGTTTGTGATGGCTAAAACTCTATCCCACCAATCCAATCCAATAAACGCGGCATAGCGAGAGTGATTAACTTACCACTAGTCCTGTCATAGCTTTATCTTTTTATCCCTACTCTCTTCGAAAAGGAGAGGTTGAGCAACTGAGTAGCAAGTAATTCTCGTGGAAAACTTCTGTTGAAATACCTCCATTAGGAATATTGAATTGAAGTTGAAAAAGTAAGTAGGTAAAACAATTTTTTTAATTCCCAAAGAAAGTAGCATCGATGTAGTGTTTATTTTAGGTGGGAAGACAAAATATCGATTGAAAGTAATTTTAATTAAAGCATGGACAGTCGTGTTGTACAATAATGATCTAAATTAATGGGCTAAATGCTTCACAGTGGGCATGCAAGCGGTGTCGTTCAATGTTCGACTCCCCCGCGCGTGCAAACTGCATCGGGGCCGATCGATATTCAAGCACTTAAAAGAATATGGCGGCCTTGTATTATTCACAATGCACCGTTCTGAAAAAATGTTCAGTGTCTAAATATTGAATTTCGCAATTCAGAGTTAGTGTAAAAAATTGAAAATTTTACAAACCGTAACGGCGGCACTCTTTCAGATCTGGCACACTTTTAACGCTATTGTGTAGTGATTTTGACAAATCCATAGATCCGAAATTTATAACTCCTAAACGTTTTAAGCCCGCCTAAATTGTTTTTATTATTCTTTTTTAACCATGTCCGCTTCTAATATGGGACAAATTGAATCCTAATTAATGTTTGCAAAAAACCCGGAAAATTGGGAATCAACTGTTTGATCGTCGCTTCCACGGTAAAACCACTTATCAGAAAAAAATGGGAAATTAAGTTTTGAATGTCATTATATGAAAAACAATATTCTACATCGCCTGGTAAAAACATATAAATGGGGGACCAGTAGGAAGGCTCTAATTTAAATATTTCAAAATCTTTATTAATTTTTCCCTTTCCATTATGTTCTATTCCAGGAATTCTAGAATTTTTAAAGTGATGGTAATATTACAAATAATGATTTCTTTTCCCTTTTTTGTATCATTAACAAAAATCATCTTGCTTTTTTAAGGCATTTGATGTTTTTTGCTTCTCCTGGACAATGGCAAATATTCTGATAAGTGGTTTTGCCATGAAAACGACGAAATATGATAAAGTCCATTGTTTTTCAACATATTGAATAAGGGTGCACATATAAATATGTGTGTCTCACCGAGTTTAACTTCATTCATAAAATCAGGAACGTTTCAGTAAATACTTTGTGTTGACTTTAAGTATACATAAATACATTTCATTGGTGATCCGATATTGAATAAAATTCTTCACATTCATATAGCGTCGCTGTTCTGAAAGAAAAAATGACATTGAGTTAGTTACACCAAAATGTTCCTTATTTTGAACTCTATAGTATGGAATAACAAGCTCATTTTTATAAATTACACTTTTATTTAAAATCAGTTTTGTACAAACGAACAAAGTGAAAGATGTATGGCATTTCAAATATTTGACAAACTTCAAAGTCCAATTACTCAAAACTAGTATTTTTCAGTTAGTATCTTCTTCCAGAGCAACGACGATATATCATCATACTAATTAACCTCAAGTTTGTGAATACAATGTTGACATACGTAAAAAATGCCACGCTTTTAAAATAAGTTTTACCGAATACTAAAAATGATATCATTAACATTATAATTGTTTTTTTTCCCATTTTTTCTCAATTTTCCTTTTCGAGTTTCTTCCCGAACGTTTTTCCCGACATCGCATCACTATTTATCATGGAGTTCATCTCAGCAGAAGTTTTTCCACGCAAAATACTTGTTACTCGTGTACTTGAAGTATAGAGCTAGGACAAGACTTATGGTGAGCTTATCGCTCTTGCAACGCCCTGTTTTTAGGATGTATAAATCTATTGAAAAATCAATTTATAAAACTATCAGCACCGCCATCGAAGCCAACGACGTTGACTGCTCGACCACGAACCCGGTAAAACTTTCTCTTATCACTAATGATATATTTTTAAAATTTTATTCGAGCCCAGTATTTTAACCAAATGTATTAATAAAAAATGATACTACCTGTAGCCAAGTGTTTAACGTTCTTGGGCTTTCATTGTACTCCGTTGTAGAAGCAAGGGTTCAAATCTCCGAAAGGAAGCTCTCACACATAAACCGGTTTAAGATCTTGTATCCAATAGCATGGATGTCTGCGGTATTTCCATTTTATAAGACTTCATATCAGCTCCTGAAAACAGGGAATAGTTCAATTTAATAGCTAGCTGCCTGTCCTTTAGTGGCCCCCATAATTTTTTACTAACTCTCTCTGACGAGTTAGTTTATGTCAGTGCTCCGCAACCGGTGGTGCGCCGCGAGACTATCCCAGGTGTGCCGCGGCGCAGTGCGTCTCAAATGAGAAAAAATGAGTATTTCTTTATTAGAAGAAAATAAAACCATTCGGTTGCTAAGATTTCCGATTCATCTTTTCTCGTTGAAACCAATATTAACTTATTATTATATTAAACGAAATAATTTCATTAGCGTTAGCACGGATAGTGCAACTACCAGGATGGGAAGTAAAATGTGGGTTACCTGATGGGGACAACTGAAAAATCCTACGCCACAAATTACACACTACTGCATATATTGGGAAGCATTGATAACGAAAAAATTCCCAGTGGAATTATTACGAACAATGAACGGATGCATCAAAATTGTACTCATTATCACACATTAGCAACAAATTTATAAATTTTAAGTTTTTTTATGAAATTTACATATTTTGGCTTGTGGTGTGCCGCGAAATATTAATGAGTGCTTAGGAGTGCCGTGGGTGAGAAAAGGTTGCGTAGCACTAGTTTATGTGACTGACTGAAGCTCAGCTTCATTTAAAGGTTTATACAAAAAAAGAACTGATTGAGTCACTCAAATTCTGTTTTCAGAAATTCAAAGTATGAAACAATAATTCTATTTCTTGTTTTCTAAATGTTGGAACTACCAATATGTCAGGAAAAAGTTTAAGTAATAGATATTGAATTAATAATATGCAATACATATAGTAAGCGCCATGGTAAATATTTCTTTAAAAATCTTCATGCAATTTACAAAAACAATAATTTACCAACCATTGCCAAGATATCTAATTATTTTTAAATTACTAATAATTGTAAATTAATATATCTTTCGTTCTTGGTTGTTTTTGCATGATTAGATACAATTCGGGGGACGGGTTTATATATTATATTTGACTTCACAGATAACCGTTCATTTAGATAGAAAATCATAAAACATTTCAAAAATATATGTATGCAAATATTGAGTTAACGACAATAAGATATAGACAGATACCACTCGTCCAAAGCGATCATAAACAATGATATCGACGGTAAACATTCAATACCTTGGAACCCCAAAAACTAGTTGGTTCAGGAAACACAAAAAACTATGTTTACCTTTAGCATACGAAGAATGTATTCACTTTTCATTTAAATTCCTCTAAAAAAATTGTTAGGCGACGGGTTTTGACACTTGCTTTGCTGACGTGGGATACCATGTATTGCTCACATTTTTAAACATATTGGGGTTACGAGAAATACGTTTTTAGTTATTCACGTACGTTGTATGATATACAGGCATACGACGAATTTACCAAACATCGTGGCAGAAAATATGGGATCGGAAATCATCTTAACCCTAAAATTACAAAAATATGAGTCGAAATATTTTTGAGAAAATAAACCTATAACTGCATGTTCAAGGTCACGTCCTCGCAATTGCCTCGAGAAACGGCGTCTTTTATTCATGGCGCCACCGTTTCCTGCATCACGGATTCATTAAAAAAAAGAATTCGCTACAAAAAAGTAGTATCTTTTGATTCACTTTAAAATAATACTAGACTGATGTTTTGGGACCAAATTATTTAAACAAGAGACCTAACTTTCTAAATCAGATATGGGAGTCGTTCCAAAGAAATTATAGTCTTGGTTTTACTCAATTTTAAATATTTTATTGTGGAAACTTCATAAAATTCGTGCATTTTATTTTGGTAACGTCGGAAAATCAACAGGTACACAACATATTTGAAAATATGTAACCACCATAAGTAAACGAATTCAGGCATAAGACAAGCATGTGCGATTTTCAGAATTGGTCTCCAACGGATTCAGTAACACATGTCGCCAATTTGGCGTTTAATTTTTATAACACACATTTTAAAATTCTTATGTTTAAATAATATATGATAATAATTGAAAACCAACCGGCTCCGTCACACAACCCATATTATTGAGACGTATCCAGGAAATAATTTGATCTTTAAATTCTGGAACATAATATATTTTGCGACCTAAAGAAATATTGCTACTAAAATCGCAATGCATTAAGAGACCTTGAAACATAAAAAAATAATAATTAATTAGAAATCATAAACTAAGAGAAAATAAAAAATATTGAATTATAAATCTTATCATATGAAAAAAATTGGTGAAACCTTTAGAAAAAAACTGCTGAAATCCGAGTCTACGATAGCGTCAATTCATACTAGTGTCGGGTACATTTAATTTCTTTGCGTAGGTGTGTCCGTGTTCTTCTGCATTAAATCAGTTTAATTCAAAATCTTCCACATTTTAAGGAACACATGCATTAAATAATGTAATCAATGCTGTCATTTTAAGTTTTGTTTTTATGTAAGGGATGGGGGGGGGGGGTGTCGAATAATTGTATTGTAGAAAAGGAGGCGATGGCTATCGTTAATAAAACTGTATTACACGAGTAGAATTGTGCGCGTATGTAATATTGAAGGCCGTCAAACGCAGCAAACCAATTTGTAAAAATAAGTGACTTGCACAAATTAACGATACAAGACGCATTGAATCATCTCATACATGTAGCTAGCTGCATTGCACATGTTTTGTCTTATTTTCGCCTCGTTTCAAGCTCTTTTAATGTTTTAAATCGTTTTATGATCGTACTTGATGTTTGTTTTAAAAAAACATATCAGTGGTCCGCGGGATTTACAATTGTGAGCTTAGTGGTCCGTGAGGTCAAAATGTTTTACGACCGCTGATATAACGGACGTATCAGGCATATATCTATAGCAGCAGCCGGTAAACTTTTTGACTCATGGACCATTCATAATTTTAATACAGCGAACATATTGGAAAAAAGTGATCAAAGAATACATAAAATGTACCTAGTTCATTGAATAAAACTATTAATTATAAAAGCTTTATTAATGAAAGAAAAGTTGTTAAAGAAAACCAAACAATAAAAATATAGTTTAAATACAATATATAGACTTTTAGCTATTAGCATTAAACATTTCTAATGTGATGGATGTTCCGCTTCCTTTTACTCATTATAAGCCTAATATATTTGAATCTAAAATAAAAAAGAAAAGAAATTTAGAAAAGTCAAACTAAATTTAGTTCAATAAATACTAAATAAAAGAGAATATATACATTGTTAAGATTTAGGATCATATATGTTTTAAAAAAATGCACCAAATAAAAATAAAATAAGCAAACTCTACCATTATAAACCATTTAATATATTAAACATATTTTATATTGAACTCAACACATTCGAAAGCCGCACTTTTATCATGCTAACTGAAGTATTATGTCATGTGACAGGCTCGAGCGTTAAGCTAAGTATACATCTGGACACTTTAATCTAGGCAATCAGTTGCTAGACTGTCCAAGTGTGGACAGTCAATTAGAGCAGTGTCACTGCGGAATAGCTAGACCGCGTCAGTCTAGCTGAAATTGTGGTGTGGACAGAAGATGTCGCAGTGTCTCAGTTACTTAGCAGTTTTCAAACCCGTTGGAAATTTTTAGTTAGAGCGCAGACAGCAACATTATCGATGCCTGACCTTTTAGTGAATAAGTAAAGGATTGCTTCAAAACTTAATAGCTTGGCGGAAAATAAAGCCGTTTAAAATTACCCACCAATAAACACATTTTTAAGTATTGCAAAATATTAATTTAATTTAATGACAACAAAGATCAGTTGAAACAATAGTACATAGTTGCTATATGTATTAAGCATATTATGAAAACTGTAAATTCATATGCGTCTATAATCATTAATTTCAATTAGAGTCATTTATCCAAGAAATTGATTCTTATATGATTACTGAAGATGAGTCAATGTTGGCTAGATTAAATTGTGTTTTTACAAATTTCTACTTGCAGAAATGTTTTTATTTCAAATAAAAATGCATAAAAATGTGAATAATTCTATGTTTTTATTTGATACAACTTCTTCTGCCTCAACAGTAAATAATGATATATTTTATGTGACGACACATAACTTTTTATATGTAGTTTTATTAATGTTTTTCATACACAGCCGTTAAAACTTCATATAAATAATAAGTGAATAAGAACTTGTATCCATATTTAAAACATCATTTTTTATAGTTATATAGATCAATAGACATTTTTTACCATGTCCGCTCCATGGAACATATGGTCTCCTATTGGAGGTAACTCAACGGAAGTTTTCTATGAGAACTGCTTGTTATTCAGTTGCTCAACGTCTCTTTTTTCAAGAGTAGGGTTAGAAGGATGGGGCTAGGATTGGACTAGTGGTTAGCTAATCGGTCTCGCCACGACCCTTTTTTGTGGATCGGATGGGTGGGAGGGAGTTTTAGACATCACGAACAGAAATACATAATTTAAGACATCGACTGAGAGTGCTTAATAGAATTTCAATATCAAATTTGAGTTATTGAGACTTTGTACACTTCCATGTATTTTGTCACTAACGACCCGGGTTTCGCCTTTCGGCATCTTCAGGCATTCAAGCGCACGAATGAAATCGAACTAGAACTGTCAGTTCGAGTTCATTCGTGCGCTTGAATGCCTGAAGATGCCGAAAGGCGAAACCCGGGTCGTTAGTGACAAAATACATGGAAGTGTACAAAATCTCAATAACTTAAATTTAAGAAATACATAACTCGATTGAAAGATCAATTTATGAAACTGTCCGCACCGAGACTTGAACCTGAGACATCTGTAACTGTAGCCAACGACCTTACGCCACGGCCATCGGCGCCACGGAGCCGATATTATTAGACAGTTTTATAAACAGAAATGTTTTTTTTTTGTTATATATAAATATGTTACAATGCAATAAATATAATTTCATAATACCTAAGAATATTTCAACGATAGTTCAAATAATAATAAAAAAATACTTCGGGCTTTAAAAAAGGTTGTAATAACTTTATTACCTGGCCGCCCTTCTGCATGCAAGGTAGACTTTTTCAAACTGATATGAGTGTCGCGAAAAGTTTCCAATAACCAGGTGTGGACGCTCGGAACACTGCTCTACCTAGACTGCTCCAGCTAGATCGCTCTAGTAACTTATTTGTGTCCAGGTGTACATAGCGTTGACACTGCTCTAGACACTGAATGTCCAGATGTATGCTTAGCTTTAGACGTGTTAAGAGATTCAGACGATTTTTTCCTGGGTTGGTTTGCTGTGGATTAGAAAATTCAAATAATGTCAGATTTCTCTGCCGACCGCCGAAATTTTATCGCGGACCACCATTTTGGCTACCGCTGATCTACAACACTGGCCATTAACTATATATCATTATATGCTTGGCAAATAAAAAACTTATGTAATAAAACAGTGAATCCGAAGTATCGCTGCATTTTGCTGTTTTATCTTAGCTTAATAATTATTTAATGCATGTAATTATTTTTTTATTGTTAGCTGTACAATCATTTTATATCATAATACTGAAGATGTTAGCGTATTTTATTTATGCTGTACTCTGTATTGTATGATAATAGTATTATTTATAAGTCGATTATAAAAAATAATAAAATTTACGAGTGACTTTAATTGGAAATTGTAGCGTTATTCTGCTCAGTCATCTATGGCGTCGGTAAAACTATGATTCATCAATATCGACTCTCTAATCCAGCGATGACAAATCCGTGGCCAGCGATAATAAAAAATTTTGAAAATATTTTTTTATATTTACATTAATTCATATCGTCGTCTTAACTATGAAACTGCGTATCTAAAGTTCAGCAGAATATTCAGGTGGGTTTTAAAATAAATTCAAATTTGAAAAATCACCAACGTTATTCAACGAATTTGATTTTTTTTTTAATTTAAGATATCAAATAAGGGTGCTTGATGGAATTTCAATTGTTGAGATTTTGTATATTTCCAAAGTCAGTCAGTTCGAGTTCATTCGTGTGCTCGAATGCCAGAAGATGCCGAAAGGCATAACCCGGGTCGTTAGTGACGAAATACATGGATATGTACAAAATCTCAACAATTCAAATTTGTAAACTGAATTTATTGATTTTTTAATTTTGTTTCAACAAAACGCCGTTTGTTCGTACTTTTTTTACTAATAAATGATGTTTATTTTTAAAATATAATGCTTTTCCACCAAAAATTGACAGTTAAATCTTAAAAGTGAACTTATTGAGTTTTAAAACTCTCCTGAACATTTTGCTGAAATTAGTTAATTGACGTTAGTTAAGGCAATGATATGACACGATGTTGAACCGCGGCGCAGTGGTTAACGTCTTTGGTCTCGGTAACAGATGTCAAGGGCTTGAATTCAAGTATGAACAGTTTCATAAATTGATTTTTCAGTCGATATCCTAGGCGTTTCGCTTTAATCTTTCCGAAAAGCAGAGTTTACGCGTCTGTACTCAGATACAACAATCAGTTCTCGTAGAACCATGTCATCTGCTCCTTTTTGGGTGCAGAAATATTTACAAAAAAATGTCAGTATCTTTATTGGATAGTTTATTGATTTATTCCTGACAGTTTTTAACTGACCATATACATACAGATCGTTATCATATATTTCCGACAGCTTATTCAATTTGCTGGCTCAATAATAATTGATTTAAATACTGAAATATATATTCTATAATGACGCATAACGATGTTTACTGATAAGGGTTTGAGGTAATGCATATTTGATTTCAATAATTTTCTAAAGTTTCGGGGTTCACAGCTGTCAGACTGACAGATCTGATAGTTATTTAATGCGCATAGACAATTTTAGCAAAAATGATAGAGTTTTACATCATTTGCCTATCGATATATTGTGAAAGGTCTACTTTGTATCTTCAAGCCATTTTTCGCTAGATGTCTCAACTGACCTTCTATGTTGGTTTTATTGTGGTAAAAAGTTACCGTTAATAAATAAATTCTTTCAAATATTTGAGCTGCAACATTTGAGTTGAATTATAAACAAACAGACAAAACGTTAACCATCACTGTTCCGGGAGATTTCAATGACATTTTGCCGTTATTCAAGCCATTCAAAATTTCCAATTTGCTATTAACATATTTTGTAACATTTTTCAAATAATTTGTCTGAAATTTCCAATCAAGAAACCACCTATTTAAATTAATTCAATTGTAGATTATTAATTGCCTGCATTTACTGGGTCAGTAACTATTTCAATTTTCGGTTAGAAAGAAATAATAAATGGTCAGTAACCAATTCGATAAATCGACACTCCTTACGTATAATCCTGTATCTGCAAACATAAGATTTTACAGAAGAGCATTGAAAAGTAACGACTGCAGGCATCTTCTTCACAACTGGGTCAGGAAATTTAACAAACTGTCAGGAATCGGATAGATTCCGTCGCCCTGGAAGGCCGCTGATGACCATACATAGGATGTATTTGGCGGAGCTACGGGACGCTTGGATAACCTGGGAGGAAGCAAAGAGACTGGCGGGGGACAGGAACGAAGCGAATATGGTTTAAAAAAGAGGATTAATCATAATGGTCAGTAATTTATAAAAATAAACGTTCAGTAATTTATATAATTTATTTATGGACTTCTGTTCGTAGCCATGAATGTTTGTGATGTCTAGGATAGGGCTAGGACAGGAATAGTGGTTAGCTAATCGCTCTCGCTACGCGCCGTTTTTGAGGATCGGATGGGTGGGAGGGAGTTCAGACATCACAAACATACATGCCTACGAACAGAAATCCATAAATCATTTTTGGAAAGCGTCCGTACCGGGAATTGAACCCAAGACATCCGCCGTCGCCAATAAAATAAAATAATAATAATTGAATTGTTGTCAATAAAGGTGAATTGTTAAACTTGATTTCGTATAATTTAAGATATCGACTGAGAGTGGTCGATGGAATTTCAATATCAAATTTGAATTGTTGAAATTTTGTACAGTTCGAGTTCATTCGTGTGCTTGAATGCCTGAGGATGCCGAAAAGCGCAACCCGGGTCGTTAGAGACGAAATACATGGAAATGTACAAAATTCAAATTTTATTTCGTATTTTTAGTATTATAAATATCACTAATCTAATAGATCTTATTGATAGATGCCGAGGTCCATAGAATTTTCGCGATATTTTGTGCTATACGCCTATTAGACTTTTGTACAGCACACTGCATTATTGTTATGTAAGTAATATTGTCTATACAGCTTTATTTTAGGAGCAAAAAAAATCTTTTACATGAAAATTTAGTGTTCTGAATTGTAACTAAAACTTTCAAAATAGACTTCAAATGTGCTAATCATTTTTTTCTTATTTTAAAACCATACATATCATAAAACTATGACGTTACTATATTATTAGTAAATTAATTATACCAAAGTATTATATAACTATTACAATTAATTATAACATAGTATTATATAACCGAGAGAAGTGGAAGCAGCTTGAAGAGGCCGCCATCGAGCAGTGGATAGATTCAGGCTGATGATGAAGATGATTATATAACTAGTAGGAACGCCCGTCATATATGACGGTATTGAAATTGAATTACTGAATGTCTAAAGTAACCGTACTTTAATTTTTAATGTTTCCATACTGGCCGACTGACTGTTGTTTGTTTGCCTCGGATTTGCGGCAGGTCGGAACTGTATGTATTTTTTATATAAATACACTGAGGACGGTTAGTTCATGAGATAATTTCATACCTACATGTGTATGTGATATTAATAAAACGTCTATATCTACGCCTACAGACTGGTCTGCAAATTACAATTTTTTTTTGTATTCATGCATATGACCTCCTAGTGGAGGTATCTTAACAGAAGTTTTCTACGAGAACTGCTTGTTACTCAGTTGCTCAACCGCTTTTATCGAAGAGAGTAGGATAGAAAGATATGGCTAAGACAGGACTAGTGGCTAGGTAATCGCACTAGCTACGCCCCGTTTTTAGGATCGGATGGGTGGGAGGGATTTTCAGACATCTCAAACATCCATGTCTAAGAACAGAATTCCATAAATCGATTTTTCATGAAACTTTCCTTACGTGGACTTGAATTCAAGACATCGGTAACCGTAGCCAACGACGTTGACCACTGTACCACGGCCCCGACATAATAATCGATACATTAATTAGCTGTAGCTATGTTTGTAAACACAAGAATATTTTTTTTGAAAAAGTATCGAATATTCAAAAAAGAGCATCCAAATATCTAAAACAGACGCAGTTATATTCGAATATTCGATTGGAAACCCTTTTCACTACAAGTCAAAATAATTGCAAATATCAATCGAAGCCCTTTGTAGTGACAAAGATACTTTATTCAATCCAGTGCTATTACTACAAAGACATAAATAATTACATAATATTTCACCATTATAACAAAATAATTTCATATCCAAGTTATATTATATCTCTAGACAGTTTTTATTTATTTCATTTGTTTAAATTCATCAGCAACGAAACCGGGACTCGTGGTAACCCTGCCTGTTAGTTACTCTATCGGACAATTTCAAAAATCTTTGACATAACTTTTGCGCTTACAACCCACACGTGTTTTAATCAATCTATGAAATCAATCCATTGAAATTATTGTGACTCCAAGCATTTCTTGAAAACCCCGCCTATCATGTCGGCTCCAGCTTGGTTGATTTCTTCGTATCCATATGGAGCCAGAGCTTTTTTGGTCCTTTCAAACCATGATGCCACATTGGGGAATGAACTCACGTCGTAACCAAACGCCTGGAAATGAAGTCATAAATTTAATTTAATGAACATAATGATACATTTTGGGATAGTCTATTAGAATATTATTATAACAATTAAATAAATAATAAATAATTAAATAAGTCATCAAACAACAGTGAACATAAATAAACAAAATGGCGATACTAAAAAAAAGGGTGAGAGACAGGGAAGGTATCTTTTCAGTTGATAGAAGTTTTCTGGAGAAGAAACTAGATCTGGATGTCCAATAGAACTGCTACAATTATTGATTGCTGCAGGACAAATAATGGATATCTATTTCAATAGACGTAATTGAGCAATCCCAAAGAATATTCCCCGAATCTTAATTTCTATCACCAGTATCACCACGCGGACAATTTGGATTTGGTTTAACTTTAAACTCATATTTTTAACTTGGAATTAAGCGCACCATGACCGGTGATGAATTGGGAGGTCCAGTGATCTGGGAAAAACCGGATTACATTCTGACGAAAGAGAATATCTGAGGTAAATACACACGTAGCTTTTCCTCGACGAGGTATTGACCCACCGTGTTTGCCAAGTCTAGCAAAAAGAAACATTTATTTGGTAAAACTAGAATACTCTGTGCTCTACTAATAATAAAACTAGAATATTTTGTTACCAAATATTGTAAAAATAATAGCTGTTGAACAACAAATGTATTTCAATTTAACTTCAGAAATGAGTCACTGAAGAGCGAACCGACTTCTTTTTTTCTCAATCATTCGCTTCCTCACTCAATCTACTATTGACCAATCAATGTTACAATAGGAAAGCATGTGATTTGTAGCGATTTTTATATTTTTATAAAGTGTACAAGTGACTCTTATTCATTACAAAAATTAGCTCATTCAAATTCAATCATTAGTGAACAATGTATATTTTAATTGTGAATCTATACATTATATTCTAATAAAAAAGTTTTTTTACTTTACTATTTAACTATTATTTCGGACAAATCTGTTTTTGCTCCAGAATGCTTTCACTCGTTTTAAAACTTGATTTAATTTGTAAGTATAAATTGTTTTGTTTTGACGCAGGGAAAGTGTATTACATTGCAATGTAATGTAGACGATCTCTTTATAGCTTTGTACGTGTCTGTACTTAAACGAAATGTATCCATACCTCCATATTTGATAAGGAAACTGTAAGACTTATATCGGCGAGTGTAAGATGATCACCAGCTGCAAACCGTTTGCCTGAGAGAAGCGTGTTTAGCCACTCTATGGCTTCGTTTAGAACTGTCAGTTTTTCTGGATCCAGAGGTGCTCCTTTGAGAATCACTGGATACTGGAATTAAATCGATACATTTATTGCATTAAAAACATCCATATAAATGTGATGAACATTGAATGTCTCAGATAATCTTCCTGGTCTAAAAAAATATAGTTTATTATATCGATATCTTCATTTTATAATACAAATTCACAAAAAAAAACCATCAAACAGTGAGGCCAGGCGTTTTTAAATGTAAGTGTTTTCAGCTCGCTTAGTCTTTTCCTCCACAATCAAACCACTGATCGCACAATGAGTTACACCCTTACTACTTGACTATACCAATCAGTTTAAGTCGATACCTCAGTTCCAAAGTTTGACAAGTCAAAACTTTGCAGTTTTGATTTAGGTATGAGGAAACGCTAAGCGCTCATACGCACGGCATCACAGCTCTCACAAGCCGTTAACGTACAAGCCATGATAGGCTTGGCGTGCCGCAATGCGGCTAGCCGCCAGTGCGTACGTTTACTTTGAATACCGATATCTACTAGTTCAAAAATGTAACAAATGGTAATATGTGGTTATTTGAGAATGACAGTGGTCATTATTACTTTGGATCCAAACGGTAACAACTACGGAAATTTTGTAAGAACCTCTGAAAATTTGAGAAGACCCCGGATCGAAGAGAGGCGAAAGTCCTGGAAGGGCTGTGATCTCAGATAAACACCATTTCAAATCCGGTTCAAAACTTATTTATTTTCCATCCAAGATGCAGTGGTTTACGCTACACAATTATATAAATCCCAACACATAAAATTGATTCTACATTTACATTTACTTAGCAACTGAATTTACTTTAAGTTATAATTCAAATGACACGACAAACGATTTTAAATTAAGTCCAATGCAAATCAAAATAAACAAACAACTCACATCGTCACGTCACCTCCGCCGCTACGAGACCGCAGCTCGTCCCACTCGGCAGATCGTAATCGACTGTCCACAAATAATTAAAAAAAAACTCCCTGCATCGTCGGAGCTACCCCTTTCCGTCAAAATGGACTCGTCCAGCGGGCGTACACGGCGGCTATTGAAGGGCTTGGTAACAAGTTTTGAGCCGATTTCAGTTCTGGATACTAATGACACTTATATTTAACAAAAACCAGGGTGTGTCAAACTCTTATTTTTGTTTTTGGAAAAAATAATAAAAATATCATTGTTAGATAATCCTAGAACTTCATTATACTCTACAAAAATTAGATGTCCAGCAGAAGGTTAAAATAATCTTAAATCTTAATCCCTTATTATCACAAAACTATACGTTTTAAGTTGTCACACTTTCGAACTGAGGTATCGAATTGTATTTAATTAATATTACTAAAGACATTGTACCTAATTAGCAGCATTTACTGTGATGTGTGAAAAACAATTATTCAAACAAGTTAACTTGCATAGTATTGGGACAGTCTTTGATAAATCGTTCCCATGTCAAAGTACAGTCTTTGGTCCACCATGACTCGTTGTTTTGGGCACCTTGGGTACAATGAGTCGTTGTTGGCATACGCGTCCACCAAATAAGCCATGATTGGGCGACTGAAATGTTAAAACATTAAACGAAATCAAATACTAAGCTCCACAAATACAATTAATAATATACAAGCAGAGCGAAAAATGTTGGCAAAAAAGATTACATAATGTTGAGTTTGAGTTAAAAAAACGTGTTAATCAAAAAAATCGTAGCCCTATTAAATCGATATAAAAATTAAAATCATCCAACATTGTTTTATATATTGAACAAGAATTTTTTTTATATATATAAATTTCATTAACAGACTAACAAGTACCCGGCATGCGTTGCAATGTCACTCAAAGAAAGAAAGTGTTCTGTTTATTAAAGTGCTTTTGGATACACAAAATATTTTGTTCCGAGTGCGTACACGAAAAAATCAGAAGTTTTTCCGACACGTGAGCAGGCCACATACAGCTGTCTATGTGAGAAAAATAGATTATCCAAATTTAGTCCACACACTTATAGCGATTGTCAGTATGCTTTTTTGATGGTCATTGCAAACTGTTTCAATTCGACTGGCATACATGTTGGAATCATTGGGGTGCGTGGTAACAATACATTTACTACTTAAAATTTTCCATTTAATACCGGCATTTGGAATTTAACTATTAACACCACTTGTTATGTCACCCACGAACTGAAATGTCGCTGTGTGTGCCTATTTGATTTTAAACATTTTTTTCAGAAATCTTCTAGGGTGTTCGCACAACAACTCACCAAAGTTTCATCGTAGTCGGATGAATGGCATAGGAACGCATACGGGACAAACAAAAAAAAAACTAACATTTCTATATATATATAGATTAATATATTTACCTCTCCCAAATCACCAGTCCTCTATCGTTCATGGTTGGTATAGTACGCTGGGGGTTCATCTGAAATAGCAGCATTTTATTAAAAATTTCAGTTCGTATTATAAAATATTTAACTGATGAATCATTTAAAAAACTATCCAAAAAAAATCCCGATTTATTAAATCTTCTCAGTGACTACATAAAGGTGACTATTCGATGTCTGCAACAGCGACATGTCAAAACATGATCTGCGCGCGACAAATGCCTATTGTATTTAAAAAAAACTTTACGTGTCACTTTTTATTTTAAAAATACATTTATATTATTTTGTGCGCAATTGTCACTGTGCGCATCTTTCTTTTGCAAAATTTATTGTCATGTGCGTGTATGTCTGGTCCAAAACCATCGACTTATTTGCCGTACTATTCGTTCACCTTGAGAAACTCAGGAGTGAGGCTGTCTGGATTTGTGATGTCGCAGATCTTCATGTTCAGCTCGACTCCAACGGCCCTCGCCGTCATCATAACTGCCCTACAGGGTGCCGATTGCGGCAAGTAGTGAATGTCAACTGGCATACTTCCTGCTTTTGCTTCTGCGTTCCTGCGAAAAGTAAAATGAAAATCGCATAAAATCGAAGGTGACTGCTCATGATGATTATCTGATAAATCATGTACATGATTTGTTTTATGTACCAAAGTGTAGAAACAACCTGTCAATAGTGATGCCACTATAAAAACCCAACAATATTTATTCGGATATTGACATATTTCATGTTAACGTTAGTGAGTTAAGACGAATACTGTTATTTTATATTTTTAAGTAAATTTATTCAAAAGCAATAAAATGCGAACAATTTTATATGAATACATACAATGAATTGAGCATTATTTTAGAAACCACTCGCTCTCCATACGACTCCAATTTTTTTTTCATCACCTTCGTACATGAGTCAGTGTAGCCAACCAGTCCATTAGTAATCGGACACATTTAAGTACTTATTCTCTTTCATTCACTCAAAATTTTAATTGTATACTAATTTATTTCATTTATGTTTAATTTGTGTGATTATCGGTGAATTCTTAGTTCATAGTTCTTGAACCAATTGTTTTAAACACCTCGTAATTAATAACGATTTTTTTTTTATAAACAGCCATGTTAAGATTTGTATTTAATCAGTTGACAATTTTAGCAATGAGCGAAACCACTACTGATCATTATAAAAATGTACAAAGACCAAATATACTAGGATAAAGGTATTTATATCTACAAAATTTTATTAGTCAGTAGATCGGCTAGTTCGGGCTAAGTTATACCATCATCCTATTTATAATTAATACATTTTTTTAGATCTAAATACTTTGGTATTTTATCTTATTTTAATGGAGTTTTACCAAGTAAATGCCAATTCTATCAATACCAAAAATACTGCATTACTAGCGTATAATATCCACACAGTGGGCGGATAAGGATAAAATAATGAACATAACAAATTTTGATAAACATGGTTTATTCCCAAACAACGTAAAATCTATAGGAATGCTCAAATCGTTTTTAGAATAGGTCATCGGTCAAAATAAAGCATATATTGATTTATCGATTTTGTAATTATAGAGCCTTATTCCGGTATGTATATTTTGTATAAAAAGACGAGTAAAGACAAGTTGAAAGGTTCTGAATAATTTAGTGGAAAGTGCTCGCTCGGAGAACATATTTCATGCATATTTATATTTTATGTATTTTTCATAATGTAGCGTTAATTTATCTACGTCTTGTTAAATATCAATCAAAGTCTACATAAGTACCGTTTGAAGGAATTATTACTGAATTCAATTTGCCGTCCTATAGGCGAGCGGTCAACGCTCTTGGTTGATTATCTTATTCGTAAATCTCCGTACTCCGTACGAATCTACGTTCGGAGGATTTAATTAATTTGATTTTTCAACCAGTTTATAAGAGTCCTTTCATATTACCCTCTCCAAAATAAAAGAAGTTTAGTGACTGAATCTAGTAATGTTAAAACAACTTTTCTTGAATTTGAACTTATAATTAATGTATCAGGAGTCCGTATTGATATCCCAGTTCATTACTCTACAAATAATCCATATTGAGATAATAGGAAAAGAAATATTTAAATAGTCACTATAAATCGAATATTATTGATTTGTGGCAGGGTTTTATACGTTTTATAAACAGGTGTTTAACAATTATTTATCTTTCGAGTGATCAGTAGAAGGATATTTAGAAATATCCTTTACTGACCCATAAACATCAACATTTGGTTAATTCGTTAGAAGGTTGTCTGCTTTAGCATTTTTTGATGGCATTTTTGAGTTATCTGATAGAGCGCAAGGTTTTACGTATGTAATAAATACATATTTAACTGAAATTTAATGTTTTTGGAATTGTCTGACTAATGAATTGAACTATTGATTCGCTTCATAGAGAGCACAGACATGGTTTAAAAAAACATAAATCCAGATAGATTAAAAACGATGAACAGGAATGAAATTCAAAATATTTTAAAAACTCAACGCGTTTACAAATTTTGTCAAATTTTACGTCATTCTATTAAATATAATTGAGTTAACGCTAAGACCTTTTTTATTAATTAACATCACACATTTTACAAAGTTGAATACTTGGTTAAGTGATAATTTTGCATTCGAATTAATAAATAAGTCAAAAAATATGTAATAGTTTTCATAATATTATGTATTTTTTTGGTAAAAATTACCCTTTAAATTTAATATCGTTTTAGCATAATTTCGAATTCATTTCGAACTGCATTTTCAAGCATAATAAAAACATTAATTATAATACTGTCAAGTTTCACATCAAAATGTCACGTTTATATGAGCAAGATAGACGGTATGATTTTCCGAAAACTAATCTTTAAAGAATGTGACTAGTAAAAGAAAATACAAAAAGTATTAAAATCATTATTTAGTAACTATATTATTATTTATAATTTGACATACTACAAATGCGTTTAATGAATGATAAAAATAACTCATTTGACTTTCAAGATTACATATTGATTTATCGTGCAACAGTTTGTTATTTGATGTCGAAGTACAATAAATCTGGGTAACTTTAAGCCAGTTCTTTGGGTTTCTGTATTTTTATGGTTCGCCATTGCATTTATGTGTGGTATTGTTCTACATAGTAATGAACAAATGTCTTAAGACAAAATTTAATCTACATAAATAGATTTATTGTTATAATTGATATATATTAATGTAGATAAAACAAGGTGGGCAAAATTTTCATCCAAATCGGGTTACTTTGGCCCACGATACAAATGATCACTGTACTGGCTATAAAGTTTAATGTCTTGGCAACTTTTCTTTATGCTTTCATACATTGAGATGAGAAAAAATATACACCATTTGGTTTACAGATTAATAATACAAATGTAATACATGGCTAATCCAATTTGTCTCAAGATAAGTTTTTAAATTGTGTTTTATCATTCCAAACTGACAGTTTACAAATTCAACAACAAAACAAATTATGTTGTACATTATTTCATATTTTTACCATCAGAGACTACTTAATACATTTGCTTAACTAAAAAATATTCATATGGCATTAGCATTATCATGGTATTATAACAGTATAATGTCAAACCTTTTTCCATATAGTGGGTCAATCTTAAACCGATGGGCAAACTTACCCAAATCGATGGTACAGGTTTTTCAATAGAAATAACTAATCTTTTCAGGTTTTTATAACATTGAAATCAACGTGATAACGTTGTTTGTTATTATTCAAGTTACCAAAACTGAAAAGAAAACCGTAAATATTTTCAAAAAATGTTACAGTTAAGATTTTACACTCCTCCGTAAAACGTAACATAAATATAGTTATTATTATTAGTTTGTATTATTAATCCCAAACTGTAAAAATCTCTTTTAACCATTCATAAAAGATAGATAAAGAAAAATGATTTACACTTTCAACTTACTTACTGTCGATTTGCAATTTGCCTTTTAGCAAATGCTACTGTGTTCATACACTGCCCCAGGATTCTTTGTTCAATAACACACTTACCTAAAAAAAGGTTAAACCATTATAAATATCTACCACAAATTACGTTTCTCACATTATTATTATTTATGATGGCATAAAGCACGCAAACTGAGTGACAGAGATGTCGTTAATGTATTATGAAATAGCATAAACTTAATATAGAAACCAATATTATTAAAAGGTGCTCCGATACAAATAGCGATAGGAATAATAATTAGATAAAATTCTGTTTCCTCGTTTTTTATTAATTTGTTTCATATTGAATTGGTGTTTATTTAGTTAAACTTCACTAAAATAAAATAAAAAAATAATTAGTATTCAAATTTTATTTGTTGAGATTTCGTACTTTTTTATGTATTTATATTTCCATGTATTTTATAAATGTATTTTGAAATGTACAAAATCTCAAAAATTCAAATTTGATATTAAAATTCCATCAAGCACCCTCAGTCGACGTCTTAAATTAGTGTTCAGTTTCACAAAGATTATGTAATATACAATTTAAGATATCGACTGAAGGTGCTCGATGGAATTTGAATTTCATTTCTTTTAAATTTCCATGTATTTTCTCACTAACTACCCGGGTTTCACCTGTCGACATAGTCAGGCAATCGAGAGCACGAATGAACTGAAAATAATGGTCAGTCCGAATTCATTCGTGTACTCGAATGCCTAAAGATGCCGAAAGGCATAACCCGGGCTGTTAGTGACGAAATACATGGAAATGTATAAAATTTCAACAATTCAAATTTATAGTATAATTGACGGCTACGTCAGCATCATGAAACTTTCAGAAATACTATTTACTTTTATATAGTTTTATAAAAATAATTATTTTGGAAAAAAAATTATTACGTTATGAATTTTTTTAAAAGTCAATTTTACTAAATGCCCTAATATAAAAACTAAAATCAAATCGTGGTAAAAATGTAAATTGTATTTAAAAGACCTAACTCACACCCGCTCAGAAGCAAGGGAAACGTATGAATGATTCGGGTTTGTACGTAATTTATCTAACACATACGACATGGGTCCTTTCTAAGCTAAGTACGACTAATTATCCAGTGGTTTCAAAATATTAAATAAAATAATGCGCTATTTTCACTGCTTTTTTCTCGTATAAGCCGAGGAAGCCGACGAAAAACTGAGATGACTTTCATCTGGATATGAAAGTGAATGTAAGGAATTTTGAAAATGATTGTTTTACCAGGAACTCGTACCGAAAACCGGTCAGGGGAAAAACAGTTTAAAGACAAGATTTGCGTTGAGACTCTGCGAAGAAAGAATAAAAAAAAGATACTGGAGACTTCCTTCATACACATAGTTGGAATAACATCATATCGACGGTGTTTTAGCCAATTGATGTAACCCTTAAAATTGAAATTGTTCAGGAGAGAGCAAATACTGTTTTTATCGAAAACATTATACATATGGTGAGTTGCGTCATGAATCTTTGAAATTCACTCCTGTGAATTGTCATGTTTGTAAATAAGCGATTATACGTAGCGAGTTTCAATATAGTAGTGGCTTACACCGAGTCACCGGGTCAAAAAATTTAAACTGAAAACCAATGTAAAATGATGCTTCCCTTTCAAAAAGTAGTAAATTTATTTTCCTAATTTACACCATTTGGCCGAGACCTACTCTGCCGTCTTTAAAATGAGATCTAATAATTAACTAATATCCGTATTTTTTGAGGATTATATCAATTGGCCAAAACAAACCGTGAAATTTTAATTTCTTTGCATGTTAATATTGTCATAATTTTCAATTAGTTTACTTCATATTTCTGAGAATAAAATTGTGAGCAAATAAAAACACATATTATAAACAATAAATCAGTATTATAACTAAAGATTTAAAAAATGTATTAAACGCTAATTGTTAATGACATACTTTAATTACTGTTAATTACTGACTAATTATTAATTAATGACGTTTATATATATCAAGTGCCAGCTGTTAAATGTTAATTATTACTCCGCACCTTCTATATAATTCCAGTGGATAAATAAATATAGTAAAACCTATCCTAAGGTTTTTTATATATGATACTAAGTTAATTTTTACAGAGCAGTAAAGATATGTACGATATCTTTATAATTATACATTAAAATGATACGTAATAGAATAAATAACAAAAGTATATGACTTTATGACTTAATAAAACCATTATTTTAATAGCAATATCCATTCAAAGTGAATTTATATTTTTTTTAATGTGGCAGTGCTACTAAGTATATTTTAATTCGAAAAATATCGATGTTTCAGTATTATGATGCTGTGCGTGTCACTTATGACATTATTTCATAACGTTGGTTATTAGTATTAAAGAATTGTGTTTCGACATAAGATTTGTGTAATAGATTAAGGTTTTCATGTTTATTTTGTATGTGCAGTAATCAGTAACATCGATGTATTTTTGTACCGTTTACATTTAGTTTTTCACTTGAACAGTTTACCTGAAAAAGTAACGCAATTATGATAGTAAATAAACTGCCTTTGTAACTTATAAATAACACAATGAAGGGTGATATTTCTTTCATTTTACTGGTTGCGGGGAAGGGGTAAGCCACAAACAATAACTACTGCATTGCACTAACAATTGATGACTACACTTACGACTGATACAAATAGAAAAATGACAAAATTGCGGTGAAACCAGCAGTGGGTTGTCAAGACGTTAACAATGGGCTCGCTTAATCTCAGAGCTATTTTTGGTGTTCAGAAAACAATCCTTCTCAAAATTGTGATCAATTACAGTAAAGGGGAAAAAATGTGCTCGTGTGAAGGAAAATAGTTCAAAGGCTTACAAAAATGTTGCGTTGAACCTCTGGAAGCAATACATATCAAACATTGACGTTTTTAAGAATTTTTAGACTATAGACAAAAAAAACGACGATGTGTCTTTTCTACCATGTCCGTTCCCAGTGTGGAGCATATGGCCTTCTAATGGAGGTATCTCAAAAGAAGTTTTCTACGAAAACTGCTTGTTCTCAGTTGCTCAATCTCTTTTTTTACGAAAAGAGTAGGGATAGACGGATAGGGCTAGGACAAGACTCGTTTTTAAATCAGCTCCGTGACGTAGTTCGTAGCGTCGTTGGCTACGGTTACGGATGTCTCGGGTTCAAGTCTCAGTTCAGACAGTTTCATAAATTGATTTCTGTTCGTAGTTGTGAATGTTTGTGATGTCAGATTGCAGTTCTGTAATGTTGTTTTTTTTTTCAATTTAACAAGGAACTCGCCTGTTTCAGTCAAATTCAAGACCCTTTGAGCCCACACCTGGGTGTAACGCTCAAAAAGAGCACAGCAAAATATAACACGACGAAAAGAGCGAGATAACCATACCAGCAGATTACCACACATTAAAATCTACAATTAAGTGTTTTTTTCTATTAGCTATAAGCTATTTACCACTTTGCTCGCACATTGTATTGTTAATATTGTACAATAAATATTTGCTTTGCTTGAAAGTCTGCTAAGTCAACTTTCAAGTAACCTGAATACTATCGGCACAAATTTGATTCAGGTATATGGAACGTACTAACTGTGTATTTTAGTTAAGTATATTATTATGTAACCCACATATGATTCACAAAACTTTTTAAGTAGATAATATTCGCTTTAAGTGATTTTTAAGCACTACAAATTATATGTTATGAGGAGAAAAATTATTATTAACAAATTTAATATTTTAATAATATATTATTTTATCAAGACATCACCGTTGGTCAAATTTTATTTTTTTATTATTTACTGTTATTCGAAATAATAAATATTTTAAACAGTGTTTAGAAGTGTCAAATTGTATAGACCAGGGGTGGCGAACTCTTTTACATGCGCGTGCCAAAATTTTCCAGTTAATATATATCGACTGTCTACTGTTTTTTTGTAAATTTATTTATTTAAATAATTACAATAAGCAATTACGCTATAATCGGTTTTTTTAATTTAAACATAACGCGAAAACCGTGTCATCATTTAACAGTATGGTCGTACAAGATAGAATCGGTTCATTCACCCTTACAAGCGATTTTTAATAGGGGAAAGTAAGAGTTTTTCAAAATTGTATTCAGAAAGTTTAAAACACACTTTAAGTTATGAGATTTTTGTTCCTATACATTCGATGCCAAATACTTTAAATCCGGTTCATCCGGTCGTCAGTTTTAGTAAAATCCAACTGGATTCATCGGTCAAACTACTTCTTGTAATACATTTTATAAAATTTATTTTGAAAAATAGTAACTTACAAGAACATGTGGAAGAGAAAATTGAAAATATAACTTCAAGTGATTGTTAATGTCAATAACAGTGTTGCCAGCATAATAGAATATTTCTGTACGAAAAAATAAATTACAGATATTTTATCCGTGAGATATTTATTTTAAAAAATCTGTTTATTGTTACGTGCCAGCTAAATTGTTTAAAGTGCCATCTCTGGCACGCGTGCCATAGGTTTTCCACCTCTGGTATAGACTGTAGACGGTGGATAAATGAAAAGCTTAGAAGGCACTTGGCAATCTTTTAAATAATATAAATTTGTTATCAAATGGATACACCAGTTTTTTAAAGCTTCTTCTTTGACCATATTCGCCCTCTGTGTGAATCATATGGCTACTTCGAGGTGATTACATGATTCCCTGTCACCCGCCAATTCCTTTTGCTTCCTCCGACGACATGCCAGAGTCTCTCAGACCCGCCGAGTATGTACATATTACTATAATAATTATTTTTGGGATTGAATACTGGCAAAACAGGCAGTGTGAAAGAAGCATTTGACGTAATAATCTCGGCATCAGTAGCGCTATGACGTAGAAGTCTTAGTATAGCGGTTAGACAGTACATCCTACGGATACGACCTGATATTTGTTCAGGGCGCCGGAATCGCACCGGTTGGAAGAAGAGGCAAGCAAGATTTCGGTTTGAGTCAAGACAAATATTATTACAAAATGTTGATTTTTTTAAATTTTATATTTGAGATAAATAAAATTCAAAAAAATCAGTGAATTAAAATTTATATATACAAGACGCATTGACAAACTGCTGTAATGCCTGATACCTTTTTTCTAGTTTTATTTTTTTTAAATTAATTTCCTAGAACTTAACGAAATAATTTAAAAAAAAAAACATCAAAATAATATTTTATAGATTATTTATTCATTCATATTTCCATTAATAACATAAATTATTTTAGTAGAACAATATATACAAAAGCATGTTTTTTGATCACAGATAATTTGACGATATTTTAAGAATAGATCATATAAAAATAACAGTGTCTTAGATAATATTAATAATAAAATAATTTCATCTAAAAAAATATTATTTGATAAATCAGTGATACTTAACTGTTGAAACTTGTGCAGCAAAAGTCAGTGAAACAATGCAAACATTATACTTTCTACCATTTTCCAAAGTGGTTAAATAATATTTTGAGCGTTTTAGTAAGTGCAATTTTTATTTTAATTTCCTTGATACTTTAACACAGTTCGAGAACAAAAGAATACAAATAAATAATCATATTAGGTCGATCTTTTTATTGTAAATATTATAGCAGTTTTAAATAAAAATAGTTTTATTAAAATAAAATAAATATACTTTTCACACATCCCTATGAGCAAAGCTACAAGTGAAACATAAAAATGTTTATGAATGGGCTTAAGCTTTTTAAAAATCTGGCCCGCTTTTACATGTGTGTAGTGAGTTCAAAAGAATATGATCGGTTGCCCAGAACTGTTAATGGACAATAGGTAACCAATGCAACAAATGTATTTATCATTTTTTTTTACTTAATTAGTACATAAAATCAAGTTATTATACAATTCTTATGACAACTGTCTTAAAAATTTTCTTCTGTCTAAAAACTTTTACCAAGTACTAAAAAGGTGTCATTTTCACATTTTCTGCTTTTCATTGATTTCCAATGGTTCTATATCATTGTTCTGTAATTAGTAGATTTAATCAACACGTATATAAAGTGGGTTATATTTTAAATATTCCAAGCGGGCAGCTAACTCTCTTAACCCCTTAGACGCCCGTGACGCACACGTTATGTTCATTCGATTCTCATACGCTAGTGACAAACATTTTCGGGAATTTTATTTATATTTGATATTAGAAGTGACATTTGTGGCCATGCTTTGAAAGCAGAAAACAATGGTAAGTCTAATAAATTGCGGGAATAAAGGGATTGTCAATGGCGGTGTATTCAAGGATTTAATATACGTCGTGAGCTTAAAGGGTTAATGCCAGTCTGTATAAAAATGGTGCTCAAAATACTAAAACAACATTTCTATTCGTGAGGGAAGTAAAAAATACATAAATTATTATTCCACATTTTGAATCCTATCTATGAATCTAAAAAATATATCTATATTAAAATGGGTTCATTCAATATTGTTTTAATTATTCGACGATTTTAACGATTACAAAATTAATTACCCATCGCAAAATAAATTTGAACGATTAAAATTCAAATCTAAAATATTGATCTGATTGATATATATATATTAAACATTTAAAATGTAAATAATACTATATTTTGTGATTGTTTATAAAGCACTCATAAATATAATATAAACCTATGTTTAAGCCACATTAATTAACATGTAATAAGCAAATATTAAGATTTAAAAAAAAAACATAATAATTAATGTGCCGCAGCGTTCTTCTTGTAGAATCCACTTATCATATTGGCTCCAGCTTGGTTGATCTCTTCGTATCCATACGGAGCCAGGGCTTCTTTTGTTCTTGCAAACCACGCAACAACATTCGGATATGGGCTCAGATCGAATTCAAATCCCTGTAAAAAGAGAAATTAATTACGATAGTAAAAGTAGAATACTTATACGCTTTATAACTTTGGACTTTTTACTACACTGATACGCATTGTGTATAACACACAGAGCGTGTCAGTATATTCGTATGTATGGATCCCGTGTTCCTAAATCAGGGGTAACGAACCTGTGGCCTTATAGGCTCTCAAGTGTGGCTTTTTGACTGAACTAAACAAATGTAAATAAATAAATTTCATTTTTTTTATTAATTTACAAAATAATAAACATACATTTGTATGTATGTTTCTTAAATGCGGCCTAATTTGATTTTAAGATAAATGAATGCGGCCTTTCGACAGCAAAAGGATCGTCGCCCCTGTCCTAGATTCAAGAGTCGGACATTAGAGCCGGAGTGCACAGTTATAAAGTGGCAACTCTACACCTGTAATTAGATATGTAATTATAAAATGTCATTACAACTGATTAAATAGATAAGCAATAACATTTAAATTTATTATTGAAGGAACTCGTTCAAAATCACTGATGTTGTGGATCTGATCATTTTATAAAATTGTGGAACCAATACAAAACAATAAAAGAACTTATTGATCGAATTGGAATTTACTTGATAGAACCCATTATAATAAGATAAAATATCAACGTATTTAATTCTACAAAGTTTTATTAGTTGGTTGATAGCTATTTAGGCATAACGTCATCGTCAGTTCTCACGATGGCGTTAAGCCGAAATAGCTGTCAACTAAATAATAATATTTTTTAGAACTAAATGCTTTGATATTTTATCATATAATAAAAGAACTGTTAACAATGTAAAAAAAACACAAATCAGCATATTGTTAAAGTTAATATTAAAAATTTCCTATTAAAAAATCCCTTAATTAATTTCAGTAGGAAATTCTCACTAGATAAGTGAAACCATTTTCGCTGGTGACGCTGGTAAAAAACTTTTATAATGGCTATCCACTAAAGTAGTGCATCCCAAACTGCCATATGTTACGCTCCCCGTGAGGCTGTAGGGCTTCTGCGAGGGGTGAGATCGTGCAATATTTCGATATAACCACAAATATTTATACAAAAATATTAACGAAAAAAAGTGTGCAACATACCTCCATGTTTGAAACAGTGACTACCAAGCTGATGTCGGCCACAGTGAGATGGTCCCCAGCTGCGAATGTAGTTCCTTCCAACATGGTGTTGAACCATTCCGTGGCTTCCTTTAGAGCTGTGAACTTTTCAGGGTCCAGAGTAGCTCCTCTGAATATCACTGGGTACTGTCAACAACAACAAAAATTTCGCGTTACATTAGTAACACAGCCAGTGTAATAACTGAGTTATCAATTTTAATTTCACATTAAAAATTAATTTTTATAAAGTTACCGCCGAATCCATCGGAAACAAAAATTGTGATTGTTTATGCATTAGTTTGTACTGCTTCACAGCCTTTAACCCTTACAGAGCGAGTCATTTTCGCACGAATTTATTTTCGGTCAATTGATCTGTGAAAACGCTTACTATGGCTAAAAATGTATCAATTTCAACAGTAAATAATGGAAAATTATGTGAAATATATATTAGTTATCACAAATACATCAAAAAGTAACCTAAACTTGTCACATTCTCGCTAAACTAAATTGAAGAAAATTAAGAAGCTTAAAAATATTTAATCTACGACTTTGCAAGCAAAATGGTTGCTGCCAGTCTTCATATAAACCGCCAACACGCATAAGTGTGTTTAATACACAGGGCTGACGATTAATGCTTTGTATAGGCAGTTCAAAACTGAAATTCGAAAGACTGAATATCGAGAGCTCTTTTCAAAAATATATTTCCTTGCGTTCTACTTGACATTTTCATGATCTGTTACCTAATTTCTCTACCTAAAGGTTTGAACTATTGTTTAAAGCATTTATTCACAAGCGTTTCCTTCTAATTTGGCCGGAAATACGAGATAAGGTCTAGGACATGTAAACATGTCCAGCGCGGTTAATATTTCACTGGGGAATCGAGTGGCGAATAACAATAAATTTCTCTTAGAAATAACTGCTGCGAAACAAGAACTTGTTGCTTGTGAATACTTAAATGTTCAAAATTTAATGACACAGTTGAATGTTTACAGTAAATTAATCATACTGTTGAAAAACGTTATGTCAACATTCTGCTTAGTGATTGTCATGTAGGTGGTGACGACAACGCTGACGCTGATGGTGGAGGTTTTGATGGGTAATGATAATGATAATGATTCTCAATTATACTTACATAATACTCAGCTTGCCTTTGGTACAGAGTCCCCATATCAAAGTACAGTCTCTGGTCCACCAAAACGCGTTTCTTGGGGTCTTTCGGGTAAAGAGAGTCATCCTTTGCATACTGATTCACTAGATACGCCATTATTGGACGACTGCAAAAAAAAAAATACATATAACTATCGAGTCGTATGTTTGACTGTCTGAAACCTTAACAATGAACCCACCCATCAAAGGCTTCTTCATGTTCAATAATTAATTCTTCATTTTACAAATGCTGTACAACACAATTGTTTCAACATGTACGAAAGTACTCTAGTCGGAGACTGACTGTATTCTCATGCTTTTTCAGAACTATGCTATAAACATAATTAATCAGCGGTGGGCTGCCAATACGTTAACAAGGCGTTACCTTACTTTGAAAAGGTTCTAATTGCACTTGACCACGTTTTGAGATACGAGCGCTTGAAGTTTTCACTGATCATATTTTATATTTTGAAGGAAAAAACGTATTTTTAATTAGTGAATTAGCATATATTTAAATAAATAAATATTTTACTTGTTTTTTATGTAAATTATTTAAACTAAAACCTTCATATTAGAAAATAATGAGTATCTAAAGCTTTAATTAGAACTGACAACAATGGTTCGTTTGAAAAGGTTTTATCGGATATTTCAATTTCATCAAAACAAAATGTTCTGATTTTTGAGATATTTATTAATATTACATAGTATCATGACTTGCTGAACCATATAAGTTAACAATAATATCATAATATAACAGAATAATACTACATATATACTTTGAATGTTTGAACGAACTCCGCCAACTTTCGTCAATGACCATATCGATAGAACAATAGAAGTAAAGTGTAAAACACACACTAACCATCGAATGAAGAATGTTCGACATAACTTTAAACCTTTTTCAAAAAAACTGTGACTTGTATATTTATGCTATGATATGATAATAAGCAATTATATCGATTCATAGAACCGCATAATGTAAAAAAATGTGTGGATAGAACTCCGGAACTAACTCCCACATTGAACAATATATGACTCTGAAATCAACGTATATTGTAGAATGTCGTCAATGCAACATTTTCTTATAAAAAGGTCATTTTAGGCCAAAATGTCAGTTATAACCTTTTCAAAGTAAGGTAACGAAGGGAATCGCTTAATCTCATAGGTACTCGCGTCGTTCCAGGTAAGTTCTCATTAGTAAATTATGACACAAACTAATAAATATTAGGAACTGTCCTCAAAACTGTGCTAAAAAATACGCGTGTGAAGTATGAAAGATAATCGTTCACACAAATGTTACATTGAACATCTAAGAACATTCGGGGGTAATATAATATATCAAATATCGGTATTTTTAGAATATAGACAAAAAATGACTAGTTCTCTTTATTGTGCACCCAAAATAAATGTAGTTTACGAGAAATTTCAAATGATAACAGAGTCTTATATTTCATAAAACATTTAAACCATCTACAGAAAAAATTGTAGCTACGGAGTATTTGATCTGAGAATACTGTTTTTTTTTAATCTAATAAGAGGTCCGCCGGCCTAAGTCAAATTGAACAAAGGCGCTTGTGTGAAAACCTCACAACCCAACTCTGACATTAATATTATATAAAATAAAACACTTTAAGATAGCTTAGTTTACCTTTCCCAGATAATCAATCCGTTGTCATTCATGGTAGGTATTGTATGTTGAGGGTTCATCTGTAAATTCGTACTTAATTAGATATTTTATTTAACAATGCATACATTAATTTTATCTTACATTTAAATAATGTATAAGATTTGACTGAGGGTGCTTGACGGAATTTCAATCGTTCAAATTGTCTACATATGTAAATAAGAGTCAAAGAGCCAAATTTAGCCCAAAATTGTAGCGATTCTCCATGTGCTTTGTTGATGGTCATTGCAAATGTGATTCGCACCGGAAAATGCAGGCGTTTGAATTCGACTGGCTTATCTGTCGGAATCATTGGAATGCGTGGCAACAATACATCTTCTTTAAATTTTCCATTTAAGACCGGCAATTGGAATTTAACAAATAACACCACTTGTTTTGTCACTCGCGAAATGAAATATCGCTGTTTTACCTATTTTTTTTTAGAAACCTTTGCGGGTGTGCACACAACTCACAAAAGTTTCATTGCAAACGGATAAATATTATAGAAACGCATACGAAACACACAAACAAGCATTCATTATTATATATATATATAGATAACCGAAATAAAATATAAGATCAGTTTATTTGATTAAAATATGCACCTTCAAGTATTCCGGTTTCATACTGTCGCCTTCCATGATATTACAGATCTTTAGATTGAAGTCGACTCCAACTGCTCGACCTGTCATCATAACGGCCCTGCACGGAGCTGATGGAGCAAGGTAGTACAGATCCACCGGCATCCTTCCAGATGCTACCTTGGCGGCTGCGTTACTGCATATGGAAAATAATACAATGAATAGTCAACACTTTTTTTATTTTAGCCGTGATAGCTAGAAAACGGTGTTTAAGCCATTATTACTGTGGCTTTTAGAATACCGCTGATTTAACAAATAAAATTCGTATGTATAACATCGTTCGGAAAATTGCTTGGAGAGTAAAGTATACTGAATAAAATTAATTCTTCGTGAAGGTTTCAGATTACATTTTGATGTAAAAACGTTGACTTATAAAACCATAAAATATATGCATTAGTTTGATTTTAAAAAATAAAACACAATTCATTTGTACTACTTCCATATATTTATAATGATCAGGACCAGTTTCGCTCATCACGAGCATTATCAACTGATGGTACAAATGAATTGTTTTTTTTTAAATATAAAGTCTTTCCATCAAGAATTGACAATTAACACCTTAAAAGTTATTAGTTAGATATTAAACTCTACTGAAATTATAGTTTACCTGAAAGATGGGGTACAGTGTAACCCCAATTTATCGTTTTTTAAGGGGCCCTCAAAATAAAATGATGATCGTGGGATTATTTAACACTATTCCTTTTTGCCGAGACGGGGACTATAAGTGGCTAATTACCCCATAAGCCCATACGGTCCGTGCTTAGGGCCTCCTAATATTAGGCACCTCACAAGTAACTTATATATTATATAATAGCCCACATACCTTTACTTCAGTTTTCAATATTCATTTTTATTTTACATGCAATTTTTATAGTATGGCGACTTTTGTTGAATAAATAATAAATGCAATATTTTTTAATTCATACTTTCATTGGAACGCCTTCGAAATTAATAATGAGAAAATTATATATGATTAGAAGATATTGAAAATAAAGAAGAATTTTATTTCTATAAAATATGAAAATCTCGAATAATTTTGAGACATTTTTTTGCTATCCGAAAAACAGGGGCTACAAATTATATTGCACCTGGAGCCGCCAAGTGCTTAATCCGCCACTGGGGACTATAAAAAAATGATGATAAATGCAGAAAAACTTTGAATGTGTTGTCAAACGAAAAATTTTCAAAATTATTAGCAATTCAAATCAAATAAGATAATATATGCTCAAAAACAAATATAAATATCAAATTCTAGGAAGAGAATTGTCGAGAGTATTTAATGGATATACGTCAATCGTTCAAATCATTACTAAGACGTCTCCAAATAACGCATATCGATATAATGGGAAAAACAGTATTCAAGTGGTCACCATAAATGAATCAAATATTAAATTTGGATTATTGAGATTTTGTACACTTCCATGTATTTAGTCACCAACGACCCGGGTTTCGCCTTTCGGCATCTTCAGGCATTCGAGCACACGAATAGACTCGAACTGAGAGACAGTAAACAGTGTCTAACGCTTACATAGAAGATACAAATGCATTTGTCTCTCAGTTCGAGTCCATTCGTGTGCTCGAATGCCTGAAGATGCCGAAAGGCGAAACCCGGGTCGTTAGTGACAAAATACATGGAAGTGTACAAAATCTCAATAATCCAAATTTAATATTGAAATTCCATCAAGCACCCTCAGTCGATGTCTTAAATTATAAATTATAAATGAATCAAATATTACTGATTGTACCCGAGTCTTATACATTTTATAAACAGATGTTGAACAATTAGATACTTTCCAAGTAAAGTCAGTAGAAGAATATTTAGTAATACCCTTTTACTAACCCTGAAATATATTTTTTTTTATTTAATTCTTTAAAAGGTTATTTGCCTTAACCTTTTTTGGTGGCATTTTTTAGTCATCTAATCAGATAAAGTGCAAAAGTGTATAGATAGCTGCATATTTTACTAAAATTCAATTTTTTTGTAGTTCTCTGACTAATGAACTGGACGATCAATATATCCTCAATGAAAAGGCCTTCCCATCGTATGACATGCAAAGGAAATTATTACCCTTAGTGATAAGAAAAACAAATATGGCATGTCGTTGATAATCGTAATGACTAAATATACATCCCTTTTTTAAACAGTTAAAACTACAGTTATGTAGGTTAAAAAAAACCGGAATTTATTTTGCAAATGTGTCATTGATTCATATTTAAAAAGAAGCTTTAGTTAACTGTAAAGCTTTGTAAAAAATAACTAATTTAAGAAACTCTAAGAACGTAATACATATTCTCACTAAAATAATTGTAAATTTATTATTTAAAATATACTACTAAATGCGGTATTTCGACTACATTGATAAACTTAAAATTATACTGATATTTTTTAATTAATTCACATAAAACAATTCCATTAAAACTCACTCTAAATTTGCAATATGCTGTTTAGCAATCGCCACTTTGTCCATGCACTGCCCCAGTTTGAAATATTTTTTTCTCACTTTAAACAATATTTATATATGTAATAACAATGGAAAGCTCAAAAAAGCTTTACTTTATAGATCGTGTTATTCAAAGCACTTAATGATAATTTCCATACGATGATCCACTAGCTATACGATAAAGCACTACCGTTCCTTATGGCGTACAAAAGTCAAGTGCTGTACTAACGTTACAATGCGTGTCTCACAATGAGATCGTTGAAAGTTCACACCATATATTTTTCGCACATAAGACAATTTTCTTTTAAATATTTTATTAGTTCAGTTTATGTGAATGTAAAAGTTTAATTGAAAAAATATGCAGTTTTGTAGCCAAGTGGTCAACATTAATTCTACTCGTTCACAGGGTCACGAGTTCGAATCCAAACATCGATTTATGGTTTTATGTCCAACGGCATTGTACGAATGTAATGTTTACATTATATTTCACCCCCAACCCCTACCCGGTCTCTAATCGATTAGGTAGCTAAACTAGCTAACTACTAGTCTTTTCTAATTTCTAAAAATTTTCTGGAAACAGAGGTTGAGTAACTGAATTTCAATCAGTTTTCGTAAAACAACTTCTACATTGGAAAAAGACATGTCAAAAACACTTATTTTTATGCGACATTTCAACCGAATTTATTTAACAAAAACAGACTGTAAGTTAGATGTTCAAGTTTTTTTTTCATAAAGAATGTAACGATAAAATGTTACTATGAACAAAGATCTGGTAGTAAGCACATCACTTTCTTTTTCAGGACCGGATACAGTATGTAGGAAAAGGAAGCTTTAAAAATATATAAATATCTAAAGATCGAAACGTATAAAACTCCCCGCTGGAGATTCAAGACTTTGGCCGAACACCTTAATAAGACAAACTTCCTAGTTTGTTACCACCCGGTGACGGTGACTATTTGGCGTTGAAAAGTTTCGTGGCAATAAAGAAAAATTAATAACTGATTTAACTGATAATTGAATACCTGTTTATTATCAATTTTAATCTCGAATCGCGTTTGTTTTTACGCTGCGGAATAACCCATATAAGAAGATTGTGCCAAACATAAAATGTCATGTCTATTCTTTGTGACAGTTTGTAAGATTATTCTCCACACATACCGTGAATTGTACTTCTTGCTTTGGTCAATCCATCTGGCCTGCCACAGAACGCTCTTTATCCACTGTTTGAGTTTCTTAAGATTTGTTGATGAACTAATTAAATAATCTGTCATACAAATCCTTAAATAGAAAGATACGTACAATGTTTATTTGAACCATCAGAGTTTGAGAAGAGAAAGACATAAACGATATTTGAAACGTCGTTTCGCCAGATTCACCCTTCCGGCCTATCTCCAACCTAAACAAATATGTTTTTAAATTCGTATTTAAAAAATACTATTAAAATTGCTTTTGTTTTTGCCTCAAATCATTCTAAAGAATATAACTATGCTATTTATTAAGTCGAGACAGTGCTATGGTTTCGAGACGTTCTTAATTTAAGAAGATAAAAAAATAATAGCATAAAATAAAAAGTATTTAATTCTACAAAATTTCATTAGGTAAGATTGATAGCTATTCCGGCTTAACGGCATCGTCAGAACTATACTTTAACTTATTTTAGCTTAGGTATATATACTGCTTAGAAGAGCTACTTCACAAAATTTTGCAGAAAAAATACTTTTATATTTGAGGCTACTATTTGCAAACGTGGTTCATTCCAACAATCATTTTTTGCAAAATGTAATAAGCGGTTAAAAAGACAAATATAAGACTAAGTTGAGAGCTTTTTTGTTAAGTTTTAGTGTAGCATATTTACAACAGAAACAAAAGGGAAACCAATTCATTTTTATATTAATAAAGAATCGTTTCACATTTAAATGTTGCATCAGGCCGACTTTGGAAGTGACAGATGGAATGAGCCATTTCTGCAGCTTAACAATTAAGATCGATCTGGCTTTGTAAGTATGCAACCGAATGAAATATTAGGCGAGTAACCCCAAAGCTGAGCTTCTATTGGCTAACGTGAAACTAAATGGCTTTGGAATAAGTCACGTTTGAAAGTTTCACATTATTTTGTAATGAAATTTTGTACGTAATCAAGCTATGTTTAAGACTGCTTTAAAAAAATACTTTTGGAGTGTAATATACTTTACAACATGACAGTCAAGCTTAATTTTTCAGCAATATTGGAATTAACCGGGTTTGCAAATATAAGCATCATTTTATCCTATTATGATGGATTTTTACCAAGACAATCAATAAAATAAAAAAGATACGCAAAGTATTACATTTTAATTATTAAATTGCATTAGAAGAATGCTCATTGGAAAAATAAAACTGTGAATACAAATTAAAAGTACTTTATAAGTGTGCTTTAATTATTCATTTATTCATTCCCAGTATCACGCAAAGCAGGAAATTTTAAAAAAACTGTTTCTATGTTATTTTTTTAAATCTGGGTTAATCCCCTTCGTTTTTTAACACCAATAAAACATGATATATTAAGGCGAAATCATAATAAATACTTTTAAAAACTTACAAAAATATTTGACGTTTTTCAAAATCAGACGTTTGCTCATCCATATTATTGCAGAGTTACTAAACCATATAGATTAAATCTTTAACAAGCGTTTAGATTAAATGCGCTATTGGTGCTGATAATATCAAGTTTAGTGGCAGTGGTGTAACGTGTAACAACATAATAAAAATCTTAATTTAATTACTAAGCATATCGACGATGTTTTAGCCAATTCATGTAACCCTCAAAATTGAAATTGTTCAGGAGAGAGTAAAAACTGTTTCTATCGAAAACATTATAAATATGTGACACACCCTGGTTTTTCTTAAGTATAAGTGTCATTAGTGTCCTGAACTGAAATCGGCCTGCGACAAACAGCAATAATTCGCAGAAAACGCTCTTTCCTGTTGCCAGGCGTTCAAGAAGCCCCCGGGCTTCGGCCGCTGGACGAGTCCATTTTTACGGAAAAGGGTAGCTCCAACTTTGCACAGAGTTTTTTTTGAATTTTTGTAGTCAGTTGATTACGATCCGCCGAGAGGGACGAGCTGCGGTCTCGTGGCAGCGGAGGTGACATGTGAACTGTTTGTTTTTGTGTTTTGATTTGCGTTGGATTTAATTTAAATTCGTTGTGTTATTTGTATTATAACTTAAAGTAAATTCAGTTGCTAAGTAAATGTAAATGTAGAATCAATTTTATGTGTTAAGATTTTTATAATTGTGTAATATTAAACCACTGCATCTTGAATGGATAATAAATAAGTTTTTTTAACCGGATCTGAAATGGTGTTTGTCTGAGATCAGCCCTTCCAGGACTCCGGATAACCAGCCGCTCGCCTCTCTTCGATCCGGGGAATTCTCATTTTGTCGCCCAACTTAGTGGCCATTGATGGTTTGTGACACCTCAGGATTCACCCCCTGAGGACTCATGCTCTGAAGATGCAGTGGCTTTGAACTGTGGTTCATGGCGCCCAACCGAATTTTAACGTAACTTTAAGAATTTCAAATCGCCGAACGCACACTAAGAATCCGGACCCTGCCCTGAAGGTGGACTTCAAGATCGGGACCAGACAACCAGTCAGCTTCCCGGCGTCTTACTACGAAACCCCAGCTTCAAAGGCGAAACTGGCGGGAGTCATCGGTGAAAGGTGCCTGGCCTCTGTTACTTTTCACGAAGCCCTACTTCTCGACTGGCCGCTCTTGACGTCGTTCGTGCTGACCTAGGAGGCCTGCTGGGCCTGTTGTGTTTTCAACCAGTGAGGCCTACTGTGGATGTTTGTTTGCAATCCGCGAGGCCCGCTGTGCCTGTTAGATTTGCAACCTGTGAGGCCTGCTGTGTCTGTTTTGTTGTCAACGAGTGACGCCTACTGTGGCTGTTTGTTTGCAATCCGTGAGGCCCGCTGTGCCTGTTATATTTGCAACCTGTGAAGCCTGCTGTGCCTGTTTTGTCTACAACGAGTGAGGCCTACTGTGGCTGGTAGATTTGCGACCCGGGAGGCCGTTTTGCCTGCCATGCTGCCTGTAAAGACGAGAAGACGCTAATAAACCTGCCCTGCCGAGCGAGGACGCTGCGGATGCCTTCTCGGGAGAAGATGAGGCCGTCTGCCTGTGAAGAGGAGATGCTGCCGACACACCTGCCCCGCCGAGCGAGGACGCTGCGGATGCCTTCTCGGGAGAAGATGAGGCCGTCTGCCTGTGAAGAGGAGATGCCGCCGACACACCTGCCCTGCAGAGCGAGGATGCTGCGGATGCCTTCTCGGGAGAAGATGAGGCCGTCTGCCTGTGAAGAGGAGATGCCGCCGACACACCTGCCCCGCCGAGCGAGGACGCTGCGGATGCCTTCTCGGGAGAAGATGAGGCCGTCTGCCTGTGAAGAGGAGATGCTGCCGACACACCTGCCCCGCCGAAAGGAGGACGCTGCGGATGCCTTCTCGGGAGAAGATGAGGCCGTCTGCCTGTGAAGAGGAGATGCTGCCGACACACCTGCCCCGCCGAGCGAGGACGCTGCGGATGCCTTCCTGGGATAGGAACAGGACGCCTGTTGGCGTAGAAAAATTTGTACCACCGCCCGTTGTGATGCCGATCGCGACATGACCTGTGTTGTGGCCTCGTGTGTGACGACCGACGCGCTGCCACGCGTGTGTTTTTAAGACTTGATTTTTTTTGTGTTCTTTATTGTATATTGTATCTTGTTTTTCTGTGATTATTGCTACGCTGTCCGAACTCAGTTCATGGACACTAGAAGTATGGGGGTTTGACACACCCTGGTTTTTCTTAAGTATAAGTGTCATTAGTGTCCTGAACTGAAATCGGCCTGCGACAAACAGCAATAATTCGCAGAAAACGCTCTTTCCTGTTGCCAGGCGTTCAAGAAGCCCCCCGGGCTTCGGCCGCTGGACGAGTCCATTTTACGGAAAAGGGTAGCTCCAACTTTGCACAGAGTTTTTTTTGAATTTTTGTAGTCAGTTGATTACGATCCGCCGAGAGGGACGAGCTGCGGTCTCGTGGCAGCGGAGGTGACATGTGAACTGTTTGTTTTTGTGTTTTGATTTGCGTTGGATTTAATTTAAATTCGTTGTGTTATTTGTATTATAACTTAAAGTAAATTCAGTTGCTAAGTAAATGTAAATGTAGAATCAATTTTATGTGTTAAGATTTTTATAATTGTGTAATATTAAACCACTGCATCTTGAATGGATAATAAATAAGTTTTTTAAACCGGATCTGAAATGGTGTTTGTCTGAGATCAGCCCTTCCAGGACTCCGGATAACCAGCCGCTCGCCTCTCTTCGATCCGGGGAACTCTCATATGGTGAGTTGCGTTATGAATCTTTGAACAGATACGGGATTATAATTAGGGAGTGTCGATATAATAGTGGCTTACATCAAGTGGCCGTGTCAGAATTTTTAAACCTAAAACCAATGCAAAATGATGTTTGCCTTCCAAAAAGCGGTAAATTTATTTTTCAAATTTACATCATTTGGCCGAGACTTGCTCTATCAGCTTTAAAATAAAATGACATCCAATCATTAACTTATTTTCGTTTTTTTTTGTGGTTAAATCAATTGGCCAAAACACTATTGAATTATAATACCACTGAACTGTCTCTACTGTCTCATTTGAGAGAAATTAGGCAATTAATAATTTGATAATTTAAGATGTCGACTGAGGGTGATTGATGCAATTTCAATATGAAATTTGAAACGTTCAAACCATACGTTTTGTCACAAACTATCCAGGTTTCACATTCCAACATCTTCAGGTATTCGACTACACGGATGAACTTGAGCTGAAGGTAAGTAAGTAGTTTGTATCGTGTATATATAAAACAAACTAAAAAAAATCAGAGGTCATAACGCATACGCGTACATACAAATTTTTGACGATTAAACGTCATAATTAAATAATTAATACATATGAAGAATATTTACGAAATGTGAGTTTTATAAACAAGCACAGGTTTCCGCAAGACAATATACGCCGCCATCAGTGTTCGCAATAATAAATTAAATACATGTAATATTTATTTTGTGATCTATAAAAATGTATTCTGAACATGGTATTTTTTCGCCACCGTAACTAAGATGCTGTGCTCTTGAGCAGGGGTCTCCAAACCGCTGCCCGCGGGGCAACATTAGCCCGCGAGCACCACCAATTCGGCCCCGATGTAGTCGGCTGGACATGCCCGGTATCCGGCCAGTCATAGTTTTTTCACACAGATCAATAAATCCGAAAGCGGAAAAAAGCCACGAGGAAATTTATACAACTGATCAACGAAATTTTTTATCGAAATGACTTAATATGAGTGTACAAATAAGACAAAAGCTGATTTTCTCCTTGTCGATTATCGGCTATCTCCGACACAATTAAGTGTCTTTGACACTTGCCCATAAGTACTAATCGTTACGTAATCGCACGTTATTTTAAAAAATAAGTTATTTAAAAAAAGTATGTTGGTATAATGAGCTAGCTAGATCTTGGCCCTTGGCACTTAATGGAGGAGTCAGTGTGGCCTTTAGGCTTAAATGTTTTGAGACCCCTGCTCCAGAGTCTAAGTTAGCGTCAAATCTTTAAATAAGGCAGACAAACTCGTGCATATTCCCACCATTTTACAATAAGGCAACTAATAATTAAACACACGGATTCTATGGCTACAATGAATAATTATGCGTTTAACTAATTGAAATTTATGTATGTATTAAAACTAATATAAATATCGATGGCCTAGATCCATAGTGATACAACTAGAAATGGGTAGTTTTGAAATATGGCCGATCAAAGTTTTGACTCATCTAAACTGACTCGTAAAAAGTGATAGCTTATTATTTGTATTACTTTTTTATTCAAATAGGTTGTCAATAGCTTACAATTTTAGGATTAAAGGTTGTTTCTTTATGGAACGTCACGATTCACAAAAATATATTTCCACAATACGATATTTCGATATGTATGTATATGAAACTGAGAAATTATTTTATTTTGCTGATTTTCATACGCGAATATTTGCCTTTTGAGATAAAACCTGTACATTTTGCAAGCTGTACTTTTGTGAATCTGTAGAAGAGCGGTGTTCGAATATAATGGCTAACTTAACTCAAAACATCAAATTTTTGACATATCGTCCAATGGAACTGGGCCATCGATATGGTGATACTTTCCAAGGGGCGAAAGCTTCAACCTACACCACTGTAATCAATACACTATTGCATTATAAATATAAAAATATGCAGATAAGATTATACTTAGTAATCACGCGCAATATGCTTTCACCATAGTAACTATATCAATATTTATTTGATTTGAAATTAATATAAAAGTTATCCTAATTAGTATTTAAATATTAACGGCATATGTCCGTATCCACTCGAGTATTAGATACCATAATACTGATTGCGAAATAATTGGTAAGCCCTGATGGCGTTTATTAATTGCAGCACCGTACATAATCTCGATTACATTATATTTCAGTGATCACCAAAACGTTGGCTGCGGTCTACCAGCCGCCCGTGCAGCAGTTAATTATCGACCGTGTTCTAAAAATATTATTGAAACCTTACAAATTTCAAGTCGAAAATTGAACACTTTTTTTTTTAGTGTTCCTCTGTTATATACTGTGCTGATATGTTAAACCATCTAAATCGACAGGGTAAATAGCGTGTTTTTTATTAACGGTTAAAAAATAAAAAAAAATTCAAATTTTTTAAAGTGCCTGCGGCGCATATTCCTTATTCATGAAAAGCTCGGCAAACAGAATAAGTCAACTATCTCATTCATTCAAGCCCTTTCTCTGTCTTGGGTAATGCCTATTACAGTAGTCGGATTAGCCTATAACTGTGGCAATTTTTGGAATAATTAGTTAATACTAGTATAACCGTACCCGTCATAGATGATGGTATTGAAATTGAAATACTGAAGTAGCTATTACGCTGGAGCTGTGTGTGCACTGTATAACATTTTATTTTATTATATACCGCGAACGCTTAGGTCAGGAGAAAATTACATACCTACATGTGATAATAATAAAACGTCTACAGAGTGATCTGGACTATTATATATAAGATGTTTGATTAATCGTCAACATATTTATGTAATGAAAAACACCTAATCAAAAACAGAAAACATTTTTGTAAATTCTTGATTTCTAGTCAATCAATTATTATAGGATTGGACAATTTATAGATAATCTTTGAACAGTTAAAATTTTGTACAATTCTATGTGTTGCTAACGTGGTTTTTATTTTGCTGGAAATATCTGCCATATTGATATTCAAGCCGTCATTAGTCACAATTTTCCATGTCGGCCATCATAATTATTGCTAACAAAAAATTTTTGGTCAGTATCTTATTTCATAAATAGTCAGTAACTAATTCGATAAATGGTCAGTAAATAATTACCAAATGAATAAAGGCTAGGCTTAAATACCTCATTTTAAAAAGTATGCCGTTTTTTAAATAATAAAAGACAATTATTTTTACTTTTCTCACACTGGAGTAGTAATTAATTATGTTTTGTTAATTGCAATACCAATTTTCCACTTTAAACTTTTCCGAGAATGTCCAAATTTTAATCAGAGTAGCTGATAGGTTTTGAGGAAATGTGACAACCAGAGTGGAAAAGGTTAAAAAACTAACCGCTTATTTTACTAGAATATGGTCTCCTAATTAAGATTTCTCAATATAAGTTTTCTATGAGAACTGCTTGTTACTCAGTTCCTCAACCTCTATTTTTCGAGATGAGTAGGGATATAAGGATAGGGCTAGGACAGGACTAGTGGTTAGCTAATCGCTCTTGCTACGCCCCGAGAATCGGATGGGTGGATGTTTTAATTAATTACCGACCCAGTAAATGCAGGTCAAACAGTAACTACCTAAATATAAACAACAAAATGTTTTTTAAAATTTTACATATTAAAATCAATGATGAAATATGTTCGAATTTTCTTTAACAAAATAATGACCATGTTTTAATTTCACAGTATTCATTAAATCGAGAAAATGTGAATGTAACACAACACAAAAATCCACCACGTGGATAATTTCTGAAATGAAAAAGAATGAGGAAAAATCACAATAAATTGTCCACGTTTCCGTTGCGCTGATTGGGTAGACGATTTTGTTTTGTGTTGTTTTGGTATAAAACTGTCATGGCAACCGAACAATCGCCATTGATCCTGTCAATTTAAAAGTTCTAAAAATATAACGTAAGTAGTCAAAAGATAAAACCTGGAAGTTAGTCAAGGTTAACTTACTATAAATTTTACTTAAAAAACTGACATCATATTATCGTCATTGTTATAGTGTCAGAAAGCAATAAGTCGAAAATTGGTTGTTTTGAGCAGGGAATCGAACCGCTATTTTTTTGTTCCGGTTCGGCAAAAAAAAATATATTGGTTCAGTTCCGGTTTTCGGTTCGGCTCGTATTTAAATTACTTTTAAGGTATTACTATCAATTTTCGGCGGAAAGGCATTCTATTTTAAAAATAAAACACAATCTGGTTGTACTATTTCGACATGTTAATAATGAACAGGACCGGTTTCGATCATCGCGATTATTATCAAGCGATAAAAATAAAATTCATTGATTAAATGAAAATTTTCTGATACAACTTATTAATTAAATCTGGCTTTTATCAGCGAAATTTTACTCCGTAAAACCCGAAATAAATATCGGTTCGATTTCGGTTTTTGTTCCGGTAAAAATAACGGTTTTTTCCGGATTTCGGTTCGGTTCCAGTTCGGGTCCCTGGTTTTGAGTTATGAATCCAGTACGATAGATTTCAGGACGCTCTATTGTCTGAAAAAACAAGCTCCGTCATATTACATGTATTTTTTACGTAATTTGAAAAACTCGATATGAATTAACTACTATAAAAATTACTATAAAAATAATTAGCGAATCTCATAAAGTGGTTAGTTTAATAAATAATTGTTATGGTTGTAAATATAAAAGTTTAAATTGGGTGATGTTCTTGAAAGTCGATTATCTCAGAACAAGGTTTTTTGACATAACGCCTTATGCCACTATTATACCGATGATATGATGACGATTTATTAAGTAAAATCTATAGTTAGTTGACTTCAACTTTGTTTAAAGTCCCATTTATATTATAGCTTCGAAAACTTGTTGGTGGTTATTTTTTGTATATATATATTTTTCATTACTAATTCTTCTAGCAATGTTGAGCATATGGACACAGCTTTTTTTTCCATGAATTGATTGTTAATCAGTTTTTCAAACTCTTTTTTCGAAGAGAATAATGATACATCTAGCATTTTAAACAAAACAAACATTCATACCTTCAATCAATTTATGAAACTGTTTGTTCTGGGATTCAAATCCGCGAGCATTTTAACCGAATCCAACGACGTTGACCACTCAGCCTACGGTCAACTATAAAATTAGTATCCAATAACTATGTACTAAATTTTTATATAATAATTAATAGCGACATCTATTGATGGATGAAGTAACATAAAAAAATAATTTACAATTTATACAAGGTTATCTGTAGTAATAATAATAATAATCTGCTTAGAAATATATCTAGATTGAAATTAAATAATTTACTATCAGAAAGTGCGAAATATAATGTGAATTTTATTTTTTGAATATTTTGTGATTTTTTCAAAAATTTCATCGATCGTTTAGTGGTTGACATAAGTAAGTATTAACTTCAAACACACCTAGAATTTTCTAATCAATGCTGCTGAATTGGTAAAATTCATGTTTAAACATCACATTTTTCATCAAATTTCATACAAATACAAAAATTGTTTTAGCTTTCCTGAAAAGTAGTGATTTTAGACATAACGCCCTTCCTTTCGCAAACAGAAATATTAAAAGTGTACTCACCAATAACATGGTAGGTCACGCTATCTGGGAACAGTATTTCAACGTATAATCAGGATAAGTAACAGATTTTTTTGAAAAACGTGTTGCTTCTGGCAACACGTTATCGGGGATTCTACTGTATTCAATTGTACAAAATTGTATTAGCTTGGAATATCGTATTGTCATAACTATGGATAGCGTAGAGCCGTAAATAGCTATCAACTAACTAATAAAATTTTAGACAACTGAATACTTTGATATTTTATGTTATTATAATGGAGTTCTACAAGGTCAATGACAATTCAATCAATAAAAAAAACTAATGGTCTTTCATAGCGTTTTAGATCATGAGCAGTATTTCTTAATCTTATTGTAGCCATCACTTTACACCAGGGTTTCTTAACCCTGTGCCCGCGGGTGCATGTGCGCCCACGGAGCTATTTTTATGCGCCCTCTGCAAATTATTTGGTGACGAGAACACCGAAATATAATTTTACTAGTATTTTTTTTTGTAATATTATTATCAGACATCACTGAAATTGCTAAACCCATACCGGAAATTCTTCAAGAACAAACATCAAAAATTAATGAAGAGATTTAGCAATTTCAAAATGGTGTTATATTAAAATCTCACGGACCGAATGAAAAATGTGAGAAAAAGCTAGCTGACCATAACAAGTACCCTATTTTGAAAAAAGGAGCTTACAGAATTAAACTGTTTTGGTTCCACGTATTTGAACAGAATAAAATCAAAAATCCGATATCGAATTACCAATGCCAAACTTCATGATTGTTTACGATTGGTTTATCATCTTACACTCTCAACTTTGAGACATAAACAAGTGAAATGCAATGTCAAAGAATAAGATTACTACTTGCGCTTCGTTACTTTGAATATAATGTTTTTCTTTTTATTGTATTTTATCTCTTTTTATTTTGTATATTTTACTATATGCTTTTTTTAAATATCAACAGTCGTATATATTTATGTTTTAACGGTTTTAAATAATTTTGTAATAATAAAATAAATATAACACATAATTTTTCATTCTTGCTTAATAGAAATCCGGCGTGCGCCCGCTACTGCAATAAGGTTAAGAACCTCTGCTCTACCCTGTCCTTCTATCCCTACTCTCTTCGAAAAATAGAGGTTGAACAACTGAGTAGCAAGAAGTTCTCTTAGAAAAGCATTTATTTAGATACCTCCATTAGAAGGACTAATCGGGAGCGGACATGGCTTAAAAAATGTTATATTTCAAAATGGAATAACACGTCGAAAATTTGGATCAATTTCTACAATAGAAATTCGAACAGAGCCACTTAAACTAATAACTTCATAATAAATGCATAGAAACGATATACCTTATACTTGTACAAAACCAATATAAATAATTCATTTATTGGGGAGTATATTTCATCAATTTACTTTATTAAAAATAAACAAACATCGTGTATGTAATGTATATTGCATTTGTAAATTAAAATTTGTATATCGACGGTATTTTGGCATGTTGACGTCACCCTCAAAATCGAAATTGTTCAGGAGATAGTAAAAACTGTTCGAAAACATTATATGGTGAGTTGCGTTATGAATCTTTGAACTGCACTTCTGTAAATTCTCATGTTTACAGATACAGGATTATACGTAGATAGTGTCGATATAATAGTGACTTACATCCTGTGACCGGGTCAGAGTTTTTAAAACTAAAACCAATGTAAAAGGATGTTTCCCTCCCAAATTCAATTTATTTTTCTAATTTAAATCATTTGGCCGAAACCTGCTCTGTCAGCTTTAAAATGAGATCCAACCATTAACTCATTTTCGTGTTTTTTGAGGGTTACATCAATTGGTTAAAACTCCATCGATATGATATACAGGCAATGAATTGTTAAAAACAAAGCGATATGTTGTTTTATTTTTTATTATGTAATTTTCGTTGTATAATAGAAACTTTTTATGGCACTGACATTTATCTACTTTTGAAATAAAACTCCATAATAAACCACTTTTAAAGTGTTAACTATCAATTCTTATTATTATTGCATTATATTTTAATAATAACAGGTATATCCAAATTGAATGTCGTTTTTTTAGTTAAGTTAAGTTTCGATGATTGGTTAAGCTTAACTTCTTGATACCTGGCAACGTAATTTGTTATAATTGTATTGGTGCACTTCTGGACGACACATTCCTACATTAAAAAAAAAATATTTTGCCCAAAATTTATTATAGCAGAATTTATACAGAGTGAAAAATTTATACGAAATTGCATGTTATATGAGTTTCTTAAAAAGAATATATGTGAAGTGGTAGGTGGATACGTTAGACATCCGTAAATGTCAAAGATGGTTTAAAAATTTTCGAACGGGAAATTATGATACCAAGAATAGTGCTGGATGTGGTAGACAAAGAAAGGAAGACGATGTTGTCCAGGTTTTAAAATCGAAGCAAATCCTACCAGGACTGTTGATCAGCTAACACTAAACTACTCCTTTACAACTCACAACAATGCACAGACACATTAAAAAGATTGGGGAGACCTTGAGAAAGGGTGTACGGGTTCCATACGAAATAAGCGAAGAAAACAAATGACAATACAAGTCCCCATGTGGTGAAATTGACTCTGGATAAAATCAAGGAACTTTTCTGAATTGTTTTATCTCATCCACGTTATTCCCCATACCTTGATTCTTCAAACTGTCATTTATTTCAATCGATACAACACTTTTTAAAAGATGGAAAAAACTAAAAATACAGACGATTTAAACAAAGGATTATCCGAATATTTTGAATGAAAGCCTCTAGCATTTTATAATAATTGGATTTAAAAATTGAAACAGAGGTGGTTAAAGGTCATATCCTTAGACGGAGATTATATTTTGAATATTTAAAATAAAAATAAAAGTTTTAAAATAATTATCTTTGTTTCATTAAAAAACAACATTCATTTCGAAAACACCTATTTGAACATAATATGTTCTGTAATACTTTTACATTTTTAAAATGAAAAAAACCAGTTTCACTCATCGCAAGCATTATCAACTCGTTATTACTGAAAAATTAGAAACACCTTAAAAGTGATTAATGAAATCGAGTGTCAATAATTACAGGGTATATCAAACAATTGGTCCAAGAACTATGTCAAGAATTTACAGATAATCGTACAATAAATAATCCATAGTAAACGTTTTAAAAATGTAAAGCAAATATTCCCGTATAAAACAATGTCATAAATTGTCAAATTAAATTTATTTGTAGGTATTAATAAATTAAATAAGATAAGAAAAATACTAATTTGTTATTAACGGTGTCATACAAATACTGACAAGTAGATGAATCGGAGATTGTTTTTTATCCATTTTGAAATCTTGTCATTACGAATAATAAAATTTTATCAGACATTCACTAAATAATATTTGATAAACTCAATATAATTACTATCTTTATTGGTACTCTCATAATGAGTTTTTTATTTATTTTTCAATTTCAATATAAAGCAATCATTTGTAATAAAATAAGATTGTAACCAAATTTCAAGAAGATACTAAAAGTATATATAATAATAAAAACCATTACAATGCAAGTGAAAAAATTATTCACATATAGGAATTAATATAGCTTAAAATATACCAAGGTTAATTTAAAAAAATATATTAATTGGGAACTATTTTAATGCAATAATGAGCACACGAGTTTATCGATCATCGCCTTGATATTTTTGTTAGTGATGAATTGGCATTTACTTGGTAGAACTACATTAGAATGTCATACAAATTTCCAAGTATTCAGTTCTACAAAATTTAATTAGTTAGTTGATAGCTATTTTGGCTTTCAAGTAACTAATTATTTTTTACCGCACCCCTCCCCCCCACTTTTTATTTTAATTTATTGTAATTACCTCGCTGGAAAATATCGCGACGCAGGCAGAAAATTTTTCTGCATAAAAATAATTTCTTTGAAAACATGTGCTATATTTAAACAATTTTCACAAATTTTGTATTTAATATTAATATTGTAAAATCTCGCAGGTTTGTTTACCACATACGTATGTGAATAAATCTATTATTTATTAAAAACAGTTTTATATATAGTGAGTACCCGGCATGCGTTGCAATGCCCATCAAAGAAAGAAAGGTTTTGTGTTTTATTTCTGTTTATTAAAATGCCTTTGGATACATAATATTTTTTGTTTCCGTCTAGTGCGTACACGAATAAATCAGAAGGTTTTTCCGATATGTCACTGTGTGTACGTATTTGATTCTTTTTTTAGATTTTTTTTCTTTAGACACCTTCATGGGTGTGCGCACAACAACTCACCAAAGTTTCATCGAAATCGAATGATTGGTAAAGGGACGCATAGAGGACAAACAAACAAACATTTATTTATATGCACCTATAGATATCTATATACAAAATTATTTGTGTACAATACATTAATAAATATATATTGTACATAAAAACGAATCAAAAATTGTAAATTAATTGAGAACAATATATTCAGCAGATTTTACTAACATAACGATTTGAAAAAAATTGTGATACATTTATGTTTCCTAGCTTTGCTCTTAGCAAAATCGACAGCAACATTATCAAAATCTATTTTATCTGCCAATTAGTGTTCTATTGAAAGCATTAAAACAATTTTTAATTGGAAATTACTCACTGTCTTGTCTAGTTTTTTTTATTAATTTCAACTTCAAAAAACTCTTTTCAGAGCTAGCAACACAATTTGCAAGAATAAAATTATATTTTTGAATAAATTGCAAAAGTTCAATCTTCGCCATCCTTCCACACATCTGTTTTATTATGTTAAACATTAACATTATTTTGAATTTTTCCCAATCATCATCATGATCTTAATTTCACTGACACTCGTAATTTTCACTCAAAAGATTTGATGGAGTAAGAAAATCATATTTCTCAACAAGATTATGAATCTGAAGAAAACATTTCTCTTCCCAATTCATCTTCGAATGATAATTCAGCATCTTGTGATTGTTCATCAGACGTCAATTTCGAATGAATAAATAAGAAGAAATAATTGAAATTAAACAATTACACGAATAGTTTGTGAAGAGTAGTAGGATAAGTTTTTATACGGAAAATGTGCTTATGGTTACGGAGAAAGTGGATGTGCTCATTTTTGATTCCAAGCTCCTCATTATAATGGCCCATGAGGGATTTGGTCATATAGGTCCTATCATGGTTAGAAATTATACACCAACGCGCACCACAGGTAATTCCCTCTCCCTTGCGAAGGCCAATGTTGTTTTCCTTGTTGGGTAAGTAAAAAATAATATGCAGAATAATGAAAATAGTTACCTAGCATCTTCGGAGTTTTCACCCATTTTCTTTTCTTCTAGTGGCACAATCACCGTGGCCTCAGACGCGTTAGTTTGCGGAGGGTCGCTTGTAACACTGATGGATTGGGGCAGTTTTTTCGCCGCTCTTTTGTTCTTTTCTTTTTTATGAATCACGTCACTGGGAACGTTTGAAATATCCAATTTTTTCGACGATGAGCTCCCCATTTTACACAACTTCGTTCTATAATACTACAATGTAATTTTAAATTAAAGTTGATAACTTTGTTATTCCACTGGGTGTGTTACTAAATGTGACACGTGTCTTATTTAGTAAGACAGCTAGTGGAATAACGAACTTATCAACTTTATTTTTATATTAAAAATAAATTTGCGCAAAGTTACCATTGAAAATATACAATTTAATTTGTTAATATTAGATCGATAGTGGACTTATTAAAATGTTAAACATTAACAACCAAAAAAATATGACAAAGATATATTCACAAGTAGTTTTTTAGCAATTGGTGGCGTCGGCCATGACGTGAAGCCGAAATAGCTATTAGCAAACTGATAAAATTCTTGTAGAACTGGGTGCATTGTTATTTTTACCCTATTATAATTTAAGACATCGACTGAGGGTGCTTAATGGAATTTCAATATCAAATTTGAATTGTTGAGATTTTGTATATTTCCATGTATTTCGTCACTAGCACACGAATGAACTCGAACTGACGTTCATTCTTCTGTTCGAATGCCTGAAGACGCCGAAAGGCGAAACCCGGGTGGTTAGTGATGAAATACATGGAAATGTACAAAATCTCAACAATTCGAATTTCTATTAAATATTGTTTGTTCATTAATTACTACAACGATAACAAAAGTTATCAAATTATATAAGTTTTTGTATTAAAATAAAACAAGAAACGTGGGAGATTAAGTTACACATAATACATGAGTTGTATAAAAGCAAGTAATTTGACAGATCAAATGCAATATCGTAGTCTTTAAACTATACCTCGAATAGTTTTTGTTTTTAATAATATGAATAAATTAAATATTAATGACTACATCGAAAAACATTTTGCAGATTATACCATTATTTAAATTGAATTATTGTGAAAGACATCAGTTGAACATGCAGAATGGCTGAGCTAAATCAGTCAAGATTTTTAAATAAAAATTGCGTAAAATGTGCAATGTGACATTTTTTTTTAAATACAAAGATTCTGTTTTTGATTAATGAAAGAAATGATTCGAAAAATAGTTTTATAATTTATTTTAATACCAAAATTTCAAGCAAAAGTTTATACTTATCTTACAGACCGCTCTGTAGACGTTTTATTGTTATCACATATTACATGGAGGTATGAAATCTTTTCATGACGTAAGCGTTCGCGGTGTATATATAAAATAAAATGTTACGCAATGCACACACAGTTCCTACTTACTAGTTACTTTAGGCATTCAGTAGTTTTATTTCAATACCGTCATCTATGACGGAAACGATTATACTAGTTATATAAAAATATATAACTTCAAAAGCAAACGTAAATTTATTTAAATTTAATATTTAAGATGTGTGGATAGGTGTTAATGATATCGTTTCTATTTGAGGTGATATTGTATGAATTCATTGAATTCTCATTGAGGTTATCCATAACGATTACTAAGTAAAAATATCTTGCGCATATGCGTAACGTACATTTAAAAAAAATCACAAATACACTTCAAGTAAATTATAGCGTACAATGAGAAATATTTTAAATAACTGTATGACTAATAACATAATACTTGAAAACGATTTTTTTGTTTATACTTGACAAATAATGAATGTTATTAATATGAATCACGTTATTTTCTTGGAGGCAGTTATGCTTCATATAATAAAGTAATTAACACAACAGTTTCTGCTATATGTATACTAAATGCATTTATGAATAAACGTAAAGTAAACAGTTTGTCATATTATACAGAGACTGTTGATCCCTTAGCAACAAGAAAAATAAAATTGCCCTATGTATGAATCATGTAATCAAAATATCTTGTATGTTTTCGTCAGACACTGTATGAGTGTATTAGAACAGTTTATTATTAAATATTGGTGAAAATTATGCCAAACTCAAAAAAAAAAACTTTATTTCTTAAAAAATTTTATAAGAAACAATTGAAGAGTCAGTTACGTTTCTCAATAAAAAATTATCATCCACATGAGAGTTAGCACAATTGCCAAGACGACATATTGGGAGATAGCACTTTTACACTAAGTACATGTATTAGATTTGTACAATTTATTCGCGATTGAACAGATGAAAAATTAAATATATCCAAAGTATGATAAAATGTAATTTTTCGTAAAACTAAAATGAAGTTAACACATTTACCTACTTGGAATAAACTCTAAAAGCTTTAAAATAATTACGCGTCAGAAAACTGAATAGCTCGTATCCTTAAAATTGTAAAACATGTACATAGTTCTTTTCATTATTTATCTTTAAATGGTCTTCAATTCAAAATTAACAGTAAAAAATATGAAACTTATTATTTTTCAAAATAAAACAAATATATGAAAAAATACTAGATTAATAAAGCTGAATCACTTGGTAAGTTAATACCTACTAGAGTAGTTATATTAAATTTGCACTTTAATGCAATTTAAACGTCACTTTTTGACACTCACTAAAAACATGTAACGCAAATTTGTTTGGTGCAAATAAACTGATCGTTCAGCGGAGTCTACACATTGTTAGAGGACTCTTTATTAGTTTATCGTAGGGTGACCATACATCAAAATAAATATTAAATATGAAGCTATCAAAGTCCTTAACCGACTGTTCTAAATACATCTGTACCTGGAAGGCTAACTACACTATGTCAAAAATTACACTCTCACCATAGCTGCTTAAAGTTTTTCATGAAGCTTTTGTTAGGATACCACTGGTTTTAAATACCACTATTTGTTATGACCCTTGATTTAATCATAGTTGAGGGGTTTTTCTACAATATTTAAGGGAGATTTATAATAAAATGCGTACATTCTTTGTGTTATGTGCTTCGAAATAATATATAACATATGTAAAAATATGCCTTTTATATTCTTTTCTAATAGAGCTACGACACAATTTTTTCAAAGACTGACATGGTATACTTTACCTCCCAGTTACAGACACGTAAATCTCGCGCGGTTGCGAGGGTGGCGTTTAAAATAAATGTTTATAATTAAAATTGGGGTTTGCAGAAACTAATGTTTGATACGTCTCTTTATGTATGTATTTGGAGCAGTCGATATCTAATATTAGAGATCCGCGTGACTGTAAATTTTCCTAATCTACTGCCTTGATGAATTTATAAATTATTGTCGTATCCCCATTTGACTAAATCTATCATTGGAATTTAATTTTAACTTGTTTAATGAAATTTTATTTGTGTAGGTCTCGACAAAATTTATTTTTCGCAGTTAATTCGGCATTAAATGTAATTTTTGTTATAAATTCTAGCAGCTTGATTTCCCCAGCATGATATTTCGACCACTGGATAATACAAAAATGACTGGAAATACATTTTTTTTTCCACTTCCTCTCTCAATTTGGAGCATATAGTCTCTTAATGGAGGTATCTTAGCAAAATGTTTTCTATGAGAACTATTTCTTACTCAGTTGCTCAACCTCTCTTTATCGAAGAGAGTAGGGATATAAGGATAGGGCTAGGACAGGACAAGTGGTTAGCTAATCGCTCTCGCTACGCCCCGTGAGGATGGGATAGGTGGGTGATGAGGGAGTTTTTAGACAAACACTCAGACTATGAACCAGAAATCCATAAATCGATTGAAATATCAATTTATGAAAACTGTCCCCTAGATATCCGTAGCCGTAGCCCACGACGCTACCAACTGCGCCACGAACGCCGACATTATATATTTAAAAATGGAAAAATTTCATAAATTGTGGTCACCTCAAAATTTCCGCAGAGTATGTTCCAGAATAACAAGTAATTAATTGCCAGTAATCAGAAGATAAGATAAAAAAGACGATGTTATACTTTGTTTGAATGGCAGATTTCAACTATTGCACTCTAAACAAGGCACATCACAATCTTTCATCTTTTCTACCAAATAGTTTATCTAGAATTGACAGTCGTTACTCATGAATTTGGTGATCTAACAACAATAATAAATAAAATAATTTTATTTATGATTAAATATTATATGAAAAGAATGACGCCGCGAGATTATTAAATACGATAATCTGGATAAGGATTATCCGATATGCAGGGTATCGGTGCATGAATTCAATTTGTAAAAAATTGCATCCATGGAAGCGGTTGTTTTTTGATGTTTGAAAAAGTTGGTGGGGACGCCTCGAGCCAAACTTTCCGGATGAGTGGTTGTTAATCTAGTCCCTACCACTCACTGGTGCAGTGCTCCTCAACCTTTTTTCACCCGAGTCACACCTAAGCATTCATTAATATTTCGCGACACACCACAAATGAAAATATGTAAATTTATTAATTTGTTTTTATTTGGTGAATTTTAACTATTTAGTAGCTTATATATGTTTTTAAAGCTCTTGATTTGATGATATGTATTATTTGGATACATTTATTCATTGTTTGTAATAATTCTACCGGGGTTTTTTGTCATCAACGCTTACCAATACACGAAGCAATGTGTAATTGCTACGGAAAGAATTGTTTGTTTTACACACGAGACAAATCTCACTTTATTCCACAATATTTCAGTTCCACTATCCATGTAAACACTAATACAATTATTCCATTAAATATCACGTTATAATACGTTTTTTCAAAGAGAACAATTTAAATGGGTATCTTAGCAACCAAGTGGCTTAAATGTTTTTCTAATATAAAATACTCTATTTTTTCTCATTTTGGGTGAACTGCGCCGCGGCGCAACTGGGATCTTCTCGCGTCTCACTGGTTACGGAACACTGCACTAGTGGGCGATTCAAGCTTTCATTTATATCCCTTGTTACAAATAGCTTTCTTCCTACGCCGCTAGTACATGGTACAAGCGATGCGACCTTCTGTTCATCCAGAAAATCCTTCTAAGCGGCAAACGTAGTGCGTTGATAGCCCTAACTAAAGCATACATAACTACTTCAACAGATGCATTGCCAGTCCTGGCTGGTATACTTCCGCTAGATCTACATATTCAAATAAGAGGTGCAACAGTAATGCTACATAAGGGTTTCGAATCTGAGATGGGAGGGATTCCTTTACTGCCTCCTCCTCGACTAAATGTTCATAAAATTGCATCTCGTAGTGTAGCAATGGATGCTGCAATGCGGATATGGCAGAATCGATGGGATAACTCTTCTAAGGGCAGGCATACTTATAATTTTTTTCCGAAAATAAAGTGGCGAATGGAGATAACCAAAGTTTTAACTCCTGATTTCTGGACCAGCCAATTCATAACTGGCCATGGTCACTTCGCTGCCAAGCTCTTCCACTATGTAAATGTGGCAATATGATCCAGGATGCTGATCACATCCTTTGGGAATGTCCAGACATGAACAACGAACGGGAAAAATTGCTCAAGACGATACGACTATCAGTCGGATCTGTCGGCCCCGTCGGTCATGCCGACTTGGTTGCATCTCTGACAAATTACAAGGCATTTAAAGAGTTTACGGCGTCCTATGGAAAGCGATTGGAACGCAATTCATTAACGCATTAAACCCCTTGTTTTACCTTTTCTTCTTTTTTTTTTAACACTTATTTTAAACATAACCTACTGCACACTAGAGTGCATGCAACCAAGTCTTGAGGAATTTCTCCTCGGACATTCCTGGCAAACATTTGAAACACGCATAACGTTGTTACGCTGCGGAATACACTCTGTAAGAATGTAAAGCCGTAGTGGGTGGTGGTGGGTACAACGTTGAGTACCCTAGGGCATTTAAAAATAGCTTTCTTTCTCATTATATTGAATATATTACTTAGAAAAATTAATTTAAATACATTGTGAATTGTATAATTACAGAGATTTAATTTAAGAATATATCGGCCGTCGACTTGTCCAGAAGCTCGGATGAACCCGTGCGGCCGACGGCCAGTGAAGTAGTATTATCGTCCATCCATGTGTGAGGTAGTCCGGCTTCTGCTATTGTTTTAGTATTGCCATTTCGTCTGGGTCGCCATCTGTATTGATTCGTTCCCCACACTCGAAACTTTGAATATGGGTAATAATTCATCGGGTAATCTTCTCACTTTTCGAATCTCTAAGCATACTCGTCGACGAGGAAACAACGAGTGAGCTTCTTAGCCCAAAGCACGAATTTAGTACGTATAAAAATTATGGAGAAAAGCAGTCTTCGAGCAGTACTTCTTCATAAATATAAAGATAAATTAAGGTTTGTTGGCTCTGTGGTGTAGTGGTTAACGTCGCTGGCTACGGTGATGGATGTCTCGAGTACAAGCAGCTCTCAAAGAAAAACTTCTTTTGTGATACCTCCATTAGGAGTCCATATGCTCCACATTGGGAGCGGAAATTTTAAAAAAAATAACTTAAATATCAATGGAGCTAATAAGCTCTCAATATTTTTCGTAATAATTCGTCAGCTAAAGTTCATTCGTGTACTTGAATGCCAGAAGATGCCGAAATACGAAACATGGGTCGTTAGTGAAGAAATACATGGAAATTTACAAATTTAAATAATTCAAATTTGATATTGAAGCATCAGTCGATATCTTAAATAACATAAGTAATAAATAAATTTCGTTCTTATATAAATATATCAGAAATTTGTTAACAGGCTGAAAAAGTATTGAAAAACGAAATGAAAATTAATATGCCGATTTATCTGTGCCTCCACATTTTTTATTACAACACATAATAGAGAGTTAAATTTATTTTTCACCAATCGACGTGGAAAACCGATAATACTACTGTCCATTGATTCTTCCTTTTCATTGTCCACTTCCCACATGTATCATGTCAACGGATGCTAAAAATCAAATTATTAGTTCGCAGGTGAAAATGAAAATATTGATCACAACTCACAACACAATTGGCTACTCCTGACCATTTTTTTGTGTCATTAATTATGAAGTATTCACTCATTATATCACACTTCTTTTTGTGAGTCCACTAACGCTTGTCAGGGATTTGACTGTACAGTAGCGAGTCAAAGAATTCAGCGTCAAAGCATGGCTGCGCTCTGTATAAATTTAAATAATATTTATTCAAAATATCAATTATCTTTCAAACACAATATTCTCAATTTTCAAATTCAGAAACACGTATTAACCTTGAATTTGAAGATTATTTATCTATAGGTTTAAAAAAGATACAAGTATTTTATTTTAGTTCAGAATTACAATAAAACAATAAAAAGTATTTAACATGTTTTTTTTTAAATAATTTATTTTAAACAATACATCCATTATTGAAATCATCATACAGCACATTAAATTCCTATAATTAAAAAACATATATATGTGAATATAATTATAGAGACAGTAAAAAATATTTTTTTTGCAACTAAAATAAAATTAAAAATATTTGACATTACAGCTAATAATAGCCAAGGCACCAAATATTTTGAATTTTGACCGCACGAGATAAACTGAAATTTTTAATGTCAAACGAGATCAACTCGAGGAGAAAAGACATCACAAATATCCACGCTCAAGGTTTCAAATGTTAAATTTTATATTGACCGGGGCTAGAAACCAGACACATCTGATCGCTAGTGTTATTCTCCTACCACTAGAACAGAAAGGCTGACTATACTGTTCATAACGTTATTTTGCATTCTAACAATAGCTTTACACCAAGCTGTTCAAATAAAACGGTTAAAAACAAATATTAATTAGTTTTCATTCAAAATTTCAAAAATAAAACAAATACCATCAAAGCATCTTATCTTGTAGCAATGTTTTTTTTTTCATTTTTAGAATGAATAGAAATCGGTAAAAACATCTAGAGCAAAACAATGTAGCTGTATAAGGATTCCAATCATTCTTTAAATACAATACAATAAGTTCAATTATTACCCCTGCCTTTTAACTACTGATTTTTAAGCTATTTTCTAGAATTCCATTCGTTTACTATTTATTGGATATACATATTGAAATCTAAAAAGTTTGTTTTGTAAATTTGACGTTCTTTCAAACAGGTGCTAACCACCTAAAAAACAAATGTCATATTTGACGATACATTAAGCCCCGTATTCACTAAGGGACAAAATGTCTGGAGACGCGATCCGCAGCATAGAGTCTACGTGACGTTGCAGTGTTGCTCACTGTCCCACAAGGTCGCACGTGACATAGTGCGGTATTTCTACATGACGCGAAATGCGATATTTCAGATGTTGGCGAGTGTATACCGTGTAATTTCAGTTAAAAAAGTATTTATTATTGAAAATTATAAATCAACTAAATATTACTGAACTTTATGACCAAGTTGCACTATACTTTTTGAGGTTATCATGAATGTGTGACGTGAAGTGTCGAAGTGGCATCTCTATTGTCACCTTTTTATAATAATTATTTTGTTTTAATTCAAAATGATTCAAATTTATAAGAATATGTAATTTTATGGGCATAACATAAATTGTATAGTCTACAAAACTATATTTATAACTTGTCGAGCGAGAGCTGGCGTGAGCTCTGGTGTGCACAGGCAAAATATTACGCGGCACGTTGCTCATTTTGTCCCCGAGTGTAACAGTGCCTTTAAAGTGAATTCAAGAATAAGCTAGATTTCATAAAATCCCTTGAAACCAGTTCGTAAGTGGTTTTAAATTTGTTAATCAAACAATTTTTGATAATGTCTTGAAATTTAGTAAACGTAATCTGTAGTTAAATCAGCAGAGCATTATTAAAATTAAAATCTGTTCCTGAACTCCCTTCATCAATTTAACCCAGTCTGATTCAGTTCATATCTTCAGCGCCGTCTTCTGCCAGCGCTTGGCTTCTGCATCTCCTGGTATTTGCTGATGGCTTCGCGGACGAATTTGGTGGCGGCCGATATCCTGTCTGGTGTAATCAACGAGCGGACTTCTTCGCGCAGAATTAAGGGGCTCAAACCGCGGAAAGAGATAGTGCAGAAGGGAGTAAAAGAGCAGAAGGCAAGGGTTACTAGGGCACCAGCGAGGAGGATTCCAACACCGGTGACGATGATTACCGCGGCTTTTCCAGCGAATTTAACAGCGGTCTGAAAATGTAATAACTGTTGTATTATTGTTATTTATTTATTTTTAAATTCTATTTCACAAGCTGTTTTCAAAAAACAAATAAACATCTAGCTTAAATTTGTGGTATCGAAACCATTGCGATTTGTAAGCTGTTGTACCGTATAACTTATCATATAAGCGTATACTCTAACAAAGCAATCATATTATTTTCTCAATGTTTTATTTGAACTGTAGAGAATTCAACCTACAATAATTTTTAAACGTCTGACGATGGTACGGTCTGCTGTCCAATTCCAAAACCTAGTAAGTATCTTTACAAAAAATCTTCAGCGTGATTATAAAACATGACCTACGTTTGACAAACACAGATTTGACAATATGCAATGTTAAATTCACTTATTTATTCACCGATTTAAAACACCATTTTAGCGGCAGTGTTTGTATTACGACCCATGACTTGAATTTATAAAAAAAAGAAGTTACTAGGTTTTAAAACAGGACAGCCGTGGTGCTTCATCGATGGATTTGGCTGCCTTTTTGTGGAAATTCATTTTGACACTTTTTTCCACTTGTTTTGAAATTAGAGAAACACTTAATTGAGTATTATCTTCTTAATAAATTTATTCATAAGATAATGTCCATATTATGGATGAATTTTCAATGCTAAATTTAATCTGATAATGCTTATCAAACAAGCTAAAAATTTGCCACACCTAGTTACACGACAAATCTAATGAAAAGATTATTTTTTATTGTGATTAGGTTTGGCATTATAAATAATGTATAATTTTTTAAAACTGAATTCTATGACGAATTTTTAAAGAGTTGTAAATTAATTTGCCTTTCTCCGTATCTCGTTTACATTCAATGGAACAACTATAAAAATAATTATTACTATAAGATAATGGCTTACCGCTGCGAATGGTAAGATGCCGTAGATGTAGGATAATGGCCCAATATCGTCAGTTGTGGCCAACTGATTGTAAGCAGATGGCACCAGATATCCTTCGTAACTAAAAAAAATTGTTAAATGTAAACAAAACAAACACGTTTGAAAACATAAACGGTATAGAAAGAATTTTAAAAATCATCATAGTAGAGTGCAAAGCTACACAAACTAAACACAGAAAATTGTACAAACTCCAGCACTTTATTATTTAAAATAAAAAGATTCCATAAATAAAGCAATCAATCTCGGTATAGTTTTTGTATTTGTTTGTTAAAATTAGATGATACCGTCGGCATAGTGGTACAAGGCGATAAGTCAAAAATCAGCCGTTTTAAATTATGAATGCAGTACGATAAATCTTAGAACGGTCTATCGTCTGAAAACATTATCTCAGCCATATTCCATGTATTTTAAACTTAATTTGAAGAAATAAATATGAAATAATTCAATTTCGTTCACAGTTATGAGTGGCAAAAAACTATAATTAACATTACTACAAAACGGAATTTCTAATAATTAAATCGATTTCGTAAATGAACGAATCTAGAAAGACCTAAATTTCACGACTCTGCTAAAATTTGATTATCTCAAAATAAGCTTTTTTAACTTAACGCCTTCTGCCACTATAGTGACGATATTATGTTTTTTTGTACAATTAGGAGTAAATAGATAAAAAAAATTATCACATTAAAGAATTGTTTTTGGTAAGTTCAGTATTTAAAACTGTTTTAGTAATATATTATTCACTATCAATTGATTATATTTGCACTATCAATCGTTTATGGATTAATCAATATTTGATTGTCAACATTTCTCGTATCTCAATATATAATATGATTAGTAGATGGTATCTCACCCGGTCTGTACTCCATATCCAGGTTCGTATCCCTGGTACGGCTGATAACCCTCAGCTGGATAGTTCTCTACCGGGTAGCTATCTGCTGGTGCATTTGCCAACGGCTGTGCTACTGTAGGGGTCTGAATAGATGCATATGGTGCGTATGGCGCTCTCGATTCCTATTGAATAATTAAATCATGCAAATTTATTTTAGACGTTGCTCATCTTCTCTTTTTGGCGAAGATAAGAAAATCGCTATATCGGGATGGTATGAAAGAATCACAGCAATTCACGCCTTTCAATTAAAATCCATCAATACATTGAAAGTCAGTGTACGAGTGTTTCCATTTGGGGATTCGAACCCTTTACACCGTAACTGAGTAAGACTAAAGCCCAAGAGCATTAATTTTCCACTCAGCTAGGAGGACAAAGTCAATGAAGATATACACCCGATCCTCTTTTTCCACGGTTTCGAAATAACACGGTTTAAAAAGTGCTCAATGAAGAGCAAATACTAGAGATTGTTTCAGATAGTATAAATGATTCTTCGTTAGTTCATAGTAGTTATGATGAAGAATTGATACCACTAGCTGCAAGTTCAATTCTAGATGGTCTTCAACTAGCCAACAAACCTTTAAATTATTTTCTAACCATTGATGACAATGTCAAACGAGGTGTTCAATTTCAACGTGACTTAAAAATGATTGTGGCAAGTTATCAAGAATCAAATAAGGAAATTCCGAAAAAAAATCACAGCGAATGATAACCGAATTCATATTCAAAATCAGTGAAACAAAACAAACTAAACGTAATAATATTATTCTCTCCATTAAATATTTTCTGGGATGAGAGTGATTTTTCACCAGCGAAAAACTGTGTTAAATTTAATTAAAATGGAAAACTATGTAAATGAATTCATTTTTAATGCAAATATTTTTTTTTGTAACTTATGAAAATATTTTTATGTATAAATAATAAATAAATTCGATTAATTTTTGTGTTCAAGGATCTCGTATTTTTAGTTGATTTCAAGTATTGGAACCTATCTACCATTGTTGTATGGGCACCTTATAGTTTTTTTATAAGGTAATCTTTGGAACGTACCCTCCGTGTAAAAAGAGGAACCGATGTATATATAAGTATTAACAGAAACGATAATAAGAAATAAATATTTAGTAACAACCGTTTATTATTAAATTGAATAACTAAATACTTACAGCTGAGTAAACGGGCTGGTCAGCAGGGTAATTGTTGTTTGGATCCGACTGAAGATATGCCAGAGTAGGGTTTACTGCAGCCGGTTGGTATACTGGTTGAATTCCATCAGCGACGCAGGAGGCGAATAATGCTGCCACGAGGCACAACTGAACGAACCGATTCATTTCTGGATAAAAAATAGTAAATCAATTTTAAAAAATTCTAGAAATGAATGTTATTTGTAAATATTGTTAATAAAAGTAATGTATAGTCTCATAGAAAAATCTTTATCAGTATAATGAATAACTGGCATGGAACAAGACATTTTTAATAAATAATTAAAAAAAACATATTCAGTGTTATACATAATTCTGTGTGTGAAAATAAAAACTTGTTATGTCTAAAATTGCTACATTTCAGGAGAGAGAAAACAAGATTTGTTTTTGTATGAAATTTGATGAAAAATGTGATGTTTAAACATGAAATATACCAATTCAGCTGTATTTATTTGACTATTCCTTTTTATATTGTATGCATGTATTTATTGTATTTATTTTAGAATATTTAACTCGTTTTAACTAAACCCCTTTTATCTTTCGCACACAGAATTAATAATACATAATAAACCTTTGAATTTTACATTACAGAACTTTATCTTGTACGCTGTAAAACACTGCTTTTGAAAAGGAATAGTTATTAAAATTATACGATAATTTTAATTCGTTATACAATGATGTCGTAATGCGATTTTAATCAATCAAAGTTTATGTTTCAGAACCAAGTCACATCCAAAAATTTTGTCAGGTGGCACCGCCATTTAGTTATTTCTAGTGTATTAAAACCACGTGTAATAATATCAAATAGGTATGTTATTACTTGAAGAACGAACAGTATTGCAATAAATTTTAGACTTACCTTTAGGAAGAGGATAAAGATGGTTTTTAATATTTCACAACACTTGGCTTCTTGAATCGAAAAATCGAAAACTTTAAAATTATAAATAGCGAAGATATCGAAACACTATGATAATGCTGTCTTAAAGGTAGATAACAGAATGAATGAAGGGTCGCCGAAACGAATTTATATATACTATCACTTCACTTGTGGCGCCAAGTGCAGCCCTTAATTACCTACTTACCTGGAAAGTTTCATGAATAGAAACCAAAAGAAAGTATATACAAGCTTAACCACTTAAGTTTGCCTGTTTTAAATGGCTAACCCATTAACGTGAAATCACCAAAACTTCTTTTAATAAGTATACATATTTTAAGTAGAATTGATTCATAATACAGAAGTTTTAAGTAATGTAAAAATATCAAAGACTTTATTTCTACTGGAATTATAGGATTTGGATAAAATGTATCGGAGAGAGTTTTGGACATCACAAACGTCCATGCCATCGAACAGAAATCCATAAATCAATTCATGAAACTGTCTGAACTGAGATTCGAATTCAATGACGTTGATCACTGCACCACGGCCACGGATCCTAAAAACGGAGAGTTATTAGCTAACCACTATTCTTGTCTTAGTCTTATCATTCAATTCCTACTCTCTTCGAAAAAGAGAGGTCGAGCAACTGACAAACAAGCAGTGCTTGTAAAAAACCTTTTGTTGAGATACTTCTACTAGGAAGACATATGCTCCACATTGGCAGCGTACATGACGAAATGACTTCACGCCATCGTCAGAACTATGTCAGAACGGATTTTAGTTTATCTACGTAAAACAGTATATATCCCCAAGTAAATTCCAATTCCAAAATTGTATATAATGATCACAACCAGTTTGCTCATCGCGACCATTGTCAATTATTCAATTGAAAGTATAAAATTGCGGAATTAGTACAAAATATTTACATTTTTTATAAACTTTTCCTCCAAGAATTGACAGTTGGACCTCAAAAAGTAAATATTTATAAAGTTAATCTAAAAATAATATTTCGATAGTAAAAATTATGATATTATGTTCTTTTATAATCAATATGAATAGCGTTTATTAATGAATATAAATTGGGGATTTCTTTTAAAGAAAAACTTTTTTTACGAGTCATTTCTTTGGTAGTTTTACACGGAGAACACGACATTTTTGCAGTAGACTGAGGATCACAAGTTTCTTTTAATAAATATCATGTCAAATACAGCTAAAAAAATTGCAAAATTCAACACTGACTTACTAAGCTTTATGTCTTTATTTTTACCATTCTTGAACTTTAAATAGAAGTCATGATACCCTAAAAAGCCAACATCGTTGTTAAAATTAAAACAACTTTTTATTGTTATAAAAATATAATAAGTTCATTAATGTAATTATAGACAAATCATTATGCATTGAAATGTCACCATTGTGTACACTCATATATGTTTTGTCGTTAACAACTTGGTTTCAATACACCGAGAGCACGGATGAATTTAATCCGATCCGAATACAGAAAAGTTAAAAAATTCAACTGCAATATTGAAATTCCATCAAACATTCTTTACCTGTAGTATTAATTATATCTCACAAGTGAGTACCCGGTATGCAGTGTAATGTCACTCAAAGAAAGAAAAGGTTTTTGTTTTAATTCTGTTTATTGCAGTGCTTATGGATACACAATATTTTTCTTTCCATCTGGTGAGTACACGAATAAATCAGAAGGTTTTTCTGAGATGTCGCTTTTTGTACGTATTTTATCCTTTTTCTAGATTTAGATTTTATTTTTTTTCTTCAGAAACCTTCACGAGTGTGCGCACAAAAACTCGCCAAAGTTTCATTGAAATCGGATGAATGGTAAAGGAACGCATAGAGGACAAACGAACATACATTCATTTTTATATACATAGATAAGACCTACTGTAAGTTGATTTTAATATGTCTATAACCTTCGCGCAAGTGCAAGCAATAACTTGACAAAGCTTTATCGGAATCGAATGAACGGTATGGCAGTGCATAAGATACGAACAAACAAACATTGATATAGAAGATTAGTACATATATGTGGTCTTTGAATAAATTTTATATTGCTTATTCCCTGTTTGTTAAGTCGGGAAAGATCATAGAGATTTTATTTGGTAGCTTGATTTATATTAAAAGAAAAACATTATCTGAAAATACTATATTTATTATAATATGAAAGACTGCTAAGAAAATGAATCGACGCTAAAAGGTTTTTATGAATGAAATTCCTCCAGATACTTTTTTTAGAATTGGACATCCTAAACGTAAATTTTATTATGAAAATTCGTAGTAATAAAGTCGTAGAGTCGTTTTTAATATTTTGTGTCCCTTTAATGTTTCATTTCATTTATATATTTCACTGTTAATTCTTTCATGCATTTCAATAGACATATTTACAGGTGAGTCAGGCAGGTATTTATTATCATTGCCATAATGGCATTTCACTTTACCTTACTGATAACAGATAGCATTATAGATTTTGCGAATTTTGGGGTAGACTAAAATACGTTCGGTTATTATTGCCTTCCGAATTCAAAAATATTTGTATAAAACTGATATCTTGATATTTGTATGAATTAAATGCTATTTGAATATCGTCATAATTACGCAGCCGTCATCATAACTCAATACTCAAAAAGAAATAAACTGAAGAAGTTAAACTATTCAGACTTATCAATCTAGCCAAAGCTAAAAAAACGTTGTTTTGTTTTGTGTGTTCTATAATAAAGGATTGTTTTTGAATTCATAATAATTACACATAAATCATATTTTTCTTATAAACACTGACAATAAATTTTGAAAGTAAATCAATAAAGACATACCTAGAACAATTACTTCAAATAAACAATTATATCCAATTTTATAAATACTGTCGGTCCGTACGTCTCAGAAATTACACTTTCATGTATACTTGTTTGTCACACAATTTATTGGTGTTTATGTTTTACCGTAGATTCCAGTGAAAATCATGCAAACGCTTCGTAAAGAGAGAGATTAGTCAATTACTGTTACATTCAGAACCCCATCCTAACACAAACACATGTTCATGTATGTTCTACATTCTATCAACACACATTTGACACTGTGTAATGTTGAGTTCACTTATGTGAACACACACAATTTCTATGTGCTGTGTATGTATTATGACATATTAACAACATAAATTCAAGGAGCAGAATTTCTAAAAAAAAAAAAAATGGACAGCCGAAAAATCCAGATACTCAACATTGAGAAAAGATATGGTTTAAAATATAATATATCTTACAATACTACACTAATTTCTGTTATGTTTTTCTTGAGGTAAATGTCGGATTTTTTTATAATTTATTGAAATACACATGTCCATCTAAAAGATCACCAAAGTTTAATGAATCTCTCGTAATAATATTATGCATAAAAGGTGCATATTATGTATGTTCTTTTAGCCGGTATAACAAAACAATTTTTTTATATACTTGTGCTTTTACGCTACATCGACATGAATCTTGAATGAAAAGAAAAGAATGGTATTTTTTTATGAATTGGGGACACTAATTTAATGTTTTAATGGTTTATAAAAACATATTTTTTAACTAAACTAACAATACATACACAAAAATATAGTAACTAACCCTAATTATTCATTTAAGATATCGACTGAGGATGCTTCATGGAATTTCAATAACAAATTTGAATTTTTGAGATTGAGAAATTTACAAAATCTCAGCAATGATTTAAAATTATTATCTAATATTATTACTTCATTAATATTAATTATTAAATGCAAGGATGGTTTGAATGCACTATAGTGTACAAGCGTACCTACTCTTAATGAGTTTCAGGAGATATGACAGGCAGGTATGAAACAAGCGAATTTCTAAGCAAAGAAATAAAACAAAGAACTGTAATATTTTAAATTTTGGGATTAGGCACCAGGACTTCCTGTCTTGAAATACTATTAATAAATAGCTGATTATGTCAATGGCGTAACTAACGACAGCTGAGTCTGTAAAATATTAAATATTTATTCAATTCGAAACCATCCTAAACGCCAAACCATAAAATGTGCAGGAGAACGAAATTAAGAAATTACGAAACTATAATTCGATGTAAGTTCTGTTATATCGTAATATTAAAAGACAATCCTAGTCGGTTAGGATTTTTAAGAAATTAAGAATTTAAACTATTATTACGTTTCAAGGCTATCTTAGGGGCTTAGAATAGTTTTGAAGGAGGAACTTTTAGAGTTCGATGTTTAGGATAAAAAAAATAATTGTCGAATAACTAAAGAATTACTGCTTATTTTGCATTCACAATTATACAGAATTGTAGAAAATTTCATACAGAATCGATTGATCGAAAAAATTACGATTATGATAGTTAATTGAAGAGACGATATGTAATTTATTAAGAGCTCATAAATACGCCTCACATGTCATCGCAATAAAATTAATTATGAATTTATTATAATAGTTAAGTTTATGTGTATGTTGCAAAAATAAAATATATACTCATTCGTTTCTATATGTAAATATTCATTCCGAAGAGAGTTGCAGGTTCAAATCGCATGAGATTACTTCTAATAAATAGAGAAAGAAAAATTAATTAAGCCGAGAATTACTTTTGCAATAATATATCGTCGTTGTTCTGAGAGAAGAGACTTATTGAAAAATACTAATTTTGAGTAACTGTACTTTGAAGTTTGTCAAATGCCCGAATTGCTATACATTTTTCATTCTGTGTGTTCCTACATAATTGATTTTAAGTAAAAGTGTAATTTATAATAATAAATGTTTTCCTTAATACGGTAGTGTTTGAAATAAGGAACATTTTGGTATAACTAACTCAATATATTTTTTTCAGTCAATAATTTAGTGTTTTCTTCCAGAACAGTGACGATATAATATATTATTACCAATAGCAATGTTATTGGTCTAAATAAAATCGAAATTCCTTTTGATCTTGAATGAAGCCGTGTTTTTACGCGTATAAAATAACCAGTGTATTTACAGGAGTAGTTTCATAAAATAAATAAATCTGTTATATTATTGTGTGGTACGCAAATGACTGGAAATACATTTTTTTCCATGTCCGCTCCCAATGTGGAGCATACGGTCTCCTAATGGAGGTATCTCAACAGAATTTTTCTATGAGAACTGCTTATTACTCAGTTGCTCAACCTCACTTTATCGAAGATAGTAGGGGTAGAAGGATAGGGCTAGGACAGGACTAGCTAATCGGTCTCGCTACGCCCCGTGAGGATGGGATGGGTGGTTGAGGAGGGAGTTTTGGACACAAATACTCAGACGAAGAAGAGAAATCCATAAATCGATTGAAATATCAATTTATGAAAACTGTCCGCACCGGGAATTGAACCCGAGACATCCGTAGCCGTAGCCCACGAGGCTACCAACTGCGCCACGGACGCCGACGGATAAATATTTGCTGAATATTTTATTATGTATAATACGGCAATATACCTGTATATAGAAAATTGGACAAAATTATTTTAGTCATTTTTTTCCATGTGAGTCAGCCGTCTTCCCACGCTCAAAGAAAGATCTATGCAGATATATATATATAATTTGAGTAAATTATACTCTACGATATTGGATAATATAATATAAGAAAAAATTATGTCCTTTTTATTATACAATATGAAACAAAATTTAAGCCACTATACAAAATGTCTAAAATAGGCACTATATAATATTATAGTGGAACAGGCAGTTACTATAAATATTAATTTTTTCGCAGCATGTGTTTTCAAAACCATAGACTTCCACCAGTGGTTACCAATAATCGAAATGTGTAGTCACGGATTTTTTTGAATAATATTTTTTTTTATATCCGATCCCAATATGGAGGTTATGGATTCGTATTGTAAATATTTCAACAGATGTTGATCTGCGAGAATTGCATGCTATTTAGTCAATTAATTTCTTTTTTCGGTTAGTAACGATTGAAGAATGATGCTAGGACAAGACTGGTAGAATCACATACGTGCATTATAATTACCTAAATAAGGCAAACGTGTAAACTTTTTGATTTATATAAATATGTGTAAGACCTTCAATGGTCTTTTGTTAATATTATTAATCTCTTCGTCGTCGTATTCCTGAAAACTGTGCATCCCGACCAATGATTCCCCTAAGCTGCGCACGTGCGCGGCCTCGCAGTAGTTTTAGAACACCCGCACACTCCATTACAAACTATTTTTTTTTTTGTTTCTAAGAAATGTCATATGTGATGCTCATAAAAATGTGTAAGTAAAATAAGAAAATTGGCAACTATTTTTTTATTTAACATTAGTTTTTTTTTACCCAATAGCGTATTTAATAATAATTTTAACTATGTTAAGCTAGACAAAAATAATTATTCAAATATGACATATTGATGTTTACAAAAAGGATAAATTATGCAACGCATATGTTGGTTTGACATGCTCAGCGTCTGAAATTCTCCGTTAGAGAACCTCTCAACTCTCAAAATTCCCTCCCATCCATCCGATCCTAAAAACGGCGCGTAGCCAGAGCGATTAGCTTATCACTAGTCCTGTACTAGCACTATCATTATATCACTACTCTTTTCGAATGAGCAGCTGAATAAAAAGCAGTTCTTCTAGAAAACTTGTGATTAGGAGTTCCTATGCTCCACATTGGAAGTGGACATGGTAAAAAAAAACTCTGGGGTACTGCGAAGTCTGAATCTTCATGCAGCTCTATCTTCTTCCAGCTTTATGGAGGATACCAGTGACTTTCCAGTTACATCTTTCACATAGTCACTCCACTTTATTGACATCAGAGTCTCTTATGTAGTAAGTACACACGATAAAATTTTACTCAGATATTACAGCTCCTGAATAATGAAATCATTTGTTATGTATTGTCATAATTTGACTCCAACTCCAGTTAACATAATAATTATGATCTGGGATTATTATTCTCGGTCTAGAATTTTGTTAATAACTTGCTACAGATTTTTTTAAAGCTTCTAGCAATTTGTTTGGATTACGAAATTTCAACAGCCCTGATTTCTATTGGAGAAAATAATTTAGAGTGATATCGATTCACGTGTTTCTCGAACCATACAATTTAGTGGTTAATATAATTAAATTCAAATTAACGAATAATTTCTACTTTTCACCTTGTATCGTATCATATCAACATTTGATGTTTTAATTAGACATCAATAATAATAACATATTACACGTTGCGTATAATGTTATTGAAACTCCATACGATAGTCTACTTTCATATCGATTGTATTTTGGCCAATTGATACACTCAAAATATACGAAAATGATTGTATCTCATTTTGAACATGACAGAGCAGTCTCGGCCGAATGATGTAAATTATAAAAATAAATTGACCACTTTTTGGAAAGGAAACATCATTTTATGTCGATTTTAGGTTTAAAAATTCTGACCCGGCCACTTGATGTAAGCCACTATTATATCGACACTCCTTACGAATAATCCCGTATCTGCAAACATGAGAATTTACACGAGTGCATTTCAAAGATTCATAACTCAACTCACCATATTATTATATTGTCGATAAAAACAGTTTTTACTCTCTCCTGAACAATTTCAATTTAGAGAGCTACATAAATTGGCCAAAACGCCGTCGATATAATGTTCAATTATTTAGTTTAAAAATTTTGAATTTGTCGTGACTCAAAATATGACTTTAAATTATATCGATGATATTTCAATTAATTTTGATTTATTATTCCAAATAGAATTGAATTATCATACTCAAATGTATTAAAAGTATCTGAGACATTTACTAGTAAACCAAATTTTATTTTAATAGAAACTAGAAAAGGGAATACTTAAAAACTTTTACTACCACTCTTTTTTTTCTTAGAATTTTTTCACCCTTAAACGTTAAAAGCTTTGTCGCCACTAAATAATTCAAAGGAAATTACTATTATCCTTATCGGAACACTTTACAGCATTTTTTTATTGTTTGCAACCTTATCTAGGGATAATCTATGTTTTGAATAAACCACTTAACGTTCATTCAAATAAAATGAACGTCGATAAGAAAAATAGTATCGATGCATAATTTAACTGCAAGTAAACTTTGAATAGGTAAAGTAATGAAGGTTTAAAAAATCCAGGCTAACGTTAACTTGGATCTGAAATTTTAAATCCAGTATTCTCTACAAATCTCCGGTAGAAGAAAAGAACATAAAGTTACCACTCGTTTACAACAATATTAAGCTCTCATACACAATAACTATGCATTATATCTTTTTTAAAAAGATCGTGTGTACCTTATGTTGAATTATTCATTAGCAACCCATACGCCAAAGATGATTTAATGAAAACATCAATAAACAGTAAATATTCCACATTGTTTTTATATTCATTAAATTAACAAGTCTGTGGTGTATATATTATATTTGTTCATCACATCTCATGTCTTTCCACCAACGATTATCATAATATTTTTTGCATCGAGGATTTTTTATAATAAAATCTAAAAGCTACTACCAAAAAAGATTTTCTGGCAAGTAGTAGAGGCTCGGTAGCCGAGTGCTTAACGCTCTTGGGCATGCGTCTTTAGCGGTAACGTGGTAAAGTACTCGGATCCCAGAACAACATTTGATTCATTGATCTTTTAGTCTATTTATAGATGTGTAAGTTTTTTGCATTCATCCTCCACCCCACATCCCATCCGAAAAAAGCAGTACGTGAAAAAAAGTGACAGTGAAAGAGATTAGATAACTACCAATACTTTCGAATTCCCATCCTTCTATCTCTACTCCCTCTAAAAAGAGATTTTGGTTGACTAAATTACGATTATCTCTCGTGAAACAGCTATTTAAAGGAGATTTAAAGATGTTCTTTTGGGGGGTTCTCCACATTGAGAGCGGACATGGTAAAAGGTAGAATAAAGAAAGGTATGCAGTGCAGTTGTTTTTGATGTCATATTTTATTTTTCCGAACACATTTTTCAACGATGTAAATATGTTAAAATGTCACAAGATTTATGATTGATTCCAAAAAATTTCACATGAAAAGATTTTTTTAGCATGTCCGCCCCCAATTTGGAGCATTTGACTCCCAATGAAGGTATCTCAATATAAGTTTTCTACTAAAACTGCTTATCACTCAGTTGCTCAACTTCCCTTTTTCGAAGAAAGTGAGCATAGAAGAATAGGGCTAGGACAGGACTAGAGGTTAACTCATCGACTCGCTATGCCCCGTTTTAGGATCGGATCGAAGAGGTGGGAGGAAAAACATGGACAATGGTTAGAACGGTTATAAATTTGTCATGTATATCCGATTAAATGTATGTATAAAATAGGCACAAAGAAACCGAAATGTTGATTTGCTTTCAACTCATGATGACACAGCAATAAAAAATATATTACAAGCTACCCCAAGGTTTTCCGATCGAATATCGATTGAAAAAATTCAAGTGTTGACTTACTTGCCACACAATTCACACGCGATTATTTTGCATTTTTTAGCCATTTTTGTTGTCTAAGTGGCACACTGATGTCCCGAGACTAGGGATCCCAGCGTGAACATTCGATATCCGAATATATTCGGCCCTTTTTTAACTATTCGATATTCGAATACTATTTGTTACAATTTTTAATGAAATATTTTAAAAAATCGACTATAGATCAACCACATCGTAATTTATTCAGATTTTAAGAACAATAATTTGGTAGTGATTTTTTGTCTTCACCCAACTCGGGCACTTTCAGTATCTTATCATAAATTATAATACTCGATATTGATTGAATTGGCATTTACTTGGTAGAACTCCATTATAGTAGAATAAAATATCAAAATATTTCGAGACATTCGTCAAACTCATGTATTATAATAGGATTACATATTTAACTATTTAGTTCTACAAACTTTTATTAGGTAGTTGATAGCTATTTCGTTCTAATAGTTCTGATAGCATCTGTATAGTTCCGACGATGGCGTTCAGCCGAAATAGTTATCAACTACCTAATAAAATTTTGTAGAACTAAATACTTAAATATGTAATCCTATTATAATACATGAGTTTGACGAATGTCTCGGGACTAAAAAAACCCTTTAAACATGCCGTAATTTCAGTAATTGAAGAAATAGCAATGGAGTTCTCCGAAATAGCTACACATTATCTTTTAGTTAATAATGTTACGTTATTAATTATTCTATTGATTTTTTAATATTTTTTCATACTTCAGAAAATATTCGAATATAATCGAATAGTTTCAGTTTTACCATTCGATATCCGAATAGTTGGGATCCCTACCCGAGACCCACTTTAAATTTTGTTATTTATGTGCTGCCTAGAGTTTCTTCTTCCGTTTAAAGTTTAAGATCAAAGACTTGTGTCTTTTTGTCGATCTATCTTGATCACAGCCACTATTTCTCTTTTACTTAAATCAGTTTCAGAGTTCAATTTAACGATGTTTATGGCTAAACCAGATGTCTTCAAACATGATTAAAGTTCAAAATATCGACTGAGGAAGCTTCATGGATCTTCAATATCAAGTTCATCTTAGCGCTTGAATGCCTGAAGATGCCGAATGGTGAAACCCGGGTCATTAGTGATAGAAACAATGGAAGTGTAAAAAAGTTACTTTACATGTAATTAAAAATGCCTGAGTCGGATACTCAGAGATTAGCAAACGTGCTGGGCATCGCCTTGTTACACCAGCGGTCATGGAAAGACGTTGGAACTGGCTGGAGAGCCTCAATCCTACTTACTTCTTCTTCCGAACGGTGGGATTCCGGCGACTTTTAAGACCATTGGGCAGTGGCGGACTGGCTCTAGAAATATTGATTGCCATGAGTCAATGGGAGTCCACCCAAAGCTGGCCATTCAAAAATTAATTTGTCACCTTCCTCTAATATAACAAAATTTTCTTTTTTCCATCACAATAAAAATCAAGAGTGCCCATTTTAGACTAGAATCTACTGTTTATTTTAATACAAAAATTATGATGTTTTTTTACGGATACATATAGCGGGGGCAATTTCCATCGGGTAACCTGGCTTGTATGATAGTCCCCCACTGCCATCGGGTACTATCGACAGGATATTGTCGGACGAGCTGAGAGACTCTGCCATGTCATGAGAGGAAGGAAATCTATTGGCGGTTGACATGGAGTGAACATGTCCGACGAAGAAAAATTTAAAATGGCCTAACAACGTTTTTCTGTCGGTGACTGTTAAACATAAATTGGTTGATAGCTATTTCACCTTTACGGCGTTACCGCAATAGCTATCAACCAATATTCTATTTGGATTCGGCGGTAATTTTGTGGAAATTCATTTTTAATACAAAATTAAAATTGGTAACTTAATCTTAACCAATTCATATATAATAATTCCGGTACAATTAAATACTCCTGATTTCTGCACCAGCCAATTCATAACTGGCCATGGTCACTTCGCTGCCAAGCTCTTCCACTATGTAAATGTGGCAATATGATTCAGGATGCTGATCACATCCTTTGGGAATGTCCAGACATGAACAACGAACGGGAAAAATTGCTCAAGACGATACGAATATCAGTCGGATCTGTCGGCCCCGTCGGTCATGCCGACTTGGTTGCATCTCTGACAAATTACAAAGCATTTAAAGAGTTTACGGCGTCCTATGAAAAGCGATTGGAACGTAATTCCTGAAGACATTAACTCTGTTTTTCTGTTTTTTAACATTTATTTAAAACGTAACCTCCTGCACACTAGAGTGCATGCAACCAAGTCTTGAGGAATTTCTCCTCGGACATTCCTGGCAAACATTTGAAACACGCATAACGTTGTTACGCTGCGGAATATACTCTGTAAGAGTGTGAAGCCGTAGTGGGTGGTGGTGGGTACAACGTTGAGTACCCTAGGGTATTTAAAAAATTAAATAATTAAGATATACTTACCTCATTATAATGTAGTTCTAAATGTTATTTAAATCAATACATTGCCGTGAGATCTTTGTGAAATAGATGTGTATTTTTCTTTGATCAAATTTGTGTAACTAAAAACAATCATGTTTTATGTTTTTTTATATTTTATGTCTGACCCTTTTTGTGACATCCCTTATGTTTTCTGTAATGATGGTAATCTGTTTCTCAAAACTTCGTTGCGATGTGGAATGAAATCAATAAAATAACTTTCCATGTGACTAAAGTTGTATGTATGGCCGACGAACTGATCGAATTGTCAAATTAAAAAGATATCATCGTGAAATGATAATTTATAAAGGAAAATTATAGCCGTGACACAAACCAACCGTGCCAGCGGGTCAAGGACAAATAGTGGTGATGTAGACCGGCAGATGGCACTGAATAATTAATGTCAACATACACCCATTCCCCGATTAACTCGGTACTTTATTTATCTTCTCGGATATGGCGTTTGCTCTATATGTGAAGCATGTGGATACCATGCGACAACACAAGGATTCCCTGACATTCTTCAATCGCATTGATTCATCTTTAAAAATTACCAGACTTCTTTGATTCGGTCTAGTATACCATATAGATCAAGGGTGCGCAACCGGTCGATTGCGAAGTAAAATTTGGTCGTTCTCATTTTTATTAAAATTATATTATTTTGCGGATATTTAACGATGTTTTTTACCAAAATTTCTTGTACCATTTTAGTTAGAAGTCGATCGCTATGAAAATTAGTATTAAAAGTAGTTCCCCAGCCTCAAAAATTTTAAGCACCCAGATTATAGATAGTACCGACAATAATAGACAATAAGGGTTTAGGCTCTACGGGAGCATCTCCGACATGTTCTAACGTATTTTCATAGACAATAATGTAAAGAGGAGTCTATGTCTGTGATGGTCTGTTTTTATCTCTCAATTTCCCACACATTCAAACCTTATTAACCCTTATATCCGTCACAAGCACCTATTCTCAAAGCTAAGAATACGGTGTTTTAAGATTTCGTCAGGTGCTATGATTCACTACCGTAAAACAGCACTTGTAGTATTCAACCGTCCCAGGCGAGCTTCTTCTTTGTCGTGTACTTATATTTACACAATATAAATAATAAATAAAAAAAGGATTTTTTGTAAGCCTCTTGTTGTATCTTCAATTTTCCGCTTCTTAATTTAAACTATTTTTAATTGCACGATGTTTTTCGAAGTTCTATACTAACGTGTTATTCCAGGGATATGTGTATTGAAGAAACATAAAATTAAATATTGTACATATTTTGAGCAAAATAATTCGTTTTTAAATCTATTTGTTTATTGGCTTATTGAAGTTAATTATGATAAAAATGTACATTGACAATAATATATAGATGTCAATATACAATTTACCGATTGTAATGAATTGCTTTTTTCAATTCATCAATAAAAAATACTGTGTGTGAAAGGAAATGGGCGTTAATTCCATTAAAAAAATGAATATGCTTAAATAACTGCAATACATGTAAAAGTAAAGGAAGAAAGGAACCAGTCGAATCAACGCTGTTGAATTCATTTCGATATTTGATAAAACCAATATATTATTTTATTGAAATTATGATGCGAGACTGGTAAATATTTTTAATTGATTGAATTGGCATTTACTTGGTAGAACTTTATTATAGCAGGATAAAATATTGATATGTTGGATTAGTTCCACAAAATTTTATTGGTCAGTTATATCGTGTTAACGCCAACGTCAGAACTATGCTTAAACTTATTTTAGCTTACGTAGGTTTAGCTTAGATATTGCTATATACACTGCTTAGAAGAGATATCTAGACAATAATATTGTCATCCCGCTTATGTATTCCAATATCATTTATATAAAAATATATTTTTAACATACTTCCTGTGTTTTTTGAAAAGGAACTTACGTAATATTATCAATTAATCGTTAAAGTAAACCAATTGAAATTGTATTAATTTTGCGTAATTACGTGAGCCTTTTACAATGGTTTAAGTAAGGCGATACTTTTTCTGAACTACTAAATATAATATACGCATGTGACGACGTTCTGTTCCGTTAATATTAAGTCATACATTTCAGTATTCAAATTTTATTATTTTTATTATCTGAAGGCCACCATGGCGTTGTTTTTTAAATATCCACTAACCTCTTTATAAATTCCCAAAACAGCCTGATTTCGTCAGCCATCGTTGCTTTTCTTTTTAAAACACACTAAAATGTCACTCAAGCATTAAAACCGACAGATCTAAAAAAGATTTTAAATAGTAATTATTCCCGGGTTATTCTGAAATGTCAAAATTTATCTAAAAGATCTAATATCAAAACAAACTTTAGTATACTGACAACACTGCACCATTTGTACTCCAAACGATTGCTACAATTAGAGCATTTCGTAACGTTTTTTAATTAGTATGTAATTAACACGATGTCTTGGATTTTTTGTTTTTTAAAATATTTTATATGTTCGCAAAGCGGGTGTTTTTCAAATGGCGCTTATTATTTGCATTACAGCGCCACGACAACGGGACGCGTGAGAAATTAGAACTAAATAATTAATCGGCGCATGCGTGCTGTGAGGATTCTGTCTTATACTTTGCAATATTAATTTTGTTTACCTCAAATGTCAATATTTCAAAGCGATAAAAAATTAGTTAATGCTTAAATCCTATTAAATTTATTACTTACCATCGATCGCGTAAATAGGTTTTTTTTTTTAAATCGTACCAAACCATTTAATTGCCATATGTACATAAGACAGGACAAAATATTTTTGGCGCAAAAAAACTTTTATAATATTTTAGCGGTAGAGACTATTTGCTCACAACTGAATTATTGGAGCTATTGTATAACAGGTTATAACGATATCCATTTGCTAACGGATTATTTCTTTACTTCATTTATTAATATTGAAATACATTTACCATTTACCAGCCTTGTATCTGGTCAGCGCTCTCGTCTGTCGTTTGTTCTTATTGATTCGATTCAATTTATAGGACATAAATTTTCGTCCAAAAGTTGGGACCAGGACGTACAGAGAACGATATACTATTTAAAAGTCCTTTCCTTGACCCATCCTTACATATTTTCTAACACATGGCTTAAAAATGCAGCTCTTTGAATGTCTTGAAAAAAAAAAACGTAAGTATTACAAAAAACGATAGTGCTGCTTATCGCTTTGCTAAAAAACCTGAAGTTGTTTGAATTATCAATCACATTTTGTTTATTAGTTAAATGAACGAAGAAGTTTCGTTGTATGAATTATTACCAATGCAAGCGATTTCAAAATTACAATGATAAATTACACTGAACAGTATCAATTTCCAATGACATATGAATTAAATTGAAAGAATACAATCCATATTGTTCCATTTTTGAAATATATTCTTATTTCATTGTTTCTTTTGAAAAACAAAATGTCGAGAAATGACAGATTCAATTTTAACTTTTTTAGTTTGTGTATTGATAATGCAATCAATTCGAACATTCAGATTATGGAAAGCCGAATATATAATCAACTGGTTAAAAAAATACATAGTTTGTAGTAGTATATTATCAATAAGAAGTAGAAAATGAATGTGAATAAATGTAAATGACCACGAATTATTAAGGTAAGTCATTAAAGTAAATTTTACTTCTTTCATAACAACAACCTTGGAAAGGTTAAGGACACAGCGGTCAAATGAGCACAAATTTTAAATTCCAATAGGAGTTCATTTGTTTTTAGGGATCAAACTGGTTTACACTGAACAGGGTTGCCAAAACTGTCATTTAGATCCGGAGACTTCGGTTTTGGCCTAATCGATCTCCGCGTCAGTGGAAAAATACTGTTACTCGTGGTAGGGGAACATAATTAAAAGTAGTTTCCAAAGTTATGTCTATTCCAATCAGCAATGAGTTCCTTGAACGCCTTTTTTCAATCATGGAATCCGTTTGAAGAGTGACAGGAATAGAATGCGCTTAAATTAAATTTGAACTGGAAATTAGGATTAATTTTGATATCGATAGCAAAAAAAATATACATATTAAAAATCCCCAGAACAGCAGTTGCTGGTTCAAGTACCCAAAACGAAATAAACTTATTTTTAAAAAACTAAATTTTTACAAGAGGTGATTATTTTATAACAATATGCCGTAAATCATCTACGTTCATTCCATCGTTCCTCTCTACGGTGAAGGTAGGAAATCATGGATATCTTAACACTGTCCACAGTCGCTCAGAATAGTGCCTTATACTTTCATTCTCACATTAACCTAAATTATTCGAGTTTTCTTTATTTTATTCATAGCATGTATAAATTGTGTAGATAGATGTTTTTTAAGCGTCCCTCCTTTCTTCTACAAAAAAATTCTCCGTGTCAGCACAAGCCAAGCACTGAACCTTTTTTAGCGAGGATAACGGTTAGAAGATTAGGGAAGAACTCGCAAACTATTCGCTACATGTTAACAACTATGTAGGATTTTTTTAACCATGCCAGTTTACAATGTGTAGCATATGGACTCCTAATGTAAGCATTCCAACATTAATTTTTCTTCGCAAATTACCAGTAACTCAACCTCTCTTTTTCGTATAGAGTAAAGATAGAAAGGTGATAATAGGTTAGCTAATGCATTTTCAGTTTAGGATGAGTAGTATAGAATTTTAGCATTGTAGTTTTAAGGTAGTATATCATCGTTTCCAAGGCAAAACCACGTATCAGAAAAAAATGGGAAATTAAGTTTCGAATGCCACTGTATGAAAAACAATATTCTACATCACCTGGCAAAAGCATGTAAATGAGGAACCAATAGGAAGACTCTAATTTGAATATTTCAAAACACTTTTTAGTTTTTCTCTTCCCATTATGTTCTATTCCAGGAAGTCTAGAATTTTTAAAGTGATGGTAATATAAATAATAACTTCTCTTCCCTTGTTTCATGGATACTTGCAATAAAAAAATTTATTATTAACAAAAATATAACATCTTGCTTTTTTAAGCTGTATGAAGTTTTTTGGTTCTCCTGGACAATAGCAAATATTCCGAAAAGTAGTTTTGCCGTGGAAGCGACGATATAGTATAGAAATTATTAAAAATATGGTAGGTATTCATGGTCGTTGATAAAAAATCGATATGTTAATTAAAGTATGAACATTTTCAATGGGGGATTTGAACCCATGTCATGAAAACGCATTTAGGTTGAAGCTTTTTGGCACCATCATGCGGCCTCCGCATGGACATAACAATATTTTAAATCCAATAAATGAAAAAATAGTGACGTTTCATGTAATCATCGCTTAATAAAAAGCTTTATACCACATACTATATACCAGTGCTATTATGGCAACAGGGATTGCAGCTCCGGGATTTTTTAATGTCCGTTATCGGGACTATATAGAGAGATTCTACGAGGATAAAAAAATTAAATTTTACTCCCACTAGGCAAAGTTATAAAGTAATTTCACCTAAGAACACTTATCTGTTGATTCAAATACTATTTCAATAATAAACATAAACAGGGTTGTCCCAACTTCAGAATTTAATTCACTTTACCGAACTTAACACTACCACGTTTTACACACTATAGTTTTCTAGTGTATGGTTCATTTCAAAGCAATGTTCCATACATAATACGACATTAAATTGTTCACATGTGTAATTTATGTGAAAACGAATTTGTGATAACCCTGTGGTGTCGACAAGCGTAAAAATATTTACGAAAATCTCAAGGAACGTGTATATTTGGTAAATTTTAACTTATATACATCATTTCGTGTATATTTTAATTTTTATTACAAAAATAGCTGGCCTACAAGTGTTCACCTCTTAAAATTTTCCTGGCTGTAAATAGGTGAAATATAATAACCTGTATGCTTCTTGAACTTTTATTTCGATGGTTTGCACTTTGGATTAGATAGTATTTACTTAGTACACTCAAGCTTAGATTTTAATAGATTCCATTTAGTCACGGATTCTTTCAACAATTCAAGTGAGTTGATTTGAATTTGAATGAATTCGAACTGACTGTCAGCCTGAATTCACTCGTATGCTCGAATGCCTAAAGATGCAGAAAGGCGAAACCCGAGTCGTTAGTGACAAAATACATGGAAATGTACAAAATCTCAACAATTTAAATTTGATATTGAAATTCTATCAAGCACCCTCAGCCGATGTCTTAAATAATATAAAGTGAGTTAAGTTGTAGTAGGTTATGTTAGGGTTGGTCTTGTTTGATTTGTGTAATGTATTCTAATGCGTGGAGCAAAGACAATATAGGCCGCCTAATATAGGGTAGAAGAATAATTAACATTTAATCACAACTTCGTGCAACTATCGATTTCAAAGTGTGAGTATTTATATTAAGTGAAAACTATTTTATCTATGTGAAAATACTTTTTCGCAAGTGTAATTTATTTCTTTAATATTAAAATATATTTTATTAAGTGGGATCACTTTATTTTTGGTGAAAGAATTTGTGTTTTGTGGAATGTATTTGTTAAAAGTGAATGTGGTCTATTTTTATAATGGTGAATGTGCTCTAAGCAAAAGTGCATTTAATTGTTAGCCGTTAAATAATAGCATTTATTGATTTACTCACTCGGACAAGTTTCAGTTATGGAACTACCAACTTTGAAGAATACTTATAACATTCGATTTTGCATTCCTGAAAATCTTACAATTAAAGTGATTCAAGTAACTTTAATATTTTAAAGGACCTATTGCGTGGTATGCTGGATTGCTAGGGCATTTTATTATTTGTACAATACCGAGTATTGCGCGAAACAATCGCAAGCCCTGTATGGCGCTGATCAAGGTGATTACATCCAACCAAAACCTGATCATTCAGTATCGCATACGAGCTCTGAGCAACAATTACGTTTGATTTATATTTAAATCGATTTATAACTATACGTGTATTTATTTACAATTCTGACAAATTGTGGCCAGACAATTTTTATCAAAACCGCAACCGTACTGTTTATAAACGATTTTAATGCATAGTGTTAATTTGGAATTTATCGGTTATCTAAAACATGTCAATGTCTAAAAGTTCAAACAAATAATAACACTAATATTGTGAGTTTTACATCATCGTTTATAACAACAATCATTCTGTATGTAATGTCCACATGTTGCACGTCTTGAATTTTGATAGAAATCCTCAAATTGTAGCAATTTCATAAGTGTTTTTAGTTTAAATTTATTTGGATACCAGTTTGAAGTGCATTTAACATTTTTTTTTACTAAAATAACATTGTGAAATATGATAAAAGAAACGCTTTAGTTTCTGCTATCGAAGTAATAATAAATAAATCATTTTTTTTTATTATAAATCATGTGTCTTAATGGTGTAAGTTGTATGAACTTGGGACATAAAATAGTACATTTTTTAATATCGTCTTTGTTCGAATAAAGCTGTGCATTTTAGCAAAATCTTCGTTTTGTCATGTTCTAACTTATTGTCTATCGTCTGGCAAAACACGCAAATTTATTGATTTTATTTATTGACTTTATTCATAATATATTCAAAAATAATAGTTCTATTATAATTGCAGTGAAATATAAAATAATTATGTATTTATAATTTACCCTTATAACTATATCTGTGCGTTCATTTATAAACAGTACCATATGAATTTGTGCGATACATTGCTAATTTATGATTGGCTCGGTGGTAACATTGTGGAAATTGAAACAATTAGAAGATTAATGAATTATGTATTAACTAAAAAGTTAGGAGTGTATTAAGTTTAATTTAATTTAAGACATCGACTAAGGGTGCTTGATGGAATTTCAATATCAAATTTGAATTATTGAGATTTTGTACACTTCCATGTATTTTGTCACTAACGAACCGGGTTTCGCCTTTCGGCATTTTCAGGCATTCGAGCGCACGAATGCCTGAAGATGCCGAAAGGCGAAACCCGGGTTGTTAGTGACAAAATACATGGAAGTGTACAAAATCTCAATAATCCAAAATTTGGTATTAAGTTTAATTTTATTAGTATGTTTTACTGTAAAAGTGATATACAGAAAACGATAGAACAGTAAACAAATTAGTGTTTTTGTACTATTTTATTCACTAATCAATCTAAATCCTAGGTTTATTTTTAATATTAAACTACAATTTACAATTTTTACACTGCGTGTGTTATCAAGTGTGACACGTGTTGCTTTTCTTTGAGATGCATCTTCAGACTGACGCTAGATCTGATGATCACAGTTTGAGGATGCTCCACAAAGATATCTTTTACCCGTCCTATCCTTAAAACCAAGCATAGATAGAGTTTTCACATTCATTAATCTTAACACATTCGAAAAAAGAGGGAACGCATGACTGAATAACAGAATTAGTTCTCGGAAAACTGTTAAGATTTTCCATTAAGAGTCCATAATGTGCTCCGAATTGGGAACGAAAAATAATCACATCAAATGAAACAGCGACGTGAAAATATGCAACAAAATATCACAAAAATAAACTACGTAAATATATAAAATATGCCATTGTAACAAAAACAAAAAGTGTGAATTTTTTCAAAAACTTTGTTTATTAAGGATGACAATCTATGCAAAAATGGATGCTTTCATACTTAAATTATCGTGAGCATTAATATTTTATTTTTTGAATCCAACCACGAAGTTTATTAAGGAAAACCCAAACAAAAAATCGATGAGCTAACTGATTCTAATTACAGATAACCCACTGATGACTTGTGAAATGAAGCAATCACTCCCAAGGTAATTATTGTATTATATTGCTATTATAGATGAAGAAATATATCAACATTTATATTATTTCTATACCGAAATGCATTACCTACCATTTTTCTTTCAATATAACGTATTTTTTCAATGCACAATATAAACCAGGGTTCGTGAACCGTTTATTACTTAACGCCCACTCATCTATATTTGTTGATGGTAACATTTCTTTTCCCACTGATTTATCGCACTTACGAAGTAATTTTTAAATTGGTGAACGTTTCCTATAAATGTTTATTTGACTTTATATTTTTATTTATAGTTTGTTTTACTTATATAATTCAATTTTACATATAAAAGCTTATTTGAAAACATATTTTAAATTCGCATTGACTTCAATATAAAGGTGAAGAACAAAATTTTAAACAACATACAAAAACCACCATGATAACTTAAATCGCGTTAACAGTGGGCTGTAGAGACCAGGTTAACGAACAATGCTGTGAACTGTAAAAAGTATATGAGCTATGGTAATAAAAAAAAGGTCAAATCTAATTATAATATGAATACGAAATACAGAATAAAAAATATTTCCGAAGTCCAAACGAAACTTCATACTGTATCCATCAATTAAACCAGTGATTCACAACCTATTTGAAAGAAGGGCCAGTTTATCCATTTTCTAATTTTGCATGGGCCGCAGAGGGTAAAAGTGTTATAATGATAAATATATTATACTAGACGAGATCTGCATTTTTTATTTAATAGTTACATAATTTTACTACTTATTACTTGTTATTTCGAGCCGCAACAAATGCCATTTTGGGCCGCCGTTTGGGCATCACTGAATTAAACGAATTTCAAAATAAAAAACGAAATTTTCAGTACAAAGATTTTTTTTCCAAAAATTTATTGACGTGAGTTCAGTTTGTGAGACTTTTCCTATGACGGAATTCGGCCTGTCAATAATGGTTATTATTTCCAATATTCTTTTTTCAGATTGTGGTTGATTGGTTTTGGTGTCTTGGGGATATTATCAGGTTCTAATGCCTGGTATAAATCAAATTTTTCGATAAATTCCAAGGTGAGTAAATTTAAATGGACAAATTAAATTATTTATCTTTTATTCCTCCAACTATTAGGTCGTGTTAAATAAACAATAGTTTAGTTTAAATTTTTGTTTTTGATACTTCATATCGCGGTTGGTCGTACATAGCTCCACTTGCAACCGTTCTGGTTATCCCTGATATGCAGTTTATTTATTAATATCCTTATTTTTCTAGCTACCAAAAGAATGCGGCCGTTCGAAAGTTTACTCTCCAGAATTTAAACTCCAAGTCTGGGGCGCTTGGCCATGGTTAGGCTTGATCCAATACGATGGCCATGGCTATGAAAGATGCAATGCTATCCTTATTCATCCCCAAGTAGCCTTGTCAAGTAAGTACATATTTTAATTTGAAACTTGTATAAACCGTATTTATATCAACAGGCAACAGTAGGTAAATTCATTAAAAAAATATTTTTGGACAGTATAGATTCGAGTAGTGAGTAGGGCATTCAATCCCGGATCCTTGTTTTGGTCCCGGGATTTTGGGATTCAGAATTTCTCAATCCCGGGATTCGTCATTAAGTATAATATCATGTTTTATATTACACACTTAAAATTTTATTTTTGTCAATTATTGCTTCAATTGAAATGAATAAATCCATTATTTAATATTTTTTTTCGGGCATTGGAATGTATTATTTTTTTTAAATGATGATCAAAATTATTTTATTTGTTTCATTATTAAGGTACGTTTTACCAGATTTACTCCAAAATGAGGACATGCCCTTCAATTTGACATAAAAATAGTGCCAACATAAAAAAACTATGTACATGAACAAACCGAGGTACACGTTTTAGTTAATCAGAAAGTATTTAATTTTAAATAAAAACTATTTTTTAGCATTTACAGTGAATCCCAAAATCCCAGGATTACAGGGTTGAATAATAGAGCGGGATTGGAAGCCCCATTAGTGAGCACATACAATTTGACATGACCTAGTTATGTTCGGATAAAAATATCTGCCAAAATCCTCTTAGTATTAGTCATTCGTGTAATATGTACACACTACACGCACATCAACAATACCAGCACAGCGTCGTTAGAGAGTGGCGATGAAATAAGCATTTTATATTTTTATAGGCCAGTGATGGTGAACCTTTTTGAGAAGTGGGTAAAATTGTGTTCATTATTTTTTTAGTAATTGGTCGTAGGTCACTAAGTCAATGACATCACTTGGAAATGGGGAGGGGAGTATGGTTAAAAACTATCATTTGTTTTGATTGTTTGTACTCTCTTTTATGATATAAAAAAATAATTTAACAAAAATCAACGCGTGGGTCATTTAAAAATCCTGGGTGGGTCAGTGTCTGACCCGCGGGTCATATGTTCGCCATCACTCTTATAGGCCATGTATCGCAAGAAAATTTCTATTTCAGAAAATAAATAACTCGAAAAATCAAAAAATCACTGGTGTACGGTCAACGTTTACATACTGTATATAAATGTTATTAAAAATTATTTTCAGCTGTTTTTTGCGTAAAATATATACCAGAAGTTGTGTTAGAGGAACATCTTTTTGTTGCTTTTTCCACTCCGGCACTGGACACATTCCAAAATGTATCGGTAAGTCGATCAATAACTTTTTTTAATATTATGAATACATTATCGAATAAAGCATCCAATTGTCCTACCTAAAATTGTCTCCCAGAATAAGGGCTTCTATCCAAACTCGTTCTGGAAAAGGGTTCTATGTGGCGTACTGCCAACAGGTGTCAGTAAAACCGACCAGAGTTTTTTCGAAGAAGGGTAGATGTCGCAATCATCTGTCATATTTAGTTTGGCAGGATCTGTCATATTATATTAAAATAACTTAATAGTTTAATATGACTTTATTCTAATTTAAAGACATACCTGGGGGTGTAAAAATAGCTTGATTACATTTTAATTCACCGTTCGTCATGTCTATTATACCTCAAATCTATAATACATGCATTACATAAAAATAAAAAAAAACATTCGTTTACGTCGTGAACTTTTTATTCTTTAAATTTCTGGAAGAAGGACCTATGTTGCATTTATACTGGTTTCACATGCCGTGACTAATTTTTGCTCTCTTGTAAAGTTTACGAAATGTTACATATTCCAGGAAAATATTCATTTAATATCTTCGATTGATTCGGCGGTAACTTTGTCGAAATTCATGTTTAATTTAAAATTAAAGTTGATTGCTTTCTGATTCCACTGGTTGTTACTTAATATGACACTTATTTCGCTTATTTAAGCAGCATCTTCAAACTGAAGTTATCAACTTTAATTTTATTTTAATTCAATATTCTTAGTGCGTATGAGTTTTTTGTAAACAAATAATTTTAAAGTACTGTCAAATTTTCAGGTAACCAATATTGACTTTGTAGGAGAATCGTATAATACATGGAGATCAATATCTTTGTTGAGACTATCGACGGCAGTTGTCATCAGCGCTGATGTGCAGCCAATCTGTCTGTGGGAAGAACACCAAGACTGGAGCTCTCAGATAGCTAATCACGTTGCAATGGTAAACCAATGATACATAGAAATCTCAACTATATGCTACAGAATACTCGTACGAAAACACTCAAGCGGTGAGCTCTGGTGTCATAAATTTGTTTGGTATTATTTTTTAAGCCCCCAAACGGTGATGACCTTTAAGATAAATGTACCATTAGTTGACCTTTTTTCAATAAAAGTGCCCAAAATAAGAAACGTAGACGCGAGATTGCTTTAAATTGTAGATTTCAAACAAGTGAAACCATCTTTTGCCAGATTGAGGAACTAACATATCACCATATATGTCATTGGGGTGTCATAGCGGCCATTTGAAATTAACACCTTATGCAGAAGGTATTTTATTTTGAATTTCTTAAGAGAATTGTTAAGGGTATCAGTGAATGTAATCATATGCTACTTGATTCAACCAAGAGTGGTATTACAGGAAGCTCTGAGGCAACTCTGATGAAAGGTTGTCATGAAACCCTCTGATTAGACATAGTCAGCTACTGAAAAAAAAGTGATCAACTACTGGAACTTTCAATTTTTTAGATGATCAACTTCTGAAACATTAACATGGTTGTTAAAAATTGAACACATTTTTTTTGTAACAAACTCTTTCCTAATTTTTGTCTTATCATATTTATTAAGAAATTTAATCCATTTTGAATACACTTCAACTTACAACTTAAATCATTCGGCCTAATTCTATAATGTTAATCGTTATTTTTGTTTAATTTTTCTCTTAAGCTGTCAATTACTGGTACGTTTACCTTACTATTATCAACATAAAAACTGTTATTATTTCAGTTTATCGGCACGGATCACGACAATCTATACAAAATTGATAGATTGAGAATTTACCAGGCACCTGTGCAAATTATATCAACGGAAAAATGTTCGTCACAATTGGAGGAACGCGTCCGAGAACATGTGCTTGGGACGCAACTCTGCTTCAAATATTTACGAGGCAAGTAAATAGTGGCATACACGTAAACTACAACTTGACACACCCTGGTTTTGTTGTGTTAAGTTTTATTAGGGTCCATAGCTGACAGCGCACAGCTTTAGTGGCAATGACTCTTGGTAGTCAAACAGAGTTATTGTCGTTAAAAGCAATCGGTTGCCTTAGGGCTATAGCTAAAAATTAGAAAGCGTACAGCGGAAGGGTCGACAACAAGGCGAAGAACCTAAAGTGGTTGAATTTAATTTTTATTTTGGCGGACAGTCGGCTCTTGGAGGCCTTCGGCTAAAGAGCCGGCCGGCTTTGCAGGTAATTATAAATTTTTTTGTTTGTTTTGAAATTGGACTTAATTTAAATTAAAATCGTTTGTTGTGTCAATTGCATTATAACTTAAAGGTAAATTCATGTGTTAAGTAAATGTAAATGTAGAATCAATTTTATGTGTTACTGATATTTTTTGTAATAAGCCACTGCATCTTCGTTAATTAAATAAGAGATGAACTGAATTTGAAATGGTGTTTGCTTCAGATCCCAGACCTTCCGAACGTTGATAACCAAACATTCGATCCGGTATTTTCAAACAATACTCGATTCTCTTTTTGCACGGGAACTACCGTGAAAAAAACAGTGTAAAAAAGAAAAGGAGCTAATATGAAAATGGGAGATAGATCCCTTTACTTAAAATACCCCCAAATATACAATTTTCAAAATCAAAAATAATTCGAATCAATATTTTATGTATAATTTATATAAATTAATTTCATAAAATGCGACTGAACTTAGCTGTAAGCAATTCGTAACATGTCAAGAAAAACAATATTGGAGAGAAATTAATTCATTCAATTCGGTAAGCAGACATTAAAAAATAAAAACCAGAAAGGCAATAAAATCGAAACATAGAAGAGCAATATAAATCTGTCAAAACAATAACAATTCATGCATCATTCATGAACAACTGCATCTTAAAATTCGCCAAATGGCGAAAATGTCAATTAAAATACTGTCAAAGATCCAAATTGTTTTTAAATATATCTCTACTATATAGCACAAAATACATGTAGAACTCTGCATATTTGTATGCCTGTCGGTCACAACAACTCCTCCCAAATAGCGCGCATTAGCGACGTGAAATGTTCACACGTCATTTTGGCTGCAATTGTTAGTTCAACTGTGTTTTTTCAACTTTCAACTATCAACGTTTAACTTTTAACCTAAAATTGAAAACGCGATATTTTTGACTTTTCAATGATTGAAGAAAAAGTAACAATAATAGTCACCTAGAAACAGCTCAATACTAATATGTTCTGCAAGCGACAGTTGAGATAGTAACGCGAACGTAGATATTTGTATAATTTAAGATAATTTAAGACATCGGCTGAGGGTGCTTGATGGAATTTCAGTATTAAATTTGGATTATTGAGATTTTGTACACTTCCATGTATTTTGTCACTAACGACCCGGGTTTCGCCTTTCGGCATCTTCAGGCATTCGAGCACACGAATGGACTCGAACTGAGAGACAGTAAACAGTGTCTAACGCTTATATAGAAGATACAAATGCGACAAATATCATTTACGAGGCAATACATTATACGTCTGAGAGCCACACCGATACCTGAGTTAAAATTTCGGAAATCGCCCTAATCTTTATTTTGTAAACACCATATTAACAGAGTGGCGATTGCCGAAGGCGAATTGCCGCTTTTCAACTTCTTTTAGAAATACCAGTGATTTTACAATTATAATAGTATTGTGGGTTTTGACGGGATGTAATTCGACGAATGGGTAAATATATACAATCATTCCACATTTAGTGACATCTGTTAGGTGTTTCAACGTATCGGATATAATAGCGGAGAATTAGGAAGGTTCAGCTGCTCATTCAAGATTCGTAAGGAGTTTAACTGGGCTCTATTAATTTCTAAAATTTCCTGATAAAATAATTTATGATCCCCCATGTTTTTATGCAACAGTTTAACCCCATCATCCGCATTAAACGTATGGTTCTCCATTAGCAAGTGATTTGCGAATGTCGAAGTTTCTTTTTTTAATCTAAAGGCAGCTAAATGTTCTGATACCCTTATATCTAATGTACGTGTGGTTTTACCCACATAGAAATGTTGGCAATCATTGCATTGTAATTTATAAATACCAGATTTGTTCTTAAAGTTTACTCTATCTTTATTGTTAATAAGTAATTTGCCTAGAGAGTTTTTGCAATAGAACATTATTAAACAAATTGCCATTAATAATGGCTATGAGGCGTCTCTTATAGATAGTCTTGTATCAAAAAAACAACGTAAATTAGCAGAAAAGATGCTATATTTCGGGAACTTGTCTAAAGACATAGACCACCCTAGAATCTGGCATAGAATTAGTTATTTAGGTTGCACAAGCTTTAAAATTAAAAAACAACTCGCTGATAGTGTTAGACCGGCGTTCTATTGCAAAAACTCAGGTATCGGTGTGGCTCTCAGACGTATAATGTATTGCCTCGTAAATGATATTTGTCGCATTTGTATCTTCTATATAAGCGTTAGACACTGTTTACTGTCCTCAGTTCGAGTCCATTCGTGTGCTCGAATGCCTGAAGATGCCGAAAGGCGAAACCCGGGTCGTTAGTGACAAAACACATGGAAGTGTACAAAATCTCAATAATCCAAATGTAGATATTTGTGTTAAATATTGAGTTTCATGTTTGTGATTTGGTAGAAAGTGAGTGGTAAATTCGTACGACCAGCGTATGACTCTGATCGTACGTTCAATTTGTCGCGCTGCAGGAGCCATTATTAAATGCAAAATAGACGAACAAGCTTTCTATCCGGAAGTTCTGCCACGTCATAACAAGGTGGCAAAAGTGTCATCTTTTATTTTAGCTGGTTTCAACTCTTAACATTATTATTAATTGGTGGATTATATTTTGTGGGTGTAACAAAAGAGATACGGTTGACGGTGATATTTTCAAATTTCAACATTAGCTAGTCAACGTCTAATTTTAATAACCTAATATAAGTGTTCTCTATCTTGGGGGAAGCCGGGTAAAAAATACTAGTAAAATATAATATCGTCGTTTCCATTGTAAAATTGCATATTTTCAAAATCAATTTTTTCGCCATAGAATAATAACAAATTTGTCGAATTAAAACAAATAAAAAAACACGTAATTAGTATGGTTATATATATATTTAATATTAATTACATGTTTTTATTATTTTTTGATTTCGATATAGTTGTTTTCTAAGCTGTTTTTATGCTCTCTTTGAAAATTTGGATTTTGCAGACACACAATTTTGCAGTGGAAACGACGATATATATAAAGCAAAGTCTAAATGCAAAAAAAAATCAATGCATTAAAACCAATTGGTCCTCATTCTAAGACCGTGCAAAAACAAAATCGGTTGTATACTGTTTGTTTTTTGTAGTAAAACTTAAGATCCCGTGATTAGGATGGTCTTACATCTTACTTCAATAATAAGTATAAGGTCATGTGTGTACTGATGAGCCATCGTTACCTTAAACGTCTTAAAGATTTTCATGTTTAACCTTCTATCAAAACTAAAATTCATATTTTTTATTCAATAATTAATTTAATCAATTTGAAAAAAAAATGTATTATGTACCGGATGGCAGTACCACTTGTCAGCGTTCACTCAATACAACACAGAGTAATAGTGCGTGTGTGTGATGCGTTACAGATAGGCAGAAAAATCAACATAAAAAAATTATTATTATTACTATTTTGCATTGATTTAAAATAAAATAATACTTTTGTTTAAATGCTGTATGGTTTATTTTGCACGATATTCTCTGGAAAGCTTCGACCGTGCAAAAAGAGAATAGGGGATATAGAAGAGGATGGGTTTTACTGTCAAATAACGCCTACTTTAGTTTAAAATATATAATTTTACTGCTCGAAATTTTTAATACTTACCAAATCTGACCTTATAAAGAAAGCGTTATGAAATATTGAACATTTGATTTTTTTATTAATGTAAGTGGCTGTTAATCGTTTTAGATCCAAAAGCATGCCATTCAATCGGATCAGCTATGATGATGCCACGACTTGCTGAAGATGGGTCCATCGTCTGGTACTTGCGTGCTCTTCAAAGTCAGAGAATTTGGTTCTGCGACAATGACAAGCCTTTGCCAGCGTTTGATATAGCCAAGCAAAAGAATTGGATTGAATCTCATTTCAAAGTAAGAGAGTTATCTATTGCACTTGATTATTATCACTAGCACAGTGAGATTATATATTTTTATTTTTAACCGTTTAAATGCCAACCATTATATTATCCTTAATCAAAACATACTATCGTCACCTATACAGCTCAAATCGTAGATAAATTTTCAAAAAATATTTTCTCAAACTCATACCTCGGCCGTTATTGGTATGGGACACCCTGCGTAATGCGTCTCCATACTTCTACTGGGCGTGGCAAGTCGCTACGGCACGTCTCTAATGGACAGCCTTATCTATATCTATCATGATAATAATATAATAATATGCTGTTGCCGACTGTAGAAAAGGAAAAAGACGTAGCCGATAACAAAAAATATTGTGTACAACTCACACAAAACGTGTTAATACACTATATGTTAATACATATATATATCGACTGTAGAATCAGAGTATCCCTCAGTCTTTTCAAAATATTTTTTTTTTGATAATCACAATGTATACAATTTAATAATGTAATACATGTTTTGTGTGGGCTGTACACAATATTTTTTGTGTGTGGGTTACGTCTTTTTTCCTTTTCACAGTCAATATGGCATATTCTGATTAATGGAACACACAAGAATTATTTAGAATAATAATGATAGCATCGTAAACCAAGCCTTACAACCCCCCTCCCCCCTCCAAAAATTTAAATTTGATTTTGACAGTCACATTTGATTGCTATGAAAAAACTCTGACCACAAAGGCCGTTGTTTTTCTTCAGAATATGCCGTTTATATTTAACACACCAGTATAACGATAATTATTAGATGATTCGCTGTTTCCATTCTATGACAGTCGTCGGTAGAGTCTGGGTGCGGCAGAAGAGTTTTGGGTCACACAACACTCATCACCAGAGGAACCGAAGCACTACGCGGTGACTGGCCGTGGCACGCTGCCATTTACTTGAAACCAGCCGATGGAGATAGGCCCAGTGTGTACCAGTGCGGAGGGTCACTTGTATCCCGAAAATTTGTAGTGACGGGTAAGTAACTATAGTCATGCACTGATATTAGCATTTGAAAAGCTTCAATGTTTCTTAGGTTTTTCTTTGCTTTAGTTAAAACACACCCGTTCAGTCAAGTCTCTTTATTGTAGTTTGCTTAATTAATACATTTCTCGAAGGCAGTAACAGTTACAAGTAGTATATTTCATTTATTTCAATTTTTAAGACTTAACGCCCTTTCCTTTTTACAGTTAGAATTATTTATGATCAATATTATCATATATTATATTAAATTTAATTTCTTTTACATATTTTTTTTTGCGAGTGTTTTAGTCTTACTAAGGAAATTAAATCTAAAGAAGGTCTTTTCAAACAGCTTTTACTATTAATTTTCAAATAATGCCTACTGCAACTGTCGTGCACTAAAAAATATGTTGTACATTCCCATCTAAAATATTTAAATAATCTACTCTACTTCATTCAGCATACCGAAATATTTTAAACCTTGTTTAATTCAATTGCAATGATTAAAAAATATTTATATGATATCCCCTAGCTGCACATTGCGTTGGTCGTGCCCCTAAGCCCGAGCGATTTGAAGTTAAATTGGGAAAACACAACAGAATGGAATTCGAGCCCGGACAACAGGACATGACGGTATTTTTAAATTTTTATTACTATATTTTTTCATCATATCTTAAATTTGATTGAAATCCAAAATGTCATACATGAAATTGACTGTGTTTTTCTAAAAGTAATGATTAGGGTTTGTACTATCAGGATTACCGAAAACAGGTATTTTGGCTGTTATTCGAATACCATAAATATATATAAACAAGGCTGTCACAATCTCAGGATTTAAGTCATTTTACCAAACTAACCACTATCACACTAGTTTTGTAACGAGTAGTACATTTCAAAATAAGGCTCCACACATAATGCCACGTTATATTTTGCGCCTGTGTACCTTACGTGCAAACGAATTTGTGATAGCCCCGTTGCATTTACAAACGTCAAGCTGCAACACTGCAAGGTTGCAGATTACATCGATAATATCGATATTTGACCTGAGAAAAAAAAATCGTTACTTGTTAGTATATGGCACTATACAATTTTACACTACAAAAGTCAAAATAAATATTTGATAGCGAGCTATGATGATGATAACAGCTCGCAAGCTAACGTCTGACGCTTCATACAGGCTTTGACAAGTTAACTCGCTCTTGGCACTCCAGAGGTTAAATTAACATTTTTTTTCGTTTTTATTGAAGGTTTCTCAAGTTATAGTCCACGAAAACATGAATTGGACTACACTCCGAAACGACATAGCGCTTCTCAAACTTTCTCAAGATGTTGTTTATAGTGACTACATACAACCAATTTGCTTGTGGGATGAAACAGATACAAATAAGCAGGCCATATTCAACCGTGTTGGTAATGTAAGTAATGAATCAAATAACACTTTGACTAAATCGAACAAAAATTACCTACATATACTATAAGTCATTTCAGACGATATACAAAGAGATATATCTTGCAAACTAAACTGACTAAAGCATACGAATAAGAGTATTTAAGATTTTCATGACACACAAAATCCGATAAATAACGAACTAAGCCGGAAAATCTGCAATTTCTCCGGAACCGAAGCGATTTTTTATTTATTTAAACCGGAACGAAAACCGAAACGAAAAATAATGATAAATAAAAATAATAACCCTGATTTTAATAAATACAGTGTATCAACACGTTTTGTGTGAGTTATACACGATATTTTTAAGTGCGGGTTACGTCCTTATGCCTTTCCAAGGTCGATATTATATAACAAATGACAGATGATACATTGATTTTTTTAGGTGGTAGGATGGGGATACAATGAAAACGACACTCTAACGACCAACCTAACCATTGCCAATGTGCCAATAACAGAAGATTTGATTTGTATTCAGTCGAATGCAAATTTTTATAACACATTTCTTCACGACAATACTTTTTGTGCTGGAAATCCTAATGGAGCGGGTAAGCAGGTTTTTTTACGAATCTTTTATAAGTCTTAAGAAATCTGGACTCTGTAAGTAATATGTGACACCGCCCTGAACTTACGGGGCTGGCAGGGTCTTCAAGCCATTCAAAAGCCGTCTACAGACTCGTCTCATTTAATTCAAATATCATAATATGTCATGTTTTAACACAGTACTGAGAAGATTAGTAAAAGTAAAATCGCAATAATTAGTAAAATTTTTGAATTCATCTTCCCTCTATTAATTTTAAATTTCAAATTTTGCCACGCTGTGTTACCAAACCCATAATAATTTTTTCGAGTCAATTATCGCCGGGATCAAGGAAGTCTTATACCCGTCCCGTTGTTTTTTCTCAGAATTTGTCAACGCCATTTTGGATTTAAGCCCGGTTTCAGACTAGCAACGGCCAGCTTCGGCATCCGCTGGCTTGTATGAAATCGATAAAGTCAGGATTGGGGGACTAGTAAATAAATTTTATAAAATACATTTTTGGCGGAAGTGTGAGCTCGCGATTCAAGGTGGGAGGTCGCCGGGTATGACGCGGGTCGGGTGCTCGTTATTAATTAGAGAGGAAGGAATTGTCTTTTGTGAGGGTGACTCGTGGTAAAGTTGAAGGTGTCTGTTATTTTAATGAGTAATCGAATCTAATTGTGAGCTGTCTAAAACCGTGTATAAAACTGTCCCAAGTGTATCAAGCCTAATCTGTAATAAATTAAATACGATCTTAGAGGCATTGAGTTTCCATTGTTCCGAGTTGGAAGTTTCCGACCGTTTTTATTGAGATCCACGATAAAAAATGATTGTTCTCGTAATATCTTGTTTTTCTTTTTCATGTCCGCTCCCAATGTGGAGCATATGGTCTCCTAATGAAGGTATCTTAACAGAATTTCTCTATGAGTACTGCTTGTTACTCAGTTGCTCAACCTCTCTTGATTCGAAGAGAGTAGAGATAGAAGGATAAGGCTAGGGCTGGACTTGTGATTAGCTAATCGCTCTCGCTTCGCCCCGTGAGGATTGGATGGGTGGGAGGGAGGACTCAGAATACGATCAGAAATCTATAAATCGATTGAAAGATCAATCTATGAAAACCGTCCGCACCGGGAATTGAACCCGAGACATCCGTAACCGTAGCCAGCAACGCTACCAACTGCGCCACGGACGCATACATATGTAGCTTAACCCAAAACAACCGTGCTAGTCAAATTGTTTTCCGAATGAAGAGTGTTGTGCAATTTATAGATTTCTTCATAATAATTTTAATCAATATCACACTGCAAATCTATAATCTTAAGTTTTATTTCCCTGGATGCACTCAATCGACTTAATATATATTGCAAATGAATCGCACACTTTCGCATTCATTTAAAATTAGGACATGCATGAACATATCTATGCCTCAGAGGCTAATAGTCCTAGTCCAAAAATAGCGAAATTGGGTTATAAATGTCTCATTATTTGGAATTTTGAGATCTATAGATGGGTAAATAAAACTTTGGCGTATGTGAGCTGGTTACAGAGAAACCCTATCCAAAATCAGTCCTATGTTACAATGCATTTCCGGAGTAAATGTCCATGAATCTTTAAAACAAATCATGATTTCACCTGTAACTGAAACTCTGCATGCCCTTTATTTACACAACTACCAAAAAACGAAAACAATAAGAAAAACCATGCTAATGTATACAAAATAGAAACGTTTTAGAAACACGAGTTTGCTCCTCCTGTAAAGTCTATAAAATGGACATAAGACTATTTCTCTCTCAGGTACAGATATTGTTTTATCTTTCTGAACATTTTGTGCCGAAACACTTAATCACTAATTAGGTTTTGAAATCAGACAGCCGCAGACCTTGGAAACACTCTTTTAAGAGCATTGTTTACAAATCATTTAATATTGGACGATATATTATTTTTCAGGAAGTGGAGTATGCAATGGCGACAGCGGTGGAGGTCTGGCGTTACCCGTCACCCAGGACGATCACGAAATCACCTGGTTCTTACGGGGCATCGTTTCTGTTACAGTCAAAAGGGTTGACGCAAACCTCTGTGATCCTAAATATTATACCATATACACCGACGTGGCGAAGTATACCGGCTGGATATTGAATAAAACAAATGAAATAGATCCATAAAAATAATTTATGATACCATTTTACACTAGTGGTAGGCAACCTACAGCCCCCGGGTAATTGAATTACAAGATTTTGAATTACCCGCCAATAAATTTAAAGGTCTTTGCCAGCATCTTTAAAACACAGAACACGATCACATGAATGCAATATCATCATGCTGGGCGTTATTGCCACAAAATTTTTCATACTTATATTTTATTGTAGTAATTTTTTTTCTAAAAAATAGTCAAAATTTGTTTTAAACGTTTACCCACTAACCAAATAACTTTTTCACAATTATTTTTTTACGCAGTCTCTCAAAAGGTTGCCGACCACTGTTTTACACTATCAACGTCAAGGCTGCAGTTTTGCATAAATTTTAAACTTATTTTATTAAGGGTATGTCCATATATGACATCTCGACCTAAATGGAAGGTATAATATTATATATGCCTAGAGAGCTGGATATTTTCAACACTAAACTATGGGTATTGTTCACTAAATATTTTTTCCTTTTAAATTAATAATGTCTTTTTTTTATTATTTAGTAATTTATTAGTAGTACTGTTTTCAATAATTATTATTATTGTTGTTACTGTTATTATGTTTGTGGAATGCATGGCGCATTGGCGTCAGCTGTAATGCCATGCATTTCAATTTTTTTAAATTTACAATAAATAAATAAAAATATATATATAGTATGGTGATTTGTGACTGGGGAAAGAGGGAGATTGTAGAAAATGTGACATCAGGAAATCAACATTTATATCATGTATTTTAAAATTACTGTTTTCAGATAATTAAATAATATGTATGGAGATTGGTGATTAAGTATTGGTGGGGTCAAAAATGAAACGAAATATGATAATGGAAGCAGAGGGGTTAAAAATGGCCAAAATCGTAAGACTTCATTTAGACTTTTTGAGTCACGAATATATTATGATTCTTAAATTCACTTGATTTATGTAAATTGATTTTCTTGTTCCACCTGTGAATTATTAAGTGAGCAAAGTTTATCAAATAAATCAAATACTAGACATTTTATTTTTTATAATTTCTCAGCATGATCAGGCTTTTGATAATGGTAATGTGACCAATCTGTTAATTGGTTTCTCAATACATATCGATACCTCAGTTCCAAAGAGTAAAAAGTCGAAAAAATCAGTTTTGAGTTACTTGTGAGGAAATGCTTATAATGCCAATATCTACCAGTTCCAAAATGTAACAAATTAGTGGTAATTTGTAGTTATTTTAGAATGTCAGTAGTTATAATTACTTTAGATCCAAACTGTAACAATCTCTGAAAACTCTTGTTATTAATATGAGAAAAAAATAAAATAATATTATAAATATGAAAATATGTGTTAGATAATACTAGAATTTAATGAAAATCTACAAAAATTAGATGTTCAGTAGAAGATTAAGCATGCCCAAAATCTTGCTTCTTTATTATCTCACAACTATGCTTTGAGAGTTGTTACACTTTTGAACTTAGTTATCGATTTATGCTATTTATACGATAAAAAAATATTTTATTTTCACATTCAATATTTCCATAAATACAAACGGCGATTTTATCGTATAAACTTTAAAAATATAATATACAATATTTACCCAAAAAAGCAGTATACCTTGAACAGTACTGGCATACTTGGATAGGTTAATGTTTTCAGTGGCGTACCTATCTAATGATTTATTCTAGGGGATAAAATAATTTAAAATAAAGCCAAAGGTTCTTTGCTTTAAAAACTAGTTTCGCTACCCCAAATTCTCTAAATGCGTCTTTCTAAATTTGAGAGTTAGAGTTTATTAAATAGAGTTTTCAAAATTCATAGAAATATAAAGGAATATGGAAGTTTATTTTCGGTTAATTAATTTTTTTGACAATCTTGCATATTTCAATACTTTATATTTGTTTGATTTATCTGTAATACAGCTCTCTCTGTCAGCACATACGCAGAGAGAGTGTGTGTGGGCATAAGTGTTGACGCTTATCACAAACAAACTATCCCTGCGCATTGTTTTCACCAAGCACATTCACTGTATGCGGACAAGTGGCACCGCCACCTTGTCATAATATTACTTATAGAATAATTCTTAATTAGCGGTTACATACAGTGGTTTCTTTGAACTTCCAAAAGAGTGAGTTTCCATAAAAAATATATACAATGCTTTGGCGGAATATTTTATTATATTTGTGATGGGGGAAAAAAATGTTTTGTTTCTTTTTGTTATGTCACACAATTCTGCCTAACCCCTCCATTGCTAGGTTGCATCAAATAATTACGATTAATTGTTTCTTAAAAGTTTACTAAATTAACATTCAATAAGTTTAAGTCTACTCAATTTATAAATGAATAATGATGCTCAATATTGTACTTTTCATGTTGTATTTTTAATCTCTTTAATTATACCTTTCAATGAAAATGTATTATATTGTAATTATTTCGTGTACCTACGTTTTATTGCACCTTTCTAAAACACATTGTTAATGAGCAAACTGTTACTTATTTTAATTGCAATGCCACACATGTGTTTGTGTTTTAATTCTGTTTATTGAAGTGCTGTTGGATACAGAATATTTTTCGTTCCGTCTGGTGCGTACACGAATAAATCATAAGGTTTTCTGAGATGTCGCTGTCCGTACGTATTTGATTCTATTTTTTAGATTTTTTTCTTCAGAAACCTTCGTGGGTGTGCGCACAACAACTCACCAAAGTTTGATCGAAATAGAATGAATGGTAAAGGAATGCATAGAGGACAAAGAAACCAACAAATCTTCACTTTATATATATATATATATATATATATATATATATATATATATATACCCGCTAGACGGCAGCACTGGTTAGGAATCGTAGAACTATCGTTTAAATAGAAAACGCGTTAAAAGTATTATAAATTTATCTAAAAATGGTGGGCTCTTAAATTTTAAAACATACTTTTGATATCTAAACAAAAATATTCAGAAACAACTTAAAAAAAACGATTTTTAAGCAAAATTGACGAAAAGACGTCCACTTAATATATTAACGCAATTTTTTCGCTTATCTCTGTTTAAAATATGAAAAATACGCCGTCTTTTTGGTGACAACAACTTCTACTTGATTTCAGCGTATATATTGCAAATATTATCAACGTTGAATCTATGAACATTTTTGAATTTGCGAATCGCGTATTTTCGAATCCGCATGAAAACGAGTAAATACTGTGGAAATACCACTTAGTTTTAATCATCGAAACGTCACTTACCAAGGTGAATTTCGATCAACCAAAAAACCTGTTTACACGACTTTAATTTGAACTTCTTATCAAATGTGTTAATTTATTTATTCGTTTTCTAAATTGCGTCTAGGCAAGTTGTGTAGAAAATTTCTCTTTTTCTCAAATTGAATAGAAAAAATCCTCTTTTTTTTCCTAGTGTATTAAAGTTATATGTATAATATATAACATTGTTTAAGTGAAATATTTCTTATTTTAAATGTGTATAATAGTTGTATAGGCACCTATATATTTTTCTGATTTACTTATCTCGCGAAAAAATCCTATTTCTCACTCTTGTCAAAAATAAAGATGTATCATAGAGATTAAAACGCTTTTTTTATTGCCATTCTGTGGTCGAAAACATAAACATTTTAGAGTTTAAATTTATTAAAAAAATACTCTGCTAAAGAATCCTCATAACACATTTATTTGTCGTTTAACTGTAAATATAGAATTGTCCTTTTTATCGCACGAATATTTTGTGAGCTCTTTATGTAATATGGCAATATAACGCATAAGGTTTTGAGTTATTTCGACCGCAAATTTTTTTTTTTTTTTACTGTATCGTCTGAAAAAACACACAATTGAATGTAATTATAATTTCCTCTAAGCACAACAAAAATTACAAGGAAAAATAAATGAATCTTGTAACTAGAGTCACGTGCATTCATTATTGAATCGCAAATATTTAAGTTATAAATGGATTCGTTCAGTATTTGATTGTTAAACACAAATTAATAAATTCATCGTTCACTCATTTTTTCTCAGAGCGACAAAGTTGTGCATTATTGTATTATACCAGATACACATAATTGTAACGTGCATTGAATCAAAGTACGTATTAAAAAAAAAACCTACCAGTAGTTTACCCTATTTAAAAAAAACTAAATTTTAACATTTGTTTTTTCTCAATTTTCGGACGTAAACAAAGAGAACAAAAATATTGTTACATGAGATTAATATGTACCAAATAGATATCACAAAGAAATTGCTATGAGCTATTTTAGTACGCTTACTGATAACCCACTGATGACTTTTACAATGAAGAAATGGCCGTCAAGGTAATTACTATAATTATTATATATAATAAAATGTTTTGTTGAATTATATTTAGTATATTTCTATTTTAAATATCAGTTAAAAAAGTGCGAGATAACAAACTCTTTGGTACATTTCAAATATCTTTATAGAATCGTTTTATTCAATAAATTGCAAATTTCACATTGATTACATTATAAAAAAAAACTTTTTCTACGATTTTGCCTTATACTTCAGTTTTCATAAACCTTCAATAAATATATATATTATAAACTAGTCACGGTTAAAGCTTAAGCAGCTAAAAACAGGTGTCACGTCTTTGCAAGGAAGCCTTAAAAACTTTAGTATGTCCATGTAAATAAAAAAGCAATACTGTAAACAAAAAAAAAACTCTGAGAGCGCAATTATTTAAAAATATACTGCAATTAAATGAAGGCAACGGTAAACGATTAACTATTCTCTCTTAAATCAGTCGCATCGTTTTGTATGGTTCATCAAAATTGAAACACCTACTTGAGAATTTTCTTTATTTTTAGTTTTTATTACCGTACAGGTAAAGATGTAGAAATCAAGAAAGACAATATTTATGAGTAATTTATGAAGATTTTGAGTTTAATTAACGCTAGTGTCAAAATAGCTTCACGAAAATTCGCTCCGGTAACTTAGTTTTGAAAGGTACACCACAATCTAGACAACATCTGAAAGGTACATCACGGCCAAACAATGACTTTAAAATTGAATAAAAAAAATAGCATCGGCGAGTCAACCGTCCCTTTAAAAATGTTATTTACTATTTTTTTTTCTGTTGAAGTCTTATTTTAATTTAAGATGTTTATTCATTTGTAAAACAAAACATTAAAACATTTGTTTCTATAACCAATCGTCTATCCGGACAACCGAATACAAACGTTTTCAAAAAATAGTCCCCGGACTAAAAAACCTGTAATATTCAAATGAAAGAGTGGGTGCAAATAATTTAATGAATCGTTTATTTCAGATTGTGGCTGACTAGTATATGCCTATTAGGGTTATTATCAACTTCTAATGCCTGGTATAAATCTACATTTTCTATAAATTCAAAGGTGAGAAAAATTCGAAATAATACTAATGTGAGGATTTTACGATCTGTGATACTTGAAATCTCTAATGGATTTATCGTAATGGAAGTTTGAAAATCTCAAGATTAGCGTTAGGTTTAGATAAGCTATTTCCCTCCATTTTTCATTGCCTGAAGTTTAAAAAAAAACAACTTAGATATATTTTAAAAACAACCAATAAATCTACAAACTTACTAAAAATGACAAGAAAAGGATCAATGGTTTAAAAAAGAGCTAAACAATGACCTCTTTAATTGCTTGGATAGGCTACAAAATTAAATTTACAGCCAACTGCTCTGCAAAGAATTTCTTGTAATTATCCCTAGATGCAACATGCAACCAAGTCGGCATGTCCGACGGAGACTACAAATTTCCCCAATTGTTGTGCATATCTGGGTAAAGAATATGGTCAACAACCTGAATCATATTGCTGCATTTACATTTTGGACCGGCCAACCTGGAAGAGCTTGACAATTATCTATCATTGTTTTGCTTGTTCAAATGATCTATTAAATAATGTGAGAAGATCTGAATCGAAGACAAGCGAATGTTTGGTTATCAACGTCTGGGAGGCCCTCGTCGGATAGCAACCGATGGTTTTTTCATGGCCATAAACCGGTTCGGCTAGCTAACATTAGTTACAAATTATTCGGAGCATTGATATTAAAAGTATTCGAATGCCGTTCTTGGATCACTCCAACCTTCCAAGAATCAAATAAATGTTAGCAAAAATATCAGGGCGTGTCAAATGGTACACTTAATAATAAATTTAATTGTCTATTTATTTTCAGCTTCCAAAAGAATGCGGTCGATTAAAGACTTACTCTCCGGAAATCCAATTACAGACTTGGGGTGCTTGGCCATGGTTAGGCTTGATCCAGTATGATGGAGTTGGAATGGAAAGGTGCAATGCTGTTCTTATTCATCCCCAGGTGGCTTTGTCTAGTAAGTATTTACTTGTTTACTTTCACAGTATTCACAGGACAAGCAAACATCAAACGTACATTCCGCAATATGCGTGTATTCCTGAAATAATATTGTTTGTATTCTTTGAGAGAGAGTTTAGAGAGAATAGAGTTTTAAGCCGTCCTCCACTGTCCATAAAGATGTTCCTTTCCCGGACGCCAAAACTTCTTCACCCTGTTACTTCAAATTTAATGTAGAGCATAGGAAGGTAATAAAGACCATATTTCATTTATTTAAAAAGACAGTCTTTATTCCGTTCGTTTTTTTTATCTGTCTAATTCTTCATAAATTGTATTTTCAGCTGTTTTTTGCGTAAAATATGTACCGGAGGTGGTATTGGAAGAGCATCTGTTTATATCATTTTCCAGTCCAGCACTACCATCATTCCAAAATATATCGGTGAGTAAATCAAAAACTTTGTGATATTATATAAGTACCATGGCCGACGTTAAAAAAATATCTCATTAAAATATATTACCTAATTATATTATTTTTACTAAAATATAAAAAAGTAGGGCGATGGATTCGTTTACTTACATAATAACACTGCCAATGTGATTTTAACAATTAAACTTTTTCTTATGTACAATCCAATTGCCGTGTATACCCATTTGTAACCAACCACTGAGAGAAAGATGCTTTTTTAACACATTATATGCCGCTGACATGAATGTACTTTTAACTAAAAAGGAATCGTAGTCAGTCGATTTTTGACGCCTCTAATTCTGACTAATATAAAATAATTTTCAATTCATTTTTGTACCGCTTGGTAAAACAATATTATTGTATTTAGCTACGTTTGTATGAATTGGCATGGTAACGGTAAATTCATTTTAACTGAAGGACAATCAGTTTGAAATTTATTTGAAATAATGTTACCAGCCGTCAAAATGTTACTCAATGCAATGTTTAGGCTTTCAAAATCTTTTATTAGTATTTATTTAGCCGTCACTAATCTTCGTTGTTTTTTTCTCACCCTTTCGGGCGGGGGACAAGTATTCACTTTATCATTTTAATTGTTGTGATGCATAATTTGGTCTTAAGTAAAATGCGTTTTGAAATTGCAGTCTTGGCATGTAGTTTCTGTGTTTTTGGATAATGCGTCTTTATTTTTTAACTGTAATTACTTATAACGTCAACCTAATTGTAATTAATCTCGATGTTCTAAATTATATTAAAACACCGCATCTAAATAAAAGAGATCAACCCGATCAAAGTCGCGTATATATTGAGATCCTATTGCATGTCCTGGACCAATAATTCGTCCCCTTTTCGACCTATCTTTCTCATGTTGTATTTTGTTTCGTAAATACATAAGTAAATTGACTAAATTTCAGGTTACAAATATTGACTTGATTGGAGAATCATACAATACGGGAAGTTCGATATCGTTGATGAGACTCTCTAAGCCGGCCATCATCAGTGCTGATGTGTTGCCAATCTGTCTATGGGAATATCATCAGGAATGGAGTTCCCAGATTGCCAATCACGTTGCAATGGTATGCTACCAACATGACTACATCGATTCTTTTTGCTGTGCTTGTTCTGTGGCATCAATAATCTACGCCAGTTAAAGAGTAGAATCAGTACATAAAAATGGTGTTTTATTTTTGTAAAATAATGCCTTTCCACGAAGAATTGACAGTAATAAACATATTTATTTCATTTGAAATTTGATGTCCCAACGACTTGCTCCTGTTTGACAATATATGTCTAAACCAAAAGGTCTTTTCCAACCAGACGGTACACTCCTTCTAATTTAACTAACGATTTTGACAAACCAATCAACCATGCCAGTCGAGAAATAAGTGTGTATTTTTTTATTATTTTAGTTTGCCGGTACGGATCACGATAGTCTTTACAAGGTGGACAAATTGAGAATTTACCAGGCCCCTGTGCAAATTATAAGTAAAGAAAAATGTTCCTCGCAACTAGGGGAACGATTTCAAGAAGATTTTCAGCTCTGTTTCAAATATTTAAGAGGTATACAGAAGATAAAATTATGCCTAACTAATTAAATGCTTAAGTGCATAATTACATGCTTTTCAACGATACCTATTCATTTTGATTTAACTTAGTTCAGTTGTATGTTTAGCCACTACCTAAAGTAAATGGATGGATCAGGGACGGATGTGCCCGGCACTTTTTTTCAATAGCAAGACGTGCTACTTACTGTTAAAAATGTTTGAAACTTCCGAACGACCGACAGATGAAACGACTTTCATCTGTCATATGCCTACTGAGTTGACATTAAATTTTTCTTTAGATAGCGGATTATTTATAAAAACCCGTGATGATGGATTTTTGCTGTATTTCCAGTTCCAATGAAGATCGTATTTTTTGCTTGTACTTAAAATTAAAATAAATGCATCTAGTACAGTATTCATGATAATAGCAACTGAGAAAACCACAGTAACGATGGTATCTTTGGAGATCGATACCACTGACAATTTGAAGTTTATTATTTTCAACCCATCGTCTTGCATCGCAACGTTTGTAAAAGTAAAATACCATGCTGGACCATACCACTCTGACTATTTTGCAATGACGGTACTGAGATGATAAACGACGTTGGCTTGGTAAGATCACCAACATATATTCAGATACGCCAATGATATCAAAATGCTAAATATTATTATTTCAAATAAAATTGCAAATAAAAGGAACTACTTAATGTAATTAATACGGAAAACGTATGGAACGGATTTATAAATAACATATTTTAAAGTATTCAATGATAAATTCAAGCAAAAGTAGTTAACTAAATTATGAAAATATTTCAGATCCAAAAAACTGCCATTCAATCGGATCAGCTATGATGATGCCAAGACTAGCCGAAGACGGCTCCATTGTTTGGTATCTGCGCGCCTTACAAAGTCAAAGACTTTGGTTTTGTGATAACGATGATCCTCTACCAGCTTTTGATATCGCAAAACAAAAGAAATGGATAGAATCTCATTTTAAAGTAAGAATCTTTGAAAAGAACACATACTTTTAAAAACGTTTTTGTTGTTGATTTTTTGAGGTAATCGAGATAAATACCAACCCGGATCAATTCATTATTGACAAACCTGTTAAACTTTTTTTAATCTACAGTACAGTAAAATACAATACTGGAATATATTTAAGTGTAAATAATGGGTATATGATATTGTACTAATAGTGCAACCATCTGTAAAGTTTACAATTACATCACTATTGCCATACATTTTCAGTCATCGGTTGAATCAGGTGACGCGACCCCAATGTTTGGGTATGCGATTCTATCTCTTCAATGTACCACGAATGGACGCCCGCACACTTCTATAGAACGAAACTACCTTCAAACGATACCACCTACCAAAAGCCAGATCCGCGCCTGCTGGTATCGACTCAGAACCAACCAGACAGTAACCTGCTACATTGGTCCAGTGACAGGTATAAAGACAGCTGCAATTGGCTAGACAGTCAGTGGACATTTGAGTGGCGAACGGGAAACACCTTCTTCGTGGAAATCGCTGGGTGGTCTAAGGATCTTAAGAAGTGGTTTCGCAGACACGCCTTCGACTGTACGCCATTTTGTAGCCGAAAGTGAATCGCGAAACAAAGTGGAGACTCCCGCCGAGTTGGAGTGCTTTCTCGAGCGTAAATTTATTGTGCGACCTCAGTACGTGTAACAGCCAGTGGCGTAACCATTCGCTGGGGTATTCGACGCCCGGTATTGAAGTCGGTCCTAAAACGAGATTCCGTGTATACGTGTGCGATCCGACTATAGGCCAGAGTTTTTTTACAAGGAGTGGTTGTCCCGCCCTTCGGGGATTCAGTCCACCGAACCCGGTCTCGTAGTCGCGCCGTGCACGTGCTGTGAGTATTTGTAAATTACGCAACAGTAAATTCAATAGTAAAGCCGCGTAACGGCTCACTGATAAGGCGGAGACACTGGTTGCCTAGGCTGGTTTCCCATCAGGATCCAAGCGCCGCCCGTTCCCTCGCATAGTGGTCGAGGGACTTGTTAATTGGATTGCGTAATTTTCCTTTCACCTTACCGATAAAATTCATTTGTGTTGTTTTTAATAATTGTGCGAATAAATGTGTAGACCCCGGGTGGGCATACACGTACAAACCGAACGCGACTTTGTGAATGAAGACCCTTGCTTCCATTTCCCCTCCCTATAGCACTATCTCCTTCTGAGGTAGAGGCCGTCTCTCTCGTGTAGAGGAGACTTGCGAGGTCTTTTCAATTGTCGCCCAACTTAGTGGCCAACGAGGTTTGTGACACCTCAGGGCTCACCCCCTGAGAGCTCATGCTCACAAGGTCGCGTTCGTGTCTGGGCCAGAATAGGCTCAGTGGCGCCCAAGGACAAACTCTTAGTGTTAGAGAAAAACTGTGTTGAACAATATGTGCACCAACGGCCATGGGGAAGATCACGAGCTCTTCCAGGACACGGAAGAGCTGGCGATCCCAGCATCAGGTGTCGCAGCAGCAGCGCCCGCAGCTCTGGGAGCGCGGGCAGAAGACCGGCTCTACCGGGAGCCCCGATGGCCGAGAGAGCCCGTGGAATTTGGACTCCTCTTCGACGGCAGCCACCGGAGTAATGTGAAAAAATTCCTCGCCGACTGCGAGGAATATTTTGCAATGGCCCACACCAGAGAGGAGGGCAAAGTCGCAAAGGGGATCTCCGCTCTTCGCGACGACGCAAAGCGGTGGTGGATAAACTTAGCGGACAAACCGCACGAGTGGGCAAACTTTGCACATTTCCTACAACGTAAGTTTGGGAATGCGGATAGGCGGTATCGGCTCGAGTGCGAGCTGATGACCATCGAACAACGAGTCGGAGAGGACCTCGTGTCTTACCTCGATAGGAAGCGAGCCATTGCCAGAGCTTGCGGCACGACAATAGATCCCAAACATATCGCAAACAAGGTGCACCAGAAGATGCTTCCTTGGGATCAAGCCCGCACAAGCCGGCTTACGTGGTCCACCCTCGACGAGCTGATCCAAGCGACCATGGATCTTCTGGTAGATATTGCGCCTGATCCCGAACCCCAACTGCCAACAGCACGCGATCGCCCGCGCGCAAAATCGCCAACCCGGCGATACGACGCAGACGAAGTAGAGGAGCGGTTCGACGAAGATGGAACGCGCTACTTCGTCCTTCGAGCGGCCGATCACAGTCGCCAGCAGTCAGTGCCGCCACAATCTCGCGGTAATGCACGCGGCCCTGTACCGCGCGACCAACCGCGGTACAATGCACCGCAACAGCATCGTGATGCACCACAAACGCGGTATAACGCACCGCAACAGCGGTACCCCACGAAACGCGAGCAGCAAGTGCCGCGGATACCGCAGCAACAACGAGAACCGCAAGGGCTGAAAGCCAACCAGGGCCAGAGCCGCGCCCCTGTAGACTGTTTCCGGTGCCAGGGCCCGCACTATATCAGGGACTGTCCGGAACAGAACGGAGACATGGCACAGCGACGTTGACGCGATCGCGGCACGGAGCCGGACGATGAGGCGACGGAGGAGGGAGCCCCGGCAGCAGCCGCCAGGCGCCTACTGCTTACCTGCACCTCACCGAGTCCCCCGCCCGCCATCGAGACCGGACGTGCCATTGCGCTGGGCGACAACCAGCGCAATGCGGAGTGCGACGCGTCAACGAGTGTAGTGCCTTATAAAAAACGTTTTTTTAATAGTGAAAGGCTCGAGCCTCCGCCTCAGTTTTGTGACGAGACACTGCCCTTGAGTGCGGAGGTTCGCGACCTCAGTGCGATAAACAATGAGACGCTAAGTGTAGTGTCGGGAGAGGTAGCTCTTCTACGAGAGGAAGCCCCCCCTGTACCTCCGCCGCGGTACAAACGTAGGCGGAACAGGGGGGAAGAAAAACCTTCGGTATACACGCCGGTAGTAGGCATAGCGACAGCCTCGGTAGCGGCGGCCACGACGCTGTTACAGGTTCCGTTGTCGCTGGAGAACTACAAGCAACCCCTGGTGGCGGTACTGGATAGTGGAGCCACACATACGGTGGTCCGTGCCACCCTGGTGCCACCACAAGAACGAGGACCCAGGGGCCCCCGATTGCGCCTAGCTGGCGGTGAAACAATGGCCACCTACGGATCAGTGGTCCTGCATGGAAGGCTGCAGGACGAGCCCTTCACAGCCACTGCGTTGGTGGTGGAAGGGCTTGAATACGATCTTCTCTTGGGGCTAGATTGGTTTAGGAAGGAGGAAGCCAATCTTGACTTCAAGAGAGAATGTCTTTATTATGGGCAAGGGTCGCGGCACACGGTACACTGCCTTTCCGCCGCCGCGCCCACTCCATCCCTGAAGCCTGAACTCCCGGAACTGCCGGAGAAGATACCCGCTCACGCCCGCAGCAGCATCACACAAGTGCTGCGGGACTTTGAGACAAGGTTTGCCGCTGCTGGGCCGAAATGCCGCACAGCGGTACACGAAATCCGCTTGGTCGATTCCAGCCCGTTTCGGGTGGGGCCGCACAGGCAGTCGGAGGAGACTAAGCGGATGATACAGGAGGAGGTGCGGCAAATGCTGGCCCTCGGGGTAGTGGAGCCCAGCAAATCAGAATACAGCTCTCCGGTCGTCATAGTGAAGAAGAAGGATGGGACTCCCCGCTTCTGCGTTGACTACCGGAAGCTGAACACCGTCACGAAGGACGAGGCGACACACCTCCCTCGAATTCAGGAGACCTTGAAGGACCTCGGTCCCGCAACCGTCTTCAGCTCGTTGGACTTGAAGACGGGTTACTGGCAGGTGCCCCTGCACAGAGAGACGAAGGCGCTCACGGCCTTCAACACGCCTGACGGAGGGTGTTACCAGTTTACGGTAATGCCCTTCGGCCTGAAGGCGCGCCGGGCACCTTCCAGCGGCTCATGAGCCAGGATGTTTTGGTGGGTTACGTCCAGCAGTTTTGTCTGGTATACTTGGACGATATAATCGTATACAGTCAGAACTGGGAAGACCACGCCCGGCATCTGAGACTCGTGTTCGAACGGCTCGAGCAACACGACCTTCGAGTCTCAGCCACCAAGTGCCAGATTGGACGCACTACGGTGGATTACCTAGGCCACCAAGTCACGGCCGAGGGTAATATGCCCCAGCCAAACCACTTGCGCGGGATCGAGGAGGCACGGTCGCCAACAACCCGGCGAGAACTGCGGGAGTTCCTGGGGCTCTGCAACTGGCTCCGCGAGTACGTGCCCAACTTTGCCGACCTTGCAGCCCCCATGACTGACCAGCTTCGGACCAACGTGAAGTTCCGATGGACGCAAGAGGCTCAGGCCTCCATGCTCAGGGGTTAAGGAAGCCCTAAGGCAACCATTACGCTTGGTCCGGCCAGACTTTAAGCGCCGTTTCGCACTGCAGACGGACGCGAGTGGCATCGGCATCGCCGCCGTTCTGTTTCACGCCCGAGAAGACGGGGGACGGGACATCATCTCGTATGCGAGTTCCCGTCTCGGTGAGACGGAGCGGCGATACCATAGCAACGAGCAGGAGGCGCTCGCTGCAGTGTGGGCCATCCGACGGTACCGGGCGTATCTGGAAGACAGGCCCTTCACGTTGATAACGGACAACAAGGCGCTCACTTGGCTCAACACCGCGAAAAACGAGAGCGAGCCAAGCTGACACGTTGGGCCATCTTGTTGTCCGAATTTAACTTTACCATAGAGCACTGCGCTGGTAAGCTCAATCAACTCCCCGACGCCCTGTCACGAAACCCCAGCTCCGAGCCCGGACTGGAGGAGGACGTCGAGAGGATGTGCGTGCCCCGGCCCGGTAGGCCTACGGTACTGGCACTTGAGCTCGCCACTGCATTTGAGACAGTAGTGGCCGCCCAGAGAGAGGATGCCACGATGCAGGAGCGTGTACGCATCTTGACGGCCCCGGACGCCCCTAGTTGTCAAGGGACCGCTGTTCAGGATGGAGTCCTCTGCCATGTAGAGAGGAGCGGCAGGCATCTCACCACAGTGCCACATGGTTTACGCACGGACGTCATCCGTGCGTACCATGACGACCCGAGTGCGGGTCACCCCGGGGCCAAGGAAACAAACCGAGCCATAAAACGACTCTATTACTGGCGGAAGCGGAGGCGTGACGTAGAGGCCTACGTCCGTCAGTGTGAAGTGTGTGCAACCCGTAAGAGAGGTGCCCTCCAGCCTGCTGCTCACCAACGCTCTCACACCGAGGCCAGCCGCCCTTTGAAGTCATCGCCCTTGACTTCATGGGCCCCTACCCTGCTCCATCGGGACGGCGAAAGACCTTGTTGGTCGTGACGGATCTCTTCACTCGCTGGGTGGAAGCGTTCCCAATGACCGCCGCGACCATAGGGAACACCGTCCCCGTACTAGAAAGGGAGGTACTTGGACGCTTTGGCTATCCACGAGCCATATTAACGGACAATGGGCCCCAGTTCCGGCACTCGGCTTGGAGGAACGCGCTAGAAAAGTGGGGTTGTGACCACTGGACGACTCCAGTATACCATCCGCAGGCCAACCCCACTGAGAGAAGGAATCAGGAGATAAAAAAGGCTCTCAGGATCCACTTGCGTGACGAAGCGCACGCCCGGTGGGAATCAGTCATCCCGCAGATACTGTTCTCACTGAGGACTCGAGAGAACGCCGCCACCGGGTTCACTCCCAGTCACGCCCTGTTGGGCTATGAACTCAGCCGCCCCGGTGAATGGCGAGCACAGTTGGATCCCGAACCTCCACGATTTCTCGAGCACGAGCGCGCCGAGCCCGACGCCCGCCTCCTGCAACGGCAAGATGCGTACTTCCGACAACGTCGGGGTGCCAATACGGGCCCCGCGCCGCCCACTTTCCATACGGGAGAGAAAGTCTACTCTCGTAACCACCCCCAGCTGGGGAATACGCCGGGAGTTGCCCCGGGATTCACAGCTAGGTGGGAGGGACCTTACAAGGTGATCTGTGCGGTAGGCCCCAACACCTACTGGATAGATCGACGTGGCAAGCCGCTTAAAATGCACGTCGATCAACTCCGCCCGGTACCCAGACCCTTTGAGGAGCCTTTACCCGATGCGCAATCTCCGCCGAGGCCCACTAGACCACAGGATTCGCTGACGACGCCCCCGTGCCGACGACATCCCCCGTGCCTACAACGCCGCAGCGTCCCCGCCCCGGAGGGCGAAGTCGCTGTAGGGAGCCTCGAGTCGGAACCGTGTAGTGGAAAGTGCACCGGACGTTTTTGCGGATAAGTGTAGTTGTGGGAATAAGTGTAGATAGACTGGACTATGGTTACGGAATAATGGGTAAATGAGACAATACGAAATGGACGTTAAGAGTGTATCTGTGAGTGGTGAATGCTGGACATTGGGGAGATGAGCGTTTTGTTGTACATTTAAAATGTCATGAACTGTCAATATGTATGTGTTTTTCGGTTTGTTAGATTAAGCTTTAGATAACTTTGTGCTTGTCCTGGAAATACGGGAGTTTATGTTGGTTGTATTGTCGGTAGATGGAAATACAAATAAGTAACTACCCTCATTAGAGTGGCCATTGGGCCCCTTTTGTTTTGTATCTCAAAGAAATTTGTTTTTCGGAATCTGAACTTAATTATGCATTTTGCTGTCTGTTAAATTAAGTAGGTTAATTTAATTAAGTCCGTAGCACGACCATTGGGCCCCGCAACCAAGAGGTAAATAACTTCGTAAATACCAAGTAGAGAGTTGCTGGGAGGTTATGTCCGGGTGGCTAAATAAAGGAGGGGGACTCCTCCTAACTGTAGCTTGTTGATGTTTGTTATGTAAGGAATTTGTTTTTATTAATTTGTGCTGTATGATTAGCACTGCCAGGGGGGCATGGGCTCATCGTGGGAGGGCACTTGCCCACCAGCAGCTTAGTCAGGTATTACTTGATATATGTCTAGCCTTAAGCAATATTTTTCTCTTTTGTCATTAATGGGTTTGGTCATTACTGTGTAATTGTCTTGTCGTACCGCGCATACCGTCGCTCTTGTAAATAGATTTGCTTATCGAGTATGCCGGTACCAATGCTGTAGTTGTCGGCTGAATGCGTTTCGGAAGCGCCGCGAGTCCATTCATGGGCATTCGAAGTGGGGGGATTTGACGCGACCCCAATGTTTGGGTATGCGATTCTATCTCTTCAATGTACCACGAATGGACGCCCGCACACTTCTATAGAACGAAACTACCTTCAAACGATACCACCTACCAAAAGCCAGATCCGCGCCTGCTGGTATCGACTCAGAACCAACCAGACAGTAACCTGCTACATTGGTCCAGTGACAGGTATAAAGACAGCTGCAATTGGCTAGACAGTCAGTGGACATTTGAGTGGCGAACGGGAAACACCTTCTTCGTGGAAATCGCTGGGTGGTCTAAGGATCTTAAGAAGTGGTTTCGCAGACACGCCTTCGACTGTACGCCATTTTGTAGCCGAAAGTGAATCGCGAAACAAAGTGGAGACTCCCGCCGAGTTGGAGTGCTTTCTCGAGCGTAAATTTATTGTGCGACCTCAGTACGTGTAACAGCCAGTGGCGTAACCATTCGCTGGGGTATTCGACGCCCGGTATTGAAGTCGGTCCTAAAACGAGATTCCGTGTATACGTGTGCGATCCGACTATAGGCCAGAGTTTTTTTACAAGGAGTGGTTGTCCCGCCCTTCGGGGATTCAGTCCACCGAACCCGGTCTCGTAGTCGCGCCGTGCACGTGCTGTGAGTATTTGTAAATTACGCAACAGTAAATTCAATAGTAAAGCCGCGTAACGGCTCACTGATAAGGCGGAGACACTGGTTGCCTAGGCTGGTTTCCCATCAGGATCCAAGCGCCGCCCGTTCCCTCGCATAGTGGTCGAGGGACTTGTTAATTGGATTGCGTAATTTTCCTTTCACCTTACCGATAAAATTCATTTGTGTTGTTTTTAATAATTGTGCGAATAAATGTGTAGACCCCGGGTGGGCATACACGTACAAACCGAACGCGACTTTGTGAATGAAGACCCTTGCTTCCATTTCCCCTCCCTATAGCACTATCTCCTTCTGAGGTAGAGGCCGTCTCTCTCTCGTGTAGAGGAGACTTGCGAGGTCTTTTCACAGGATGTGGAAGAAAAGTAGTGGCTCACACAGAACTTATCACACGAGGATCCGAAGCACTTCGCGGCGACTGGCCGTGGCATGCTGCTATTTATTTAAAACCCACTGGGGGAGATGGACCAAATTCCTATCAGTGTGGAGGATCACTTATATCTCAACGCTTTGTATTGACAGGTCAGAAATGAAAATTTTGTACTAATATTAACATTGAATAATTAATCAAAATCAAAAAAACTTTACAGCCATTTGCAGCCTAGGCCACATTGAAATATCCATCTAATGTATTGAAGATTGGCTACCACTGTCTCAGTAGTAGTTTTTAAATTATTTTGTTATATCATTTTCAACAATTGTGCGTTAGGTTTTCAATTAATATTCCCACTTCACCGTCTAATATTTTTTATCTTGAAGACATGGATCATTATATAGTAGCTATGGAAGTCATGGCATGTGATAAGTTCCGACTAAAATCTAGCGTGCTGATTGTGAGGTTTTTTTGCTTCAGTCAAAATACACCAGTTCAGTCAAGGTCATCTTTATTGCAGTTAGTTGTTATACATACACAGAGTTTAAGAATTTACATTTTAAAATAAACACAATAAGAAATATAATCGGTACGCGGAAGTAAGTATGTTAACACTGGCCGCTCTACGGCGACGGGTGAATCTTCCCTTGGGCTTATGGTGGTCGACTGCGTCAAAAACATTACGGTTCCAGCGCCCCTTCAAAGGTATCGGAATGCGAAAAACTCGTGGCTTGGAATCCAAACAATGTTGACATTTATTATCACTGTTCAACTTGGTGATTATCTTGGTAAAAGATGACTTGAGTCGAGTTCCGAACACAATCCGCACCAAATAAGATTGGGTTGTGTCACATGTGATTCAGACTGATCAGTAAAATTCAATTCAACTATTACAATTTTATTATTTTCCCCAGCTGCCCATTGTGTGAGTCGTACACCTCTGCCTGAACGATTTCAGGTTGTCTTGGGAAAGCACAATCGAAATTTATTTGAACCTGGTCAACAAGAAATGGCGGTAATATTTTAATTAATGTAATCACTATTTAAGAAAACATATGAAAATAGAAAAGACACATAGTACATGCATTAAACATGACTATATTACATTAATTTACACATAATTTAATTTAACTTCATACAGAATAAAATACTTTTTCAGCCTGTATTTACTTAGCTCACTTGACTTTTATAATACTTTATCTAGAATACCAAAATCCACCCAACTCACTTCACTTCTCAATGACTCAACATAAGACCTTGTCTTATGAGCCGTCTTAGTTTGACGATGTCTTTGCGAGCGTGAGACGGCGCGACGTCGCTCGAAAATATCAATTGTTCTCCACCAATGGGAGTGTCCTACGTGAAAGGTGACGAAAACATGCGGCGCTCCAACCACCGCCGCACGCTCGCAAAACTTCGTCCACGTAAGACGACCCTTTAGAGACAGATTACATTCCTTGTAAAATAATATTGAACCTATTGGACTGCCTGTTACTCGCATTTATTATAATAATATAACTTACAATTTCTACAAAACATATTCATTAATGCTGTCTTTTTTGTTGGTTTAATAGAATAAATGAATAAACTTCTTGTAGATATCTCAAATCATAGTCCACGAAGGCATGAATTGGACCACGCTACGAAACGACATTGCCCTTATGAAGTTATCCGATAACGTTGCTTACAGTGATTATATACAACCAATTTGCTTGTGGGACGAGACAGATACAAACAAGGAAGCCATATTTAACCGTGTTGGCAATGTAAGTAAAAAATACTAAATATATAAAAACATTTTCAATACAATCATGTAAGACGTCATTTCATCAAACACTTAAACAATTGAAGATCTTTTCCGAAAAACTGATTGCGTGAGTCGAGCAAATGTTTGGGTTTATACAGACATCTGGTATCAACAAGCTTAGATACTTATATAATTTAAGAAGTCCTCACTAGTCTCTTCTTCACAAGAGAGAGACGGCCTCTGCCTCTGATGGAGATAGAGCTATAGGGAGGAGAAATGGAAGCAAGGGTCTTCTTTACACAAAGTCGCGTTCGGTTTGTACGTGCAGGCCCACCCGAGGTCTACACATTTATTATACGAAATCACACAGAGAATTACAATAACACAAATGCTGACAACACAACTGAATTTAACCTAAGATGAGAAAAAAATTGGGCAATTCAAAATAAACACGTCCCTCGACCACTAAGCGAGAGGACGGGCGGTGCCTGTGTCCTGAGGGGAGTCCAGCCTAAGCAACCATGTGTCTCCACCTTATCTGCGAGCCGTTACGTGGCTTCGCTATTAAATTTAACTGTTGCGTAATTCACAAAAAACACTCCCACATCACGTGCACGGCGTGACTACGAAACCGGGTTTCGGGTGGACTGAATACCCGAAGGGCGAGACAGCCACTCTTCGTAACAAGCCCTGACCTGCAGCCGGATCGCACACGTATACATGACACTATATCTTAACGAATCAAAATCAGCACCGCACGCACTGATTTTCTACAATCACACTTGATAAATCAGGGACCGCTCTTCAATCAACTTGTCACACAAATCGGTCAGCGTGCGCCATATCACCCGCATGCACGAGGTTGGAAATCGTTGAATTAAGCAATATAATATTTTGATTTTTTTAGGTGGTAGGATGGGGCTTCAATGAAAATGATACGCTATCAAACACTCTTAGCATTGCCAATGTGCCAATAACGGAAGATTTGATTTGTATCCAATCAAATGCAAATTTTTATAACACGTTCCTTCACGAGAAGTCATTCTGTGCTGGGAATCCCAATGGAGAGGGTAAGTAGATCTTATGGATACTTCTAATTTTTTTTTAAGGAATGCAGAGCTAAAACTCTATGAGTAAAGTAACATGACATTTAAAGAATCGCATTTTAACTTTTGGCGATAATGATTTTCGTATGGTACTTACATAAAATAAATAGGTACCTGTCAAAAGATCCAATCGATACAAACATCGTAATGTTTAGACTTTTTTTCTGGTAACGCTTTATTGTTAATGATAATGATACAAGGGAAGCCAGTTTTTGGGCGCTCCTCTAATGCAAAGAAAAATTAAATACGTTTTTTTTAATGTAACGAGCCAAATAATTAAAAAAAATGTCAGATATTTTTAAATAGCTTAAGAAAGAGATTTTTTAACGAACCCAGGTCACTCAAGATCAAGTCTAAATAAAAATTCACAAACAACCGGGCCCAAGTTCACAAATTTTGAATTGAATTAATCAACATTTTATTATGAACATGGAAACTTCAGATGATTAAAATGTGCTCTTACCTCTAGGCTACAGAGGCTTCTTCGTAGTAACGACAAAAATAATGAATGTCGTGCATGAAACACTTGGTACTTTCTATGATAACAATTTAAAACAGACGCGACCAATCTTTTCAGCAGCCGGGTAAAATTTTTGAAAAGAGATTCCCCGCCGGGCTGCACAACCAATTTTTGTCGTTATTCAAAGTAAACTAGAAATGCACCTTTTTTTATTTAAAATAAAAAAAACAGAGAATCAAACATATTTACTAGATTTGATTTACGATTTGAAAAAAAAAAAAATTAGTGATACGTCTGACTTTGTTCGGCAGAGCTAAGAGCGTCAATTTTGATTTCCACTGAGGTCGTTGTTACACTCAAAGAGTTTTTCAAATGTTCATCAGTAATTCGTGTTCACGCTTGTGATCTGATGTGCTTCATTCGACTAAAAAGCTGTTCACATGTATTCGTGTTTCCAAACAGAGAATTCATCAACAGAGCATGTTTGTAAAATCAGCTAAACTTAGTGATTGTTTCTTAACACAAAAATATAGAATAAATTTACACAATAGTTTTGTCAATGTACTGAGATACTCCCATAGATGGAATATGATACGAACGACACATGATGGAATGTTCTTTTGGTAATTTTAGGTAGAATGAAAGTTTTTAAAAAATATTAATTATGATCTAACTCCGCGGGCCGCATGTGGCCCGCGTGCCCTGCGTGCTCCACGTTGGCGACGTCTGATCTAAATAATACAAGTATTACCTCTTACCCTATTTAATTGAAAACTAATAATTTGTGTTTACTAGTCATAATCAATCAATCGCTGTGGCCAAGTTTTCTGTGAAACTTCCATTAAAATTACATTTTCAGTCGATATCAATTACACCCTGCTGAATCCATCTAAACGCTGAAACTGAGGTGTTCAAAACAGGTCCAACGTTTTTGAAGTGTTTAAGTCGGTGTCTGTCGTTTACCTCGAGTGTTAATATGCTTTTTAAAGAAGTGAAATACTAATCTTTCATGGTTACAAAAACCAGTGGCTTTCACAAAGTAACTAAGTTTATTGAAGAGTTTATTCTTTTTCAGGAAGTGGTGTATGCAACGGTGACAGCGGTGGAGGTCTTACGTTACCTGTTACTCAGGCTGATCACGAAATCACCTGGTTTTTGAGAGGCATTGTTTCTGTATCAGTCAAAAGAGCTGGCGCAAACCTCTGTGATCCAAAATATTACACCATTTATACTGACGTAGCCAAGTATACAGACTGGATATTGAGTAAAATGAATGAAACAATTCTTGTAAAATAGTATACACTATAATAATTTGAATTAAAAATCTTTTATCATAATTTCGTGTGTAAAGTCAACATACGCAGGAATTATAAACCATTTAATAACTACCACCTACTTCTGTATCTTTTTTGATGGTAAAATTTCCCTGCCACCCACTGGTACTACAATAGGGGAGGGTTTACAAAAACCATTTACCTAAAATTGTCGCTATACAAACTAAACGTCTTGTGCATTCGGCTAAGGATATCATGTGTTGCCCCCTCGTCTACAAATATATGCAGCCAAGTTCAGAGTGAGAGATGGAATTGAAAATTAATCGCGGAAGCATATTTTATACTTCCGTTTTTAGAATTGTATTTGATATATGGACGAATAACAAAATTTATAACAATTCACAAAAATTTCCTTAAAAAGTAGATTAAATCAAAAAATATAGTCTCCAATTATATTCTATAATACCGCAAGAATAAAAACACAGAACAGAGGAATTAACCAAACTAGGAGCGGCCACTTCTTAAACCTTTACATAATTATAATAGGACACTAATAAAAAAAAATATTGACTCTCTAACATCGGATGGAAAACTATGACAGCTTTCTGCAAAAAGTTATGTCTCATAAATGAGTCATAAATGCAATTATTGTATCAAATAAAATTCAATGTAAATCAGTTATTTTGTTTATTTTTTCTAAAAAAATATAGTTTAACAGCATTATTAACCTGTAATAATTGTTTTAATAGAATACCAGCTCATTAACCCTAATCGTAAAATATATTTATTTTTCGTAATATACACACAATACCAAAGATGTTCATCCACTTTTGGTAAACAAAATTCATTTCAATATTGTAGAACAATTTTCATATTAAGTCAGTGTTAAATCAAATAAAAACATAGTATTATTTGACTTGGGTAACATCAATGGTTTACAACAGTGGTTTCTACGGACCCCCAGAGGTCATTGGGACCACTGAGGGGGTCTGTGGCAAATTAAAAATAATTTAGGGGTGCGTGGACAACGTCAGTTGGTCCGCGAAAAGTGTAATATAAAAAAATATTGATGACACATTTTCATTAATATGAATGTTCAAACAAATAACAATAAATAAACTGATATCGATTTGTTGGGTGTTGGACCCTCAAAATCAGATAAATCTATACTAATACAGGAGCAATTTATTTAACTATCCACAAACGAGGAGAGGGAACCAATCTTTGAACATATCACAAATTCTGGTTACAAAAACAAAGACAAATTAAATATCCTGCATTGTGTCACTGTACAGAGGCTGTTGATTGCTTTCCCGTCTTCCTGTTTATTAGAACGTTGGTTTAGTGCACTTATTAACTTCATCATACTTTAAATATCAAATTTTTTTATTTATATTTTATTTTTAAATCACCATTTACCATTCAAGATATCAAAATTTAATTTATAATTTTTCTATTATGCAGCTACATAGAGTTATTTCAATTGGGAGGTTCATAGTTAGGATTTTGTTTTAAGAAGGCGTCCATGGGTATAATAAGTTTGGGAACCACTTTTTTACATCATCAATATCAAGGCTGCAGTGTTTCATGATATTTTAACTTATCTCAATGAGGGAATGTCCAAATATGACGTCTCGACCTAAATAGGAGGCATAATATTGTAGGGTGATTTGTGGACTGAGGAAAGAGGGACATTGTAGAAAATGTGACATCAGGAAATCAACATTTATATCTTGTATTATAAAATTACTGTTTTCAGATAATTCAATAGTATGTAAGGAGATAGGTGACTAAGTATTGGTGGGGTTAAAAATGAAACGAAATGTGATAATGGAAACAGAGGGGTTAAAAATGGCCAAAATCGTAAGACTTCGTTCAATTTTGTTGACAGTCATAAATAGATTATGTTTCATCACTTCACTTGATTTATGTAAATTGATTTACTTTTACCACGTATTAATGGAAGGTTTCTCAAATAAAATTAAAAGAAATACAATTATGTTTTAGCGTAGTAGACAAATTATTTTTTATATTTTTTCAGAATGCAGAAGCATTTCTTAATACTGATCTGTACAATCTATTAATTGGCTTCTCAATACATATAATCTATTTATGTGATGGAAAATAATATTTATATTATTTCCTCATTCAATATTTTCATAGAAACAAACTGCGGTTTTATGGTATGATACATATTAAAGATACATCATATCTATTTATTCAAAAAAGTGGTATTCCTTGAAAAGTACTGGCGTGTCTTGGTCATGTTAATATTGTCAGTAGCGTACCTATCTAATGATTTATGGTGACTAATTACTAATTCCATAAAAGGTTAGTAACTAATTCGATAAATGATCAGTTTATTAACGCCTTTTTAAAAAACGATTTTAAGCAAATTTGACTAAAGGACTTTCGCTTGATATATTATTCAATTTTTTTGTAAAAAAATCTGTTTAAATTATGATAAATATGCCTTCTTCTTGGTGATAACAAATGATACTTGCTTGTGGCGTATATATTGCAAATATTATTAACTTTGAGCAGTGGCGGCTGGTGACAATAAAAACAGGTGGGGCCAGGTGCCAATTTTTAAAAATTTTAACTTAACTAAACGAAATACGTCTAATACATAAAATAATGACATGATCAAAACATGGTCGGTTTTCAATAAAGACATACATGAAACAATAAATTACGATTAAAAATACTAAAAGATACCCAGATCAACAAAGAAGAAAAAAAAGATAATCAGATAATCGTGCGCTATGCATATACTACCTGACACCGCCCCGTACTTATGGGGCGGACAGGGTCTTCAAAACCAATCTGCAGACTCTTCCTATTAATGAAAATTTAAGAATGTAATACCCCTCCTGAGGCGTTAAGGGTGGGGTCGTATTTGTTGGTTGATGTTGTTGGTTTTGCAGTTTGAAGTGGGGGGAAGGGCCTGCGATCCTGCCAGAGTTAGTGGAGTTCCGACCGTTCCCGGGGGAGGTCGCGGCAGCGCCTGATCCCTTCGATTACTATAAAACCACTTACACAGTTTAAATTAAAAGTATGTAATTCTGTTGTGTCTAATGTCTTGTGAAACTGTAGCTAATTGCAATAAACCAGATGAGTATACGGATAAACGACCGGGGTTTTAATGGAAGACGAAGGAGCCGTTGTTTTCTCCTTTGTTTGTCCTTGTCCCAGGACGCGGGCCTTGAAGTGTGTTGAAGCCCGCACCCCGCTTCTCCCCGCTCTCCTACACCGTCATCCCTCGAGCGGCGAGCGAGACAGATGTGATTTGTTTCGTTTGTTACCTACTCTCTCATACCAAAACAATGGGCCACGCGAAACTGGCCCGAAAGAGTGCCGCTGCCGGTAAACAAACACGTCCTCGCGTATTATGTAACGTGATATGCAGTTATAAAGCAGAGCTTGTACCAAGTCGCAATATACAATTTAACCAAAAATTCTACAGTAGTTTTTTATTAAACGTGTTGGTAAAAATTAAAAAAATATAACTGCAAAAAAAGTATTATTTGGTTTATAATTAGACTAAAATCCTAAATTTGAAAAGAAAGCAGCGTAAATAAATATTTAAAAATTAATAGTGCCTAGAATTACTGGAATAAAATTATGAAATCGTATGAGGAAGGACCCGCGCCAGATGGTTCCAAAACGACGTCTAAATTTTGGGAGAACACAGAAACACGTGCAAAAAAACGTACCGCGTCTTGGGGCCTGTCACAGCTGAGAATAGTCATAGCTCAAAACGTACGCTGCACCACACCACACCGGTCACTGATGTTCTCACGTTAAATTATTGGCTTTACATTAATAATAACTAATTAATTGATGATTATTTGTATATTAAATTTAAAGTTTTTTAGTCGTAATCATTTCGAATACTTCATTTAAATCATTGGTGGGGCCCAGCCCCTGTGGCCCCTAACGATGAGCCGCCACTGACGTTGAACCTATGGACATTTTTGAATTTGTGAATCTTGGAAAAACTGTGCATACACCACTCGCGGAAACGTCCCTTATCAAGGTGAATCTCTGACCAAGCAAAAAACCTGTTCAAATGACTTTAATTTGAACTTCTCATCAAATTGTTGCATCGATTTATTCACTCGTTTTCTAAATTGCATCTAGGCAAGTTGTGTCGAAAAAAAATAAGACCCTTTTCTGTGGGTCATGTTTGTGCAATCTATATATATAAATATAAAGTGGTGTTTAAATGAAATGTTTCTAATTTTAAATGTGTATAATAGGTGTATAGGCACCTTTATATTGTTCTAACTTCTTGCGAGAAAATTCTTGTTTCTCACTCTTGTCAAAAATGTAGATTTATTATTTTGATTTAAACGCTTTACATATTGCAATTTTGTGGCTGAAAATATAAACATTTCAGAGTTTAAATCTATTAAAAAAATATGCTGCTAAAGAATCCTCATAACACATTTGTTTCTCATTTACCCGTAGATATAGAATTTTCCCTTTTCTGGTGAATATTTAGTAAATATAATATGACAATATAACGCATAAGGTTGAATATATTGAATAAAAATAGGTAAGGTACTGCTAGTTGACCTTTTATCAATAAAAGGGCCATTTGAAAGAAACATCTTATGCAGAAGGTATTTTATTTTGATTTTCTTAAGATAATTGTTAAGGGTATCAGTGAATGTAAGCATATGCTACTTGATTCAACCAAAAGTGATCTTACAGGAAGCTCTGAGGCAACTCTGTTGAAAGGTTGTCTAGAAACCCTCTGATAGAACTACTAAAAAAAATTGGTTAACTACTTGAACTTTCAATTTTTTATATAGTCAACTACTGAAACATTAACACGGATGTTAAAAATTGAACACAATTATTTTGTAACAGACCGTTTCCTAATTTTTGTTTCATCATATTAATTAAGACATTTGATCCATGATGAATACACTTGCTTTGTCATCATTCGGTCTAATGCTAAAAGTTATTATATTTAAATAAACAAAAGTGAACAAAAATACTGTCATATGAGATTTTATGCACCAAATGTATTTCGCAAAGAAAATACTGTGAATTATTTTTAAACGCTTACTTCACCCAGTGTGACTTTTGCAATGAAGAAATGGCTGTCAAGGTAATTATTATAATTATTATATATAATAAAATGTTGTGTTGAATTACATTAATTATATTTCTACTTTGAATATCAGTCAGAAAAAGTACGAGATAACGAACTCTTTCAAATTGCAAATTTCACATTGATCGTATCACAAAAAATAACTTTTTCTACGATTTTGTCTTAGACATCAAATCTTGGTAACCTTCAATACACTCTAAACTAGTCACGGTTAAAGCTAAAGTAGTTAAAAGCATATCTGAAAAACAGGTGTCAACTCTTTGTTGGACAGGCTTAAAAACTTTATTATTTCCATTTAAATAAAAGTGCAATAGTGTAAACAAATACTCTGAGAGTGCAATTAATTTTTGAAAAATTGGTGTTTCATGAGATTTAGGCAACGTTAAACGATTAAACACTTTTGCTAAATGGGAAAAAACCTACTTTTCCCTCTTAAATCAGTCTCATCGTTTTGTATCGCTAAGTACTTAAGTATTATTACTATTTTTAATTGATATTACCGTCGAGGTAAAAACACAGAGCATTTAAGTAAGAAAATAGTTATGAGAGATGTATGGAGATTGTGTGTTTAATTAACGCCTGTGTAGGTACATCATGGTCAAACAGTAGCCTTAAAATTGTAATAAAAAAACAATACCGTTGAATCACCCATCGTATTTAAAATGTTATTTTCCGTTAAGGCTCTTTTTAATTAAAGATATTTAGGAATTGAATTACAAATATTGTATGATTAACAAGATTACTTTAGGTATAGGATGGTATTTTAAAGTGACGATTATGTGGATCCGTATAGATGTTTTCAGTTCCGGGCGCAACGACAGAATATATGTGCTCTTCTATGGTATTCCATTTATACTGTCCATACGTCGTCGAACTCTATTGTTTTCTGCATTGGTCATCATTTGAATTGATGACTGGTTTTCCCGGGCTTTCTCATTACGTATGCAGAATTGAAGTCATTATATTGATAAGTTCCCGCAGACTCTGGATAGGTCATCACTTGAATTGTTGACTGCTTTGCAGGAGCTTTAATCTTTATAGAAATTATGCGGAATTTGCATCGTCTTTATTGATTAGTTGCACAGATATGTATTCATTTTTAATATTTTTCTATTTACTTGATGTAATATTTCTACATTATTATTGATTTCATGATGGCTTCGCTAAGCAGATAGTTACACGACTCGTGGAGTGATAAAGTTACAAATTTTAATTGTATTGTTTGTTTCTACAAAAAATCGTATATCCGTACAACCCAATACAAACGTTTTCAAAAAATAGCCCCCGGACTAAAACATCTGTGATATTCAAATCAAAGAGTGAGTGCAAATAACTGATGAATCGTTTATTTCAGATCGTGGCTGACTGGTATCTGCCTCTCAGGGCTATTATCAACTTCTAATGCCTGGTATAAGACTACATTTTCTATAAATTCAAAGGTGAGAAAAATTCGAATTAATACTGATGAGGATTTTACGATCTGTGATACTTGAAATCTCTAATGGATTCGACGACTACGTGAAATTTGAGATTCTCACCTATAAACTTACTAGATATGACAAGAAAAGGATAAATGGTTTAAAAAAGAGCTGTAAGAGCAAAATAATGAGCTCTGTAATTCCTTGGATAGGCTACTGAATCAAATTTAGAGCCAACTGCTCTACAAAGATCGCCGAAAACTTTTTATATGTCTTATAATTATCTCTAGATACAACATGCAACCAATTCGGCATGTGATTTAATATGCAATTTCCCCTTTTGTTGTGCATATCTGGGTATTAACTAGGATATTTTAGCAACCTGAATCATATTGCTGCATTTACATTTTGGATTATCTTCTAACCGGTCAACTGAAAGAGCTTGACAATTAGTAATGATAGTTTTGCTTGTTCAAATGATCTATTAAATAATGTTACACTCTGTAATAATTTAAATTCAGCTTCCAAAAGAATGCGGTCGATTAAAGACTTACTCTCCAGAGATCCAATTACAGACTTGGGGTGCTTGGCCATGGTTAGGCTTGATTCAGTATGATGGAATTGGATACGAAAGGTGCAATGCTGTCCTTATTCATCCCCAGGTGGCTTTGACTAGTAAGTATTTACGTAATATCAAATTAAATTAAAAATATGATATTAAAATTGGTAACTTAGTTATTCCACTGGGTATATATTAAGTATAAGTATTAACTTGTTTACCTACACAGTATTCACAGTCAAACAGGTGCATTTCACAATATGCGTGTATTACTGAAATAATATTAATTTTATTCCTCGATAATAGAGTTCTAAGCCGTGCTCCACTACCAAAGTCCCCTAAAGTTACAAATTACAAGCCATGCTGTACTGCCCGCCAGTGGGTATTTTTGCAGGCGAGTGGTCCGTTATTTACTTTGAACTCATGAAATTGACATGAGACAATGTATATCTGTTATTATCACGATGAATTCTAGCATATTTTAGTAACAATACGAAATAGTGGATTGTTAAATGTAATATGCTGAATATTAACAGACATATAAATGTTAACTTACTTTGTAGTCGTTATCAATGATTGTAATTAATCAACAGTTCGAAATGTGTTTTTTGCGATAAATTAAGTAAAATTTTAAGACAGTCCCGTTCGTTCTTTGATCTGTCTAATTTTTCATCAATTGTATTTTCAGCTGTCTCTTGCGTAAAATATATACCGGAGGTGGTATTGGAAGAGCATCTTTTTATAGCATTTTCCAGTTCAGCACTACCATCATTCCAAAATATATCGGTAAGTTAATCAAAAGCCAACTTTGCGATATTATATAGGTACAATGGCCGGCATTTAAAAAAATATCCCATTAAAATGTACTACCTTTATTTTTATTTATAAATTTTGAGAGTATTGCCAAATAATGTAGCTTGAAAAAAGCAAGGCGATGAATTACTTTATAGATCTACGACACTGACAATTCAGCTAAAATACGACTGCTATTTTAACAATTGAACATTTTTCCTATGCGCTATCTAATTACCGCGTATAAAGCCATGTGTAAAAACCGAGACTTTTGAAATGGCGGGAAAACCCCCGGGATAATTGAGAAAAAAACAGGGAAAATTGAGAATAAACTGTTGAATATAATATTTTCATTGTTTTTTCAACATACAAGTTCAGGTGCATACGTGTGTTTAACACCAAGCTTAACTTATCACATACAAAACAGGAAGATTTATGTAAACATTGTTTGTTGGCTTCAAGTATACATCGATGTTACACGTGATCCGACATTGAATGAAGTTTTTTAATCCCATCTATATCACTAAACTAACAACTCGCCATAACCTAAAATTTGGCGATACAATATGTGTATACGTCAAAAATGCCACGCTTTTTAAATAAGTGCTACCGAATGCTAATACAGTCATTAATATTAAAATTGTTTTTCCACTGTGACAAAGATGTCTTTTTAACACACTGCATGCCCCTGACTCGAATGTATTTTTTTTACCAGCGTTTATAAATGTATTAAAACTAAAAAGGAATCGTAGTTGATCGACTTTTGATGTCGCCAATTCCAACTGCAGACCTGAATAAAAACAATTTGGTATAAATATCTTGAAGCACGACAAGAACGGTGACAATATTGTAGTGTGTAAATACATAAAAAAATTGACTAAATTTCAGGTTACAACTATTGACTTGGTTGGAGAATCATACAATACGGGACGTTCAATATCGTTGATGAGACTCTCCAAGCCGGTCATCATCAGCGCTGATGTTTTGCCAATCTGTCTGTGGGAAAATCATCAGGAATGTAGATCCCATATTGCTAATCACGTTGCAATGGTATGTTACTAATATGACTACATCGATTCTTCTTGCTGTGCTTGTTCTGTGGCATCAATAATTTACGACAGTTTAAGAGTGGAATCAGTACCTAAAAACGGTGTTTTATTTTTGTTTACATGATCGCTTTCCACCAAGAATTGATAGTAATAAATATATCTCATTTTAAATATTCGCAATATTCGAATTAGATATGTTGTCCGAATGACATGCTCCTGTTTGACATATTATATCAAAACCAAAATGTCTTTTCAAATCAAAAAGTTATTTTAGGCTAAAATTTTTATTAGAACTAGTGTTACAAAAAACCTGGGAAATTAGAAATAGCTGTAAAAAACCGCGGAAAATAATAAAAATGGGAAATTACTGTTAAATATGATATTTTTCATTGTTTTTTCAATAAAATGGGGTTTTTCCGGCCTCGCATCACTAGTTAAAACAATTATTTCAAAGAAAGTTGACTATATTACTGCTGTTATTGTTGATAATAAGTAACAAGTCATTTTGTACCGTGTGCTGCTTAGAGTTTCTACTGTTTTACAATATGATCACTACAAAGGATCGAACGTGACGATAATACATCCTGAGGAGTATCATGTTTTTTTTTTACCATGTGCCGTAATCGGATGCAAGGGAATGACTATGGCAAACCCTTTTGGCAAAGGATTTTAGATATATCTACAAGTAATATTTTTACCATTGTTTTGATACAATATATAAAATTGAACCAATCATCCATTTCACATAATATAGACTCAATCTACACTTTTTTTAACTGTACTACAGATTTTGACGAACCAGTCAACTATGTTAATCGATAAATAAGTTTGTGTATTTTTTTATTATTCTAGCTTGCCGGTACGGATCACGATAGTCTTTACAAGGTGGACAAATTGAGAATTTACCAGGCCCCTGTGCTAATTGTAAATAAAGAAAATTGTTCCTCGCCAATAGAGGAACCATTTCGAGAGAATTATTGGCTCTCTTTCAAATATTTACGAGGTATGTATTCAGTTGCGTAGATGTACCTAATTCAATTTTTAAGTATACGTTTTTCAATGATACGTACTCTTTTTTTTTAAATAAAACACAATTCATTTGTACTACTTCCACATATTTATAGTGATCAGGACTGGTTCCGTTCATCACGAGCATTATCAACTGATGAGTTAACACCTTAAAAGTGATACGTATTCATTTTTATCTACCCTATTTTAATTATCAGTTCAGCCACTATCGAAAGTAAATCGATGGATGGAGCTGGGACGCATATGCCCAGCCAAAGCAACCTTAAGCTACAAGCAGTGCTATAAGAAAATTCGTAACTTACGAGTAGTCCTAGAAGTTCCAGTCGGTTGTATGTAGATCAATTCTCAACTACGTTTGTCGTGGAATATAACATGTATTCTAAAATATTTCTGGTTAGTTTATTCTGTGATTCTTAAGCATTATCATCACATAATTCACGATTCATTGAACACCATCATATCTTCACCGTACTGGCAGAAGTTTGTAAGTAACATATTGACAGTTTTGAGTAAAAAGCAAATTAAAATTTTAGCTCGTATGATAAGGTCATTATCCCCGTTATTTTAATATCAAAATATATGGCAATCTAACACTAATCAAGTTAGAAATCAATAGACTTGTCCAGAAATCTGCATTAATATACTTACCAATAAAATAAATTGCGGTGCTTTTCCAAAATGGTATACTTAATGCACCTACTGTGTTATTCCAGAACAAGAATTAATATCCGATAATCCTATTATGCGCCTGTCTTATTTCCGTCACTTTTTTACTTACCAACTTCTGCCAGTACGGTGACGATATATGCAAATTAATAAATAATTAAATCGTCGCAATAAATCATATCGTACGGTCGTTATAATATATCTAGTGAATGGCACGAAATACGATGTGTGACAGGGTATATTAATTACAATCCTTGATTTACGACTAGGCTTCATAATTATACTCTTTCAAAGAATGTAAACAGTAAACATCTTTATTCCTGTTAACATTCAACATAATACATAAGATTATCCATTTCATATTATTACAAAATGCTTCATCAGAATTCATCACAATTAACGAACAAAAAAAATAGTGATTACCTTACATAATAACATATATACATTTTCTTGTGTCGATTTCGTGACTTCAAAGTAAAATCAATGGACTACTCGTCGGCAAAAATGCCCACTGACGAACTGTACAACATGGTTTGTAATTATAGGGGACTTTGGCGGAGCGCATTTTTTAAATATTTAATATAACAAGACGTGCTACTTACTGTAAAAATGTTAGAATTTCTCAATCCCGGGACCCGGGATTGGTCATTAAGTGTACTTACATATGTTAAATTGTAAATTTAAAATTTACTTTGTGTCCATTATTGCTTTAATTGGAATGTACTTATGGTTTAATATTATTTTGGGCATTGGCATGGTTTTTTTATTAATTAGGAATCAGACAGCCATTTACAAAAAACAGGACAAAATAAAAAAATGCAATGATCAAAATGGTTTTATAGTTTATTTTATTTATTGCATTATTGTGCAATAAAAAAATGCAATAAAATATAACGGAAGGTTTTACCAGATGGTATCGAATAAGAAGGCATGTCCTTCAATTCGACTTGACTAAAAATATTGTCCTCCATCTATTTAAGAAGCGGTCTTATTTTTTCCTCAATTTCAAATTGGTTAAAAACGACTGTTACGAAATATGAGAAGGAGTGAGACCACAATATATTTATATTAATTATGTAAGTATTTTAAAAATAATGTGTACATCAACAAACCGAGGCACACGTTGTAGAAAGTCACGTCAGAAAGTTTTAATTTGAAATTATAGATATAGAATTCGGAGTAGATATTTTCAAGCCATCGTCTTGCATCGCCATGTTTGAAAAAGAAAAATAAGGCATCAAATGCCGTTCATCATATTACTCTGACATCTATTTTCCAATGAGGTTACTGAGATGCGCAAACGATGAAAAACGACTTTGGCTTGGCAAGGACACCAAAAGATATTCAGATAAGCCAATGAGATCAAAATGTTAAATATTATTATTATATCAAATAAAATTTTAAAAAGACACTCATATCCTCAGTATCGGAAAGGAATGAAAGATTCTACTCCATGTAATTAATACGGAAAGACATATGGGACGAATTAAAAAATAACATATTTTAAGGTATCCAATGATAAATTCAAGCAAAAATAGTTAGTTAAATTATGAAAATATTCCAGATCCAAAAAACTGCCATTCAATGGGATCAGCTATGATGATGCCAAGACTAGCTGAAGACGGCTCCATCGTCTGGTACCTGCGTGCTTTACAAAGTCTAAGAATTTGGCGTTGTGATAAAGGTGGTTCTTTACCAGCCTATAATATCGCTAGGGACAAGAAATGGATAGAATCTCATTTTAAAGTAAGAATCTTTGAAAAGAACACATACTTTTAAAAACGTTTTTGTTGTTGATCTGTATTATTTTGAGGTAATCGAGATAAATACCAACCCGGATCAATTAATTGTTGGCCAACCTGTAAAACATTTTGTAAACTACGGTAAAGTAAAATACAACACTGGAATATGTTTTATTGTAAACATATGGCTGTAAATAATGAGTAATATGATATTGCATAAAGAGTACAAACCATCTGTAAAGTTTACAATTACAGCATCACTATTGCCATACATTTTCAGTCATCGGTTGAATCAGGATGTGGAAGAAAAGTAGTGGCTCACACAGAACTTATCACACGAGGATCCGAAGCACTTCGAGGCGACTGGCCGTGGCATGCTGCTATTTATTCAAAACCCATTACAGGAGATGGACCAAATTCCTATCAGTGTGGAGGATCACTTATATCTCAACGCTTTGTATTGACAGGTATGAAATGACAACTTCGTACTAATATTAACATTGAATTATTAATCAGTATCCAAAAAAACTTTACATATAGACATTCATGCAGCATTGGTTACATTAAAATCTCAATAACCTGTATTGAAGATGGGCTTTAAGATAGTTTTTAAATAATTTTGTCATACCGTTTTCAACAATTGTGCGTTGAAATTTCAATTTGTATTCCCACTTCACCGTCTAATATTTTTTATCTTGAAGACATAAATCATTATATAGAAGCTATGCAAGTCATGGCATGTGATAAGTTTCAACTTAAATCTAGCGTGCTGTTTATGAGGTTTTTCTGCTTCAGTCAAAACACGCCAGTTCTATCAAAGTAATCTTTATTGCTGTTAGTTGTTATACATACACAGAGTTTAAGAATTTACATTTTAAAATAAACACAATCAGAATTTATGAAAAAGAAATATAATCGGTACGCGGAAGAAATTATGTTAACACTGGCCGCTCTACGGCGACGGGTGAATTTTCCCTTCGGCTTATGGTGGTCGACTGCGTAAAAAAACATTACGGTTCCAGCGCCTCTTCAAAGGTATCGGAATGCGAAAAACTCGTGGCTTGGAATCCAAACAATGTTGACATTTATTATCACTGTTCAACTTGGTGATTGTCTTGGCAAAAGATGACTTGAGTCGAGTTCCGAACACAATCCGCACCAAATAAGATTGGGTTGTGTCACATGTGATTCAGACTGATCAGTAAAAATCAATTACAACTATGATAATTTTATTATTTTCCTCAGCTGCCCATTGTATGAGTCGTACACCTCTGCCTGAACGATTTCAGGTTATCTTGGGAAAGCACAACCGAAATTTATTTGAACCTGGTCAACAAGAAATGACGGTAATATTTTAATTAATGTAATCACTGTTTGAGAAAATACATGATGATAGAAAAACACATAGTTTTTATATTATTATACATTCAACATGACTTCAAAGTAAAAGCAATGGACTACTCGTCAGCAAAAATGCCCTCTGACAGCATGGCTTCTAACTATAGGGGGCTTTGCTTACTCTTATTGACTCAATTTAAGACCTTGTCTTAGAGCAGTGCTCCATAACCGTTTCTCACCTAATATGTAAATTTCATAAATCACTTTTAATCTGTTACCTGCCTTATTTGGTGGAAAGGGTTTGCTTTTAAAAAAATTAAACACAATTTATTTTCTACTACTTACACATTTATGAAATCATCAGTACCGGTTTCGCTCGTCGTGAACATTATCATCAGGTTATAAAAAAGGAATTTTCATACAAAAACTTTACGTTTATTAATTAATTTTTTATTAGAAGAATTTCAAATAGCTATACTGTTTTGTAATAAAGGATTTAGCCCATTTACCTCTAGCTAAGTCTGCTACTTGGTTCTTAACATTTTCGAAGATATGGAATACTTTTGATTTGTATTTTAAAATCGCAAAGAAAAAAAATATTTTTTCAAAATCAGTATTTTTGAAAATCTCTGCTTGAACCTATTTACTTTGTCACAGCATTCAGGTGCTCGAAGATTTCAGCCATATAGACAAGTTCATTTCGGGACAGCCAACGTATCTGTGTGTGAAACAATAGGGATTGATCCAAACCCATTTCCTCACAGATTATCCTATGAAAAGTTTTTAACTATCAAGGCTTTTCGGTGTAAGGTAGAATGTGTAATTCTAGGATAGATTTTTTATTTTACTCACGAAATAAGCCCTTTTTTATTCACCCTCTTTGCCGTGGTACCATCCGTGCTAACACGTTGATCTTAGCAATGGAATGACTTTATTTTGTTCGTATATAAAAATACTCGTTTTTCCTCATTTTTGGCGCATTGCGCCGCGGCACACCGGTTGCAGAGCACTGTCTTGAGATACATTCCATTTCTTGTAAAATAATAATGAATCTATTGCACTGCCTGTTACTTGCAATTTGCAATTACTATAAATAAATTGTAATTACTATTAAACATATTCGTTAATGCCTTCTTTTTTGTCATTTTAATAGAATAAATAAATAAATGTATTGTAGGTATCCCAAATCATAGTCCACGAAGGCATGAATTGGACCACGCTACGAAACGACATTGCCCTTATGAGGTTATCCGATAACGTTGCTTACAGTGATTATATACAACCAATTTGCTTGTGGGACGAGACAGATACAAACAAGGAAGCCATATATAACCGTGTTGGAAATGTAAGTAAAAAATATCAAATTTATAAAAACGTATTCCATTACAATCATTAAGATGTCATTCCATCAAACACCTAAACAATTGACGACCTTTTTCCAAAAACTGGCTCCGTCAATCCTGAAAGTTTCAGGGTTTCACCGGACATCTGGTATCGAACAAGCTTAGACAGAGTATATTATTTATGCTTTATAACTTTGTACTTTTACTCCCCTGATACGCTGTGTATAATACACAGAGCGTATCGGTGTACTAGTGTGTATGGATCCCACGATCCTAGAGCCAGAGTTTAAAGTTATAAAGGGCAACTCTTCTTCTATTATTGAAAAATGCTATTAAAACAACCACCCACACATTGTTTTTTGAAAGCAATTCTATATGGTATTTAATTTCCCATTTCAAATTTTATTTTGGTGATGGTGGGCTTCGTTTTATTGAGTCAGAGCTGTGTTGTTGTGTGAGTAATGAAAATACGTTCATTGAAATAGTCTGGTTGGGTCTATTCCATTCTATTAAAATATTTTGATTTTTTTAGGTGGTAGGATGGGGCTTCAATGAAAATGATACGCTATCAAACACTCTTACCATTGCCAATGTTCCAATAACGGATGATTTGATATGTATCCAATCAAATGCAAATTTTTACAACATGTTCCTTCACGAGAATTCATTCTGTGCTGGTAATCCCAATGGAGAGGGTAAGTAGATCTTTTTATGGATATTCCTACATTTCTTTAAGGAATGTAGAGCTAAAACTTCACAATTGAAGTAACATGACATTTAAAGAATCGCATTTTAACTCTTGGCGAGGTTGATTTTCTTATGATACTGACATAAAATAACTTATTCCGTTAAATACAAAGAGGTATTAAAAGTTCCAATCGATATAAAAATCGTAATGTTTCTGGTAACGCTTTCTTGTTAAGCTATAAGGAGGTTTTTTTCTCATTTCGTAAAAATCGTTTATCGTTTTCCGTCGCCTAAAAAATATGAAACTTCGAACATTTTTTTTTTGTTTTTGATAGTTGAGTAGTTGTTTACACTATTGTACTTTTATTTAAACGGAAATAGTAAAGCTTTCTACCCTGTCTAGCAGAGAGTTGACACCTGTTTTTCAGAAACGCTTTTATTTGCTTTACGCCGTGACTAGATTAGGGTATATTGTAGGTTACCGAGATTTGATGTCTGAGACAAAATCGTAGAACAAAGTATTTTTAAGAAAGTTATATAAAGATTTTTGAGATTACCAAAGAGTTCGTTTTCTTGCACTTCTTCTACCTGATATTTAAAATAAAATTATACTGAATACATTTTTTTTAAGTAGAAAAACAAAAACTTATATATTAAAATTAATAAGAATAATAAAATGTAATCATTTTTCCGGGATATATTTTTATTACCTTCCATTGTGATTAAGTCGGTGTATATTGTTTGCCTCGAGTGTTAATATGCTTTTTAAAGAAGTGAAATACTAATCTTTCATGGTTACAAAAACCAGTGGCTTTCACAAAGTAACTAAGTTTATTGAAGAGTTTATTCTTTTTCAGGAAGTGGTGTATGCAACGGTGACAGCGGTGGAGGTCTTACGTTACCTGTTACTCAGGCTGATCACGAAATCACCTGGTTTTTGAGGGGCATTGTCTCTCTATCAGTCAAAAGAGCTGACGGAAACTTCTGTGATCCAAAATATTACACCATTTATACTGACGTAGCCAAGTATACAGACTGGATATTGAGTAAAATGAATGAAACAATTCTTGAAAAATAGTGTAGATTGTAACAATTAAAATAAAATATCATTTATCAAAATTATGTGTGTAACATCTACATTCCAACGGAGGGATTGTAAACCATTTAATACGTGCCACCTACTGATATACCTTTGTTGACGGAAAAATCGCTAAATGTTTTTTTGGGCATTGGAATGGTTTTTTTGTTGATTTAAAATCAGACAGACATTTACAAAAAAAAGAGAAAAATATTAAACAAAAAACCAGCGATCAAAACAATTTTATTTTATTTATTGCATTATTACAGTATTATTTTAACAAATATTATCCAAAAAGAGGACGTCTTTCAATTTGACCTTAAAACATTTTTCTCTATTCATTTAAGATGCGGTCCTAATTTATTCTCCATTTCAAATTGGGCTATTACGAAATATGAGTAGTATATTGATAGGAACAGAAATTGACCGACTGAAATCACGCACATGTAGAAATTGACCAAATAGAAATAATTTATGGAATGTTGAATTAATTTTTTTTCGATAAATCCAGAAAAAATTACCAAATTATTTTTTATTTTGGCTAAAATACTGTTCAAGAAGTCCGAACATTTTTTGGTTGAAAAATTCCAGATTTGAAACTTTAATAGGTACGACTCTTCTTTTAAATGTAAAATGTTTATGGTCCAAACCATATATAATAGTATATTACTTTATCCATCTCCAAACAGTAAAATGTCTATGATGTAAACAGCGCGACGACATGCGATAAACGCAAAATGGCTGCAACAAACTTTTCAAAATACTCGCTCGTCGTTGGATTTGATACTGATTTGACATCTCGTAAATTACCAAATGTGTTTTACGAGATGTCAAATCAAATGGGTTTTACGAGGTGTGATGGCAGTGAATTTTTGGTCAAAGTGGAGTTCAGGCAATTACAATTTTAGCCAACAAATGCATGGCTGTATTCAGCACCGCTTGTAGATCAAAAATTAATTCTTTACATTTGAATTTTCCATGATTCCTTTCAGCGCAAACTGTATTCGTGCATTCCATTTTTTCCTGTCTTCATCTTGAGTCATATTAGGCCGGTGCATTTAAGGGACTCATTACCTACTTGAATTTTTTTAATCATAAACCATTACGATACAGAAGTTTGCACCACAGGCAGAAAATTTTATGTACTAATATAATTTCTTAAAAAAATATGTACTATATTTTTACAATCCTGTCATTTACAAATGTTGTAATTAATATTATAGAGTCCTGCAGGTTTGTCATTAGATTTTTACGCTTTCATAGTTCTAAATGTTTATAGATAATTTCTTATACAGTATGGGAGTGTACAAAATCTCAATAATTCAAATTTGATATTGAAATTCCATCAAGCACCCTCAGTCGATGTCTTAAATTATATTAGTATTTTTTTTTAATATCAATATTTATTACTATAGAACTGTTGGTGGTCGCACATGAGAACCACTAATCTAGAGCATTATAATCATGTTCAGTGAGCATCCAAAAATTTACGACTAGATTGTTGTCTACAATAATGGGACTAGGCTAAAGAAAAAAATATGCTTTTTAATCAAATGCGTACCTTGGTATCAAAGTCGGACAAACGCCACATCGCACGAAAGTCATATTTTTATTGTTTGTGGTAATGCAAGTGATCTTTTCAAAAAACTCTTTAAAAATATCAGAATCTAACGGTTTAATATAGATTTTTGAGTTTAAAGGGCGTAAATAGTTTCAAAAGCTGACACTAAACATCCATATTCACGAAATCAGTAAACATACGTCCACTGATTTCGATCCACACATTGACAAATCACTGAGTTAGAATTTACTTAAAGTGTCATGGCTGCCGGGCTTGATGAAATGTGTAATATATATGGAATGAAAAATCGCATCTGCTGTACATTTTCATAGATGGCTTATGTCCGTCTTTGATACTGATGTACTCAAATACTCCTTGGTGTCAAATCATCTTATTGTGAAGAGTGCAGTGCGTCTGTCTCTTGATAAATCCCTAAGAATTGTCAGCGCCAATTTATTGTCAATCGCATTTTTATGACTGCTTAACTAGTGCATATCAGAGGTCATGTCACACTTCAATTTCATTGTTTTCTAAGTGAAAAAATACTTGAAAAATAAATCTAAGAGAAGAAGTTTCCATAAATAATTATCTATTTCTAATCTTCAGCATTCAGTTATAAGGAAACAGCGATGTATGGATTTCATTTTATACAGAGAAAGTAACATTAGATGACTTGGTATTTCAACACCTTTATTATTGATGTATGAAATCCCTTCAACCGGTTATCTATACGAATATTTTTCACTCAAAACAATAATTTTTAATAGGATAAAATAACAAAGTATTTATTTCTACAAATTTTTTATCAGGTAGTTGATAACTATTTCGGCTTTACGCCATCGTCAGAACTGTAGTTCTGACTAGTTCTGACGGTGGCATAAAGCCGACATAGCTATCAACTACCTGATAAAAAATTTGTACAACTAAATACTTTGTTATTTTATCCTATTATAATGGAGTTCTACCAAGTAAATGCCAATTCAACCATTGCATTAATTTTTCTTTCTTTTTAGTGGTTAACTTTCTAAAAAAAATGTTTCTCACGATAATTATTTTTCAATATAATTAAATCATACTAATTCAGTGTATTTCTAGTAAAATTTCTCTAAAAAATTTTCAGTTACTTGTTCCGAATACTTTTTATTCACTTAACAAAAGCTATGTTACTTATGTCTCTTTCGCGAAACAAACGAATGGGCAATATTGTAAAAGAATTATGCCAAAATAGCGAATGTGTCTCTTTAATGTTTGGGCGCATCGACAAGTACATATGTTTATTTTTCTTAGAGGAATATGCCATATTAGTGCCTTTGGCTAATTCGTATTTAGTAATTACACAGTTTCGTGATATACAGTGTCATTATTTTGACCATTTCTAGAGCATTGCATGCTCAGTTAGATCAGTTCCTGATTAGTAAAGTCCTACAGATACCAGCCTAGTGAAACTATCTTCTGAGGGAGCACTGCCTCTACTGTTTGATCAGTTCTCACCTGACACGGCTCTACGGATTCAAGCCTCGAACATCTGATACATTGTCAGATGCCTACATCTTTGATCGCTTCGAGCGTTTACCGCTACGGTTTAACCCTTTATCAACTTCACTCATATTCTACGTTTTATGTTTTACTGTGTTTATTCACTTTACTCGAATCTACAAATTGTGTTCAAAAACTTTGCAATAAACGATTATCATTTGAGCTTTGAGAAGACCTCTCATTCTAATTGTGACACGTGATATACCTGGCTCCTAACCTACAGGGCCTCTGTAACAAAACTATTCTCTACATTTGCTTTAAAACTATATTTCAATCAATCTTAATGACTATCTTTTTATACTCTTTTCTGTTGAAATATTAGCTTCATTGAAATATATTGAACTTACTGTAAAACCAAACATAATCTTATTTACATTTACTAAAGAAGTAAACAAATATATTTTACATATTCAATTATTTAAACTGGTATAGACACAAAGTCTATACATTTTTTGATTATTTGCTACATTTATTGTCATTTGAGAATTTTATGTCAATAAAATATATTATTTTTCGAGCCACTTTTAAATATAAATAGTACCTATGTCCTATTCGAAGTAGAAGTTAGCGACAATTCCAACCAAACTCTAAACAAGTTCATAGTATTGGTGTTGCCTCTAGAATAGTATATTACTATCTATGGTTTCGAGGCTACTTATCTGACATTTGAATTTAATGACAATCGACAATTTTAGAAAAAATGATAAGTTTTACATTCATTCGTATACCCAGCATTGTGAAAGGTCTGCTTTGAATCTAACCATTTTTCACTGGATGCCTCAACTGACCTATGTTGGTTTTATTTTGGTAAGATGTTGCTGTTAACCAAGCTTGGAGTGGTCATTCCTAACAGTTTTCTGCAAAAGGATTTATATAAATATTGTACCAAATAAAATTCAATGTAAATCAATTATTTTGTTTATTTTTTCTAAAAAATTATAATTTAACAGCATATTTACCTGTAATAATTATTATATTAGAATACCAACTCATTACCCTAATCGTAAAATATATTTATTTATCGTAATATACACACAATACCAAGATGTTCGTCCACTTTCAGTAAATAAAATTCATTACAATATCGTAGAACAAGTGTTAAATCAAATAAAAACATAGTATCATTTGACTTGGACGACATCAATGGTTTACATAAATAAAATGATTTTTATAATAAAAGAAGCTTTTGGGCTGTATTATGCACGACTAATGTAAATATTTCCATCAAATAAAGAATGAAGGACAGTTAGTTGAAAAAATATAATATGTACACATATTCATAACAGAACCGACTTTAAAACTTGATTTTGTTGATATGACTAAAAAAAAGTTAGTATAAATATATTTCATGAGATAATAAATACAACATATTTTCGGCCTAGGGGTGCCAAGCTTCTAACTCAATAAAATACAATTTTACAGGAAAGCATCAGAGAGTTATAATTACTTTAATTCGAAATGTACATATCTTGTCATTTTGGATGGCTATGGAAGTTTTACAATGAAAAATATTATTATAGAATATTATAGAATTATAGAATGATAAAAAGATGATCTAGGCAGCATATAAAACTCAATCAGCTTTCTAGGAAGAGTTAAGAAGATAAGTAGCACTCCAGGCTGATGATATTGAAAGTGGCTGACCTTGAGTTTGGTTACTGGTTTGTTATACAGAAATAGTTGCTAGAGATCCAATTAACAAGAATTGAATTTATATTGGCATGTTAGCTTATGAACACATTGACATCCATAAACAAGGATGGGTTAGATTGGCAGTAAAAAAATTAACTGACTCAATAGTTGTTTTCTGTAAGAAGTCACTTACTTTTAACATAGAATAACGATTTTGGTCAAAATCTACTCACCACAAAACTAATCTTGAAGGCAGTAGACTTAATGTAAGTGTGTAAAATTGAAGGCTTCAAAGTAATACACGCAATATGGTAACATTAGACAAAGCCAATTAAGGAGCTTGGTGGAAGAAAAACTTAAATGCCTTTAAGTGGTTTTTCCGACTATGGTGTATTCTTGGCTACTGGCCCTCAAAAAATTATATCTGTATTTATTTAATAGAGCACACTAGTCATTTAAGTTGTTCTTTCATCTAAGATTATGTAGCCATTTTGGTGGTATTATAACCTCAGTTTTGACAGATATTTTTTTGTGAAAGCATAGAAAGTTTTTAAATATGAAGATACATCATACAACACCAAAAAAAGGCAGACTTTATTACTATAAGTTATGAATGATGTTCTCTCCCTTATATGCCTCTTTAGACCAGAATGTGCCAAAAAGCTTATGAATGGTCTTTAAGACGAATAAATTTAAGAAATATGTGGATTTTAAATTTTACTAAATACTTTCTATACAAAATTTTCATTTATCATTCCTTCTTACTTTTTACTTTAAAAAAACGTTTTTTTTTTTTTTTTCATTTTTATTTTACCGAATGAAAATAACAACTAAGACATGGGGTCATTTTCAAGGCTTTAACTTTTTTACAAGAATATAAAAACAACATTTTTTTCAGTATTTTAGTAGCTGAATAATAGACAAATATATCAAAAACACTAATATGTAAACATATCCCATAGTAATAAGAAAATGTTATGAAATTTTTTACACTTAGTATCTCAGAACACACTTTCGGAAGGGGGTTAAGAGGTACATCCACCAAGCTCCTCAATTCATCAAGTAGAATGATACAAGCACAATTAAGTATATACATATCAGTCCTTCATTATTTTTGGTTGCATAGTCAAGAGTTCGTATTCCTCGAAACAATACTTTAATAAATTGATTTATGGATTCGCATCCAAAGCCATACAAGTATGGGATGTTTTTATTTCTTCCCACCCACCTCCAGTCCAATCTTAAATCGGGAAAAAGGTGATTATCTAACTACGAACACTCTCCTTACCTTCTCTGAAGACAACAGTTGACTGACATTGCATTATGGTTCTCGTAAAAAATATAATACTTATAAATATACTGTATAACAGACCAGTACCTTACTTTTTGTAAAACAGTAATACATATTAGTTTTGTATAGATTTCAGTCATCTATCGACTTTCTCAAAACAAAAAATGGAACTAACATATATTATTCGTGATCAAAAACTTTTACTAAATAATAATTATTAATAGGTTCATACAATATTTACAGATATAAAAAAATCCAGCAACCGACAACAGCGTCACTGAAATATATATCGATGGCCCCTACGTAATGCCAAAAGGTTTTTTGGTGGTATGACATTTTTTCATATTAATAATAATCCATCTATTTAACTAAGTTAAAAGTAAACATTATATTTATAAGCAACTGGAGGGGGGAATTTTAATTTCATGGTTTAACTTTCAAAAATTTTTAACAAGGTTTTGAACAATTTGAATAAAATAAACCAAAGTTACCTTCTATTATTGTAGATCTGTATGTAGACAGAAGTATTCAATTATTAAAAAAATTAATATGCCTGTCAATTTTGATACTATAGTTGAATGAGATTACAAATCATTACAAACTTCTGCCGATTAGATACCCTAGTCTTGGGAGGGGCCATTGACACATACATATATTAACTATAGATAAATAATGTTAAAAATAATCATGTAAAATATACTGGAAATTATTCGACAATCGGCCATTTTTATATGGGCGTCAACAGGTACCTATGGCATTATAAAGAATAATAAAATTACGACAAGATAAATTAATTGTAACCTCTCTTAATTAATCATCAAATGTCTTTTAACATATCGCATTGACCACAATATAAGGCAATCATGGACTGACAGGAATCTCTTACACCATTTTATCAATACACCAAAATGTTATTCACTATAACTTAAAGGTTGAAAATATTGCTATACATCTGAAAATAGCTGTGTAAACTTGTATGAGCTTGCACACAATATGATCAGATTTATTCAAAAGAAAACCCACAAGGATACAGTAACAAGGTTCCACTATTTGAATATTTGTGTTAAGTCTTCGATATCCGAGTACATATTTTTGCATTGAGGATTATAAGACGCACTCCTGATATTTTATTACTTTTTACTGTAAATCTCTACTATACAGCGCAACATACATGTAGAAATCTGTATGTTTGTATGTCTGTCGGTCACAACTCCTCCCAAATGGCGCACATTAGAGACGTGACACTCAACTGGTAAAATGAAATCAGATAATGTTGGTATTGATAACCGGTGGATCATTCCTTGCAATCCTTTGCTTGCGAAGATGTTTAGTGCCCACATCAATGTTGAATGCTGTGTCTACACTGTGCATTTCATAAACTTTAACTATTTTACCTACGAATGTTGTTGCACAAAGTCAAAGGTCCAATACATTTCAAAGATCTCCGAACCGTCAATGGAATTGAATGTAAAACATAGCACAGCAAATTCGTACCATCTTGATGTGCATTTGGAGTCGCTCTGGCTAATCCTAATAGTAATCATTTCATTTATATCTTGCGTTCAGAGAATCCTGACGTTGCCAAGTATATACTAGACCGATGGCATCTACGAGGCACTCATCAAGTGACTCAAGAATGTGGGGAAATTTTTATCTTTTATTATTGCTATTTTCAACTTTTAACATTATTATTAATTGATCCGACTATATTTTGTGGGAGATACAAGAGGTACAGTCCACGGTGATATTTTCAACTATCAAAGTATTCAACATTAACTAACCTTAATGTCTTAATGACCTTATATAAGCGTCCTCTATCTTGGGCGAAGCCGGGTAAAAAATACTAGTTATGTTCATAAAAATCTAAATTACATATAAGAGATTTCAATGAGTAATACTAAACAGAATCATTTACTCTCTTAACATGAAAGTTTAGCTGGAGGAAGATGGACAAGGTCAAACGTTGATTTGACATATATTAGGAGTTTATAAAAAAAGAAAGTCTCAAAAGATTTACACGCCAAGAAAAAATCTAAAAAAAACAACGTTATATTCTTTAAGACATCGACTGAGGGTGCTTGATGGAATTTCAATATTAAATTTGGATTATTGAGATTTTGTACACTTCCAAATACATGGAAGTGTACAAAATCTCAATAATCCAAACGTTATATTCGATGTAAGCCTTTTTCATTTTTAAAACAGTGAGTTGCCATATATATTTGGGTCAAAACAATATGTTAAAAAATATTATGTACAAAAATTCACTCTCAATTCGCAACGAAATCAATTTATTCTTAAAATCTGCATAAATTTTTTTTGAAAAGAATTATATTATCATCGATTCATGCTTCACGCTTGTGCCAGGGTGTCGAGGTATTGCGATGAAATATTGAAATCAAACAATCATGCACCTCAAAAACTTGCAAAGATAAATTAACGACTTATGCTAGTGGTGAATACTCGTGTCCAATTGATTTAAAATAAAAACATTTAAGACTAATGGTCTTGCGCATATGCAGTGCGACTTTTGAAAATTCATTTGACACCACAGTGCATCTATTTCGATGGTCTTTGATATCAGTTCCCCGGGCGAGGTAGACCGCGGTTCAAGCATTCGACCGTCTATTCAAATTTATACAAACAGGTAACTTTGGCTAAGAGTTTTTCGTTCATATCAAAGTAGGAGGGATCAGCCCTTTCAGTTCAGGCAGATATTCTTGAAGGTGCTGCAAAATAAAGAAATATTCAAATAAATATTCAAATAAATATTAATTTAAAATTTTCAGTCACAATGTTGACCATATCATTACCACCTTATAATGAAATACTTAAGGTCAGTAAATTCAAATCGGTATTTTTTTTTATTATTTGTAAATCAGTCCTTCCTTAACAAATATGGTAAGAATGGAAGGATGAGAAAACTAGTTGCTCTATCTTTATTTGGTTTTTAGCATTGGGTAGGGTAGAAAAACATCTGTATCTTTGAATAAAGTCATGAATCAACGCTGTATGAAATGAAATATTATAATACCTCTGCTTTTAAGTGATTTCCAACCCTCGCAACCCGATTGGCTCCGTTCTCTCGGCTGGGGTTGTTCACCGAATTAGCAGCAAACGGTGTAGGCTGGTTGACTTCTTCATAATGCCCTTGCATGCGTCTGTGATTTTGAAGAGCTGTACCCTAAAAACAGAACCAAAAAAATTCGTAAATCACGGTAGAATTACATGCCAGTTATAAGATGTGTTAACCTGTCAGCACTTAAGGCAAATAAGAAGGTTATATTCTCATTTCGCGAAAATCGTTACTCGTTAAAAATATGAAACGTCGAAATATTTTTATTTTCTTTTAACAATTGCACTCTCAAAGTATTTGTTTACACTGATTTGATGTCTGAGACAAAATCGTAAAACAAATTATTTTTAAAAAAGTGATGAGAAGCGAATTTGCAATTTATTGAATATAACGATTCTATAACGATTTTTGAAATGTACCAAAGAGTTTGTTTCCTCGCAATTTTACTGAGTGATATTTAAAGTAGAATTATACTGAATATATTTTTTAAAAAAAGTAGAGTTCAACAATGTATGCAGTCCAGATTACGTTATGATTACAATTTATATTATAATAATATAGTGACATCTGTACTCCTAAAAGTGAATGCTAAAAGTTAAAACATGAATAATGTAGAATTTACAAAATAAATTTAAAACCTCAATAGTCCATGACCCCTGTATAGATTAAATTACCTGTATAAAACGATCACCACATATTCCGCACACGTATGGTTTGTCCCCCGTATGTCTCCTGACATGCAGAGTGAGATCGTTGGACTGCGTGAACGCCCTGTCGCAGAACGTGCATTTGTAAGGCCGCTGTCCTGTGTGGATTCGCATGTGCCTCACAAGCTTATTCGAGCGGGAGAAACCTAAAACCAGAGACAATTTGAATTGTTTGCCCATTTGATATTTATACATGTTTTACAATAGTCAACCATGGCACCTGACCAAAACTTTCGTCAGACATTAGGGGTGAGGTGGAGTGACTTTATGAATAATTCAGAGATCAGGAAACAGACCAGGGCGCTTTCTACTGTCATTAGTCATGGAGAGACATTGGAACTGGCTGTTAAACATGCTGCAGATGCCTCTAGAGAAGTTTAATTCTGCTGACCTCTTCTTCCGACTGGAGGTATTTCAGCGTCCCATACAAATGTCAGGTACTGTACATATCGTGCACTGGTCAAAACAGGCATGTCACAGGAAGTAGTGACGCGATTGACAGGTGACAAGGAATCTCGGAAGTTACAAACAATACATTATTTCGTGTGGCCGGATTTTCAGGACATATTCTGTTTGAATTTTGTTGAGTAATATTTTGTACTGTCGATCCACATCAGTACATTGTCAGAAAAGTCGATAAAAACTGTTTAAAAAAAAACGAAAGTGAAAATAGCACTTCTATTTATGGACAAATTAAGAGACAGAATATTTGTTCAATAGAAGAATACATTTATCGCAAATATTTTTTATTTTGAATAAGAAAATGTTATTTTAATGCGTTTTTTGCACATGGTTCATATTCTATGCACGGTTTTCGTCACATGGACCATTTTTAATACTAGCAATCAAAATATTTCATTGAAAATTGTTCTTATTTGATAACTAGGCACTAGTCTAGTTTCTAGTTAACAGAATTAAATTATGAGATTATATTATTATCACAAAATTCATGGGAATATTATGGACATACTATGACAATGAAATTGTGTAGTGATATGCAGATGATATGACTATTTTGAATATAAAATAGTAAATTTTAATTAAATTTGGATTATTGAGATTTTGTACACTTCCATGTATTTTGTCACTAACGACCCGGGTTTCGCCTTTCGGCATCTTCAGGCATTCGAGCACACGAATGGACTCGAACTGAGAGACAGTAAACAGTGTCTTGAAATTCCATCAAGCACCCTCAGTCGATGTCTTAAATTAAATTATAAATTTTAATTGTTGAGATTTGATATTAAAATTTCATCAAGCACCCTCAGTTGATGTCTTAAATTATATAAACTAGTATATTAATTTTCTGTTTTGGCTAACATTTATTTGACTTCGGCTGATGGTATTTTTTCCATCTTCTCATAAGGTATTAACACTTATCATTGGGTCACCATAACACCCAAACTTGCACCACCCATATCTACACAGACAAAAATCAGCGGGAATCAAACCTGCAACCTCAAGACTCAAAGATAAATGAGTATGTAGACAATAAGTGTTTGGAGGCAGTCATTTATTTCTTACCTCCTTCTTTCAGAATAAATGTTACTCTTTAACAATATTGAAAGCATAAATATTAATCATTCTCTATTGAAAAAATAAACACAGGATATTTCTATTACAAATCGTACATACATCAAAACAAATAATAACAACCAGAGCAACATAAAGAAGTTTTTTTATGCAACATTAACATAACTCACAACACAAACAAAACTAAACTAACGTTTTCGCTTCTACAATTCCTACATGGACATTAGGGAATCATAAAAAGGGTGATGATTTTTGTCTATCACAAGTTCAGTTCTTGCAAATGCTTGAATTTGGAGTCAGACAAGGCAAGGGGTCCGTTATACAGAGGTAATGGGGGAACATAGCCAGTCTTGCGGCGTTGAAGTAACTCTAGTCAATGCCTTGACTGATCTAATTCATAAAAAATATCCCCCGATGGTAGGTATTTTAGAGCCCTTAAATCTGTAATAACAGGATCCTTTACTTTCTTTCCTGGTCTCAGAAATGTCAAATTTGTATTTAAGGTTTCATATTTTTAAAAAAATCAAAGTGAACGTTTTTAATGTTGTAGGGCTGTTTGGGTCGAGCCATTTGCATTCATGATACATAATCACTTGGAGAATATATTGGGGGCTTGAAGTAATGCTCCAGCACCAAATGAACATTATCGGCTTCCATCATAGTATGGCCCTTCTCCAAAAATAACTGTTCAACAGTGACTGATTTCATTTTGGAGAAGTCACTTAAAGTACTTGCCAGTATTCGATTCCGGTTTTGGTGATGACAACCATCAGAAATTAAGATTATCTTATTATAGTTACGTGACCTGTTCTCTAAATAGTTGATAATACAACTTGTGAACTCGTTAGCGGTCACACCTCCATCTGCTTCATGCCATACGTAGAGTCACGTCTGCATTATTAAGGACATATAGAGTGAAATTATGTAGCTGAAGTTTCTGTTTGTAGTAAACAGCAGATGCCAGCAATTTAGGGCATAACAGCACACTCTGCAAGTCCATTGTTAAAACTAAAGAAGTCTCGCTGGCAGATTCTTTGGCAGTATTCTTGGCCATTTTAGCTTACTCTTTTCGTGTTATGTGTTCGTTGTAAATTTCTTTACCAAGAGTTCCACATTTAAAACCTACACAAATATCGCATTGATCTTTGCGTGGATAGTGAATGGAAACTTTTTCAGCCTTTAAAACGTTGGTGAAAAAGTTTCTGTTCACAATTGGCACATTGTTTTCTGTGCACCGCATAGTGAAGACTGATAGCATGCGTTGAGTTGATAAAAAAGACGATTCGACATACCGTCTTTTTGTTTGAGACCGGCAATAATGACTCGGTACAACTGGAAGATTTAGCCAATTTTTTACATTCTCCACAGCTTCAGTTTGCTTTGCCAATCTTTTATTTGTATTTTTGGGGGGAACGTTTTGGTCGTCATTAATGGCTATCTGTTGGTAATACTGCTAATAAAACATGACAATGTGCATAGAAAGTTTTAATAATAAAAATAACAGAATTTGATATGCAAATACCTTTCCCACAAATTGTACAAAGGCAGGGCTTTTCTCCGGTGTGGGTCCTCCGATGGCATTGCAAATCCGACGATCTTGGGAAACCTAATAAAAGAAAATAAATATCTAGGTAAATTCCACTATTTATAAAATTTGAATTGTTGAAATTTTGTACATTTCCAAGTATTCCATCACTAACGAGCCGGGTTTCGCCTTTCGGCATCTTCAGGCATTCGCGCATACGAATGAACTCAAACTGACTGACAGTAAATAGTTTATATGTAATAATTTAAGACATCAACTGAGGGTGCTTGATGGAACTTCAATATCAAACTTGAATTATTGAGGTTTTGTACACTTCCATGTATGTTGTCACTGACGACCCGGGTTTCGCCTTTCGGCATCTTCAGGCATTCGTGCATTCAAATGCCTGAAGATGCTGAAAGGCGAAACCCGAGTCATTAGTGACAAAATACATGGAAGTGTACAAAATCTCAATAATTCAAGTTTATATGTAAGATAAATTATTATCACTAAGTCTAGAAACTACAATGATATTCGAATTAATTTTAATACTAATATGATAATAATGACTTTTAACCTTAATTGGGAAAACAATCGCATTAACAATTACAAACTCATAGGACTTATCAATTGCAGGTGACCAAGAGCCAATTAAGAGTAAATTACATAGCAATACCTACTTATTATAGAATGGTGGTTTTAAAGTGCAATTCGCAGAAAGCATAGATAAATAATCCTACTTATTTTAAATTAGTGGGTTTTGTTAGGGTGAATATAAGATGGCGCATTAATATGGGAATTTCATTTTCTAGATTGCTAATTTCTGATTATTTTACGAACTCATTATAAATTGATGAAAGCATGACTAGTCGACAAAATTTTATGATAAAACTTAAATATAACTCTGTTTGCATTGTACCTTTTTGGCATATATCACATTTGTATGGTTTCTCCCCAGTATGTCGCCGCATGTGAACAATCAGATTGGATGAATTGGAAAATGACCTTCCGCAGTACACACATAAACAGTTAGATTCTAAGTCTTCTCTCTTGGGCTCGTGAATTCGGGAATGCGTTCTGAAACAATATAAATTCTTATCGGTAAAGGTTATAGACATAAAAGATACACTGCAAATCATGATTAGGACACTATATCAACGTAGCACGGAAGAAGAACAGACTGTCTTGGAAGCAATACGATATATTATCTGACGCGACCCCAATGTTTGGGTATGCGATTTTATTTCTTCAATGTACCACGAATGGACACCCGCACGCTTCTATAGAACGAAACTACCTTCATGGCAAGATACCACCTATCAAAAGCCAGATCCGCGCCTGCTGGTATCGACTCAGAACCAACCAGACAGTAACCTGCTACATTGGTCCAGTGACAGGTATAAAGACAGCTGCAATTGGCTAGAGAGTCAGTGGACATTTGAGTGGCGAACGGGAAACACCTTCTTCGTGGAATCGCTGGGTGGTCTTAAGAAGTGGTTTCGCAGACACGCCTTCGACTGTACGCCATTTTGTAGCCGAAAGTGAATCGCGAAGCAAAGTGGAGACTCCCGCCGAGTTGGAGTGCTATTCTCGAGCGTAAATTATTGTGCGACCTCAGTACGTGTAACAGCCAGTGGCGTAACCATTCGCTGGGGTATTCGACGCCCGGTATTGAAGTCGGTCCTAAAACAAGATTCCGTGTATACGTGTGCGATCCGACTATAGGCCAGAGTTTTTTTTACAAGGAGTGGTTGTCCCGCCCTTCGGGGATTCAGTCCACCGAAACCCGGTCTCGTAGTCGCGCCGTGCACGTGCTGTGAGTGTTTGTAAATTACGCAACAGTAAATTCAATAGTAAAGCCGCGTAACGGCTCACAGATAAGGCGGAGACACTGGTTGCCTAGGCTGGCTTCCCATCAGGATCCAAGCGCCGCCCGTTCCCCTCGCATAGTGGTCGAGGGACTTGTTAATTGGAATTGCGTAATTTTCCTTTCACCTTACCGCTAAAATTCATTTGTGTTGTTTTTAATAATTGTGCGAATAAATGTGTAGACCCCGGGTGGGCATACACGTACAAACCGAACGCGACTTTGTGAATGAAGACCCTTGCTTCCCTTTCCCCTCCCTATAGCACTATCTCCTTCTGAGGTAGAGGCCGTCTCTCTCTCGTGTAGAGGAGACTTGCGAGGTCTTTTCATATCATATAGTACCTACGATAAAATAGTCATAAAATGTTTACGATTATGTATAACACAAAACAGCCATTGTCTCTAAACAAAGATTTTTCAGATTGTCCCACTGTTGCATTGATGTAGTGATATGCAATTAAAACACCAACGGTGATAATCATAGCAGTTGGTAGATAAAAATAGCATGGTTTATCTATATCTCACCTTAAATTATCTTTACGTAGGAATTTCTTCTGACAAATGGGACACTCGAATTTCTTCTCGTGGGGCATATGCGTCTTGGCATGTTTATCCAGATTTTCTTGTCTGTAAAGAAACACTGAGGCATAAATTACATGAATACGGTTTCTACTTTACAATATAGATTCTTAACGAAATACTTTTGAACAATAGGTATTTAAAGAACTAGTTCCTTTTCAGAGGTTTGATAGAAGACAACATTGACAAGTCCAATCTACCGCAGGAATAAAGAGACATGTTCAGAGTTGCCTGGGTACTGCTAAATCTAGTATGTCAAGAAACCACAGAATGAAAGATAAACGCAGTCATTTATGTACTATTTACATACATATTTGAGATAGCTAATGATATTTTGCTATGTTTAAACTAATTTCTGATTCTGTGAAGATATGTATTTTTACTACCGTTACGTTACAACATCATTTTGAATTATTTTTCACATATGATGTACTGCAGTATCAACGACTATATGTGAATACAATAATAAAATGAACATATAATTTAATTGAATTTATATTCTTGCTATCGGGTGATATATCTGGTTGTAGCAGCTGAACAGTAAATAAATTAATAAATGTTTTAACAGTAAACGGGCTATAATGAAAACTAACCTGTAAAATCCTTTGTTGCACTTCAGGCATATAAAACTCTTCTCTCGTTTGGGGTCCATGGGATCATTAAAGTTAATCAAGACTGACTCTCCTTTGTGATACCTAAGAATATGTCTATTTAATGACATCTCGTATGTGAATTTCATATCGCAAGTTCCGCATTGGTACGCTTTGGTGTTGTTCTCACACTGCATTCGCTTGTGCTTCTGGAGTATATCATCGTTAGGGAATACCTGAAAGATATGGTATTACCGTTAGTAACTAATTGTTTAACATTTGTTTATAAATGTATAAAACTTGGGAACAAATCAATAATATTTGATTTATGGTGACCATTTGAATATTGCTTTTCCCATTATCTCAATATGGGCTATTTGCAGATATCTGAGTAATGAACTGGACAATTGATATGTTGCAGCACATGCAACTCTGCATAGCCATCGTCTTTGAGGTCGTAATTTCGATTATATTATCGGTATTTCTGCACATAGAGATAGTACACACGTCTATCAGTGATTTTTGGCTGTCACTTTAATTATTTCAAAAATTATTGGAAATCCGCTGCCATATAATACTGAGCATTAAGTACATTTCTATTTGATTCTATTTCTCTCTGTCTTAAATGGCCACAGATTATTTAGTTGGGATTATAACGGCTCAGATAATCATGTTATTTTGAAGAGCTTTATATTTAAAAAGAGTCCTACCTTTTTGCATGTATCGCATTTGTACGGGTAGTCATAATTGTGAGTTGCCATGTGTCGGATGATGTGATTGGTTCTTGAAAAACTCAGGTCGCACAGCGCGCACTTGTGCATTTTATATTTGCGGCCGCCGTGTCGACTATTTTTCTTTTTCTGAAATTCAAAACATGTAGAATTAATATTTGTATAATATGCGGAAACACAGCACTCCAGGTGAAATAAGAAAACAAAGAAATCTCCCTCTCCAATCAGGTGAGATCATGATTTAAAAAAATTAATAGACAGGAGTCGTAAGACACAGATCGCCAATCCAATATCGAGTTTATAATCCTGAAATTCTCATGACTATTAACTTACATGCTCCCAATTTTTATCTACGTGGCCGAAAACATAGCCAAGTAATTTTTATTCTTAAAACTTGTTGTTGTCGGTCATTTGAGTCACCAGTTGCAAGAGCCGTTTGGCTGATCAATGCATTGCCTAGAGTTGAATATTTTCAGCACTAAGCTTTGGGTATTGTTAAATATTTTTTACTTGTAAATTAATAATGTGTTTTTCTCTTTGTATTTTATAATTTTAAAAATGTTTTTATTTTCATTATTGTTTCCATTATTATTGCTGTTTTTATTATTGTACTGTTGTTATTATTGTGAAAATATATGGGGTATTGGCGCCAGCTGTAATGTCATGCATTTTAATTTTTTAAATTTACAAAAAATAAATAAATATCTCACTATGTTGGAATAATGCTGGTGTTATACGATAAACTAAACAACTTATAGATAAACACGGTAAATTTGGTAAACTTAACAGTTCGGAATGGAGACCGTTAACTTACTGGGAATTTTGTCAGTGTTGCTATTCGCTCACGATATGTTTGTTTGTTATCAAAAATTTCTCCTGTAGCTGTGCGGTTATTGCTCTCGGGCTTTCGTCCTCGGTTAAACAGTGAAAGTTTCATATCCTGATTGGTATCTGTTGCTTTGATTTTTCAATTCATTTATGGATCCGTAAATACAAAGGCATGGTGTCCGTGATTCGTACATTGCTTTCCATTCATCCCCAATAAAATCCTTACAACGATGTGCAGAAAGAAACCAATGGTCTTTTTCTAACCCTATTCTCTTATCCACATCTGAAGAGAGATTGTTGCAACTGTATGACCGGTTCTTCTTCAAAATAACTTTTTTGAAATGCTCTATTAGGCATCACAAATACGCAGTGGACATGTTTGTGCAAATTTTTATAATATCCATCAACTGCGAAAAAATCTGTAAAATTAATATAGTAATTCATCAATCAAACCTTTTTTAATTCTGAATCACTATCGCCGTTATCAATTCCAGTGTCATTAGAATCGTTTTCAACATCGTTCAGAATGTGCAGCTCGTCATGGTCTATTTTGATTTCGTTTATATATCTTTCTACTTTTCCTGACTTGATATCGTCGAGGATGATTTGGGATAGGAATTCATCAGTAAGACTTTCCGGTGTAGCCGCCAAAACCTAGAAAACAATCGGGTAAATGAAATATTGCCAAAATGTGATCGATTCATATGAAAAATACTCTTTGTCTGCACCGAAACCTAAAAAATAGAAAATATTAACATGTCAGGCAACGAGTTGCCATTAGGATTGGATTGGATTAGCCATAAGAACTTCTCATCATTGTTCATCAATCTGTACAATCAACTTATATGCTTCGTTTCTCTATTCAAATGTCTTCGCATAATGCTCATGTTATCAGGACACAATTAATTGTCTTTAATTTTGTTGAATAAATAAAATCAGTATACCTTTTCATGATTCGTCAACAATGCTGATTTGTATTTAACATCAATATCCTTCAAACAATCAGGGGTGTTGTGAATTAGTAAGTGTTTCTTCAATAGATTCATTCGAGTGAATGTTGTATCACATATTTTACAAATTGAAGGCTTTTCTCCTGGAACAAATTAAAAAATACGTTATTTCATATCAGCTATGTTTAGAAAAATAGGGCTGGATGTAGCAGTCGATAACTTCCACTCAAGATATTATTTGATAGCGGACACTATGAACATGGATATAGTGACAGAAGCTGTTGGAGTTACTCAGGATTCTACTCGAATTATCAGGTATGACGATATGAAACAAGTATCTACAGAAACTGTCTAAAAACGCAGTCTGCGGTGCCTTGTTAAATACCATCAGTTGAAATTCGTAAAGATTGTGTCAACACACGAAAAAAAAAGATATCAAAGCAAAATATAGTCATCTTTAACAAATATTACTCATTTAAATCAAATAATTTTGTCTTAAGTAAATTGAAGAAATGCAACGACCCTCTATCCGATTAGTGTAGCTTTCATTTTACAAATCAATAAATCACTAGTGCTAACATTTACAGTTCCCTAATTTTTGAGAATGTTTAAACAATTTTCGAAAACCAAATACACATGAATCAGGTATTTAAAGATCAATAAACTAGGAAGAATTTTTCTCCTTAACTACAGTACTCTTTGCTTTAATTCAGATGAGAAGCACTCAAAAGTCCCACTCCAAGAACACGGTCTCATATCTAAATTACTGACGAAATCAAATCAAATTTGCTGCTACATCTATTTTCAAAGCTCAGTATTCGGGTACTATCGGGGGGTATATTCGGTGAACCTATGTCATGAGAGGAAGCAAATCAATCACAATTTTGGACAAGATATTCAGCAGATTTTACTAACACCACATTATCTATTTGCAAAAAAAAACATGAAAAAATGGTAACAAAATTATTTTTCCTTGCTTTGCTCTTAGCAAAATCGTCAGCAAAATTAACAAAATCTGTTTTATCTGCCATTTGGTGTTCTATTGAAAGTATTGAAAGTATTGCAAGATTTTTTAATCGCAAATTGCTCACTGTCGATTTTTTTATTAATTTCAACCACAATTTATAATTCAGCATCAGCACGTTCACAACAATTTCTTCTTTCTGCCTCAAAATTTACGCTTTATGATTATCCTTAGATTATTTTTATTTGTTTATTACCTATGGAATTTCCAGTTAACTTTCAAAAATGCTGTCTCCAAGAGCATATATTGCTAATGAGTAAAATAAACATTCATTCACTGAATTTGTACTGTTATATTACAATATGAAGTTTTATTTATTTGTAGATATATTGGTATGAAAATTATATTTAAATTTCAAAATCTTGGCACCTCGCCGGCAATAGCCCGCGCCTCCCCGGTTGGAAACCACTGGTATAATGGCTATGTTAGGAAACACATATTTATGCGAGCAACCATTTTCTGTAATGAAAAACAACAAAACTCCAGAAAGGTCAAGATTAATCGATCAGCATTTATCGTTAATTTTGAAAATTACGACAGCTCAAAATATTCAACCAAATTATAATAATTTGCTTTGTAGAAAACGGTCCCAAGTGTCCTCAAAAAAAAGAGTAAATATTTGTTAATTTCTTTATAATTTGTATATTTTAAACGTCTTTTATTTGGTCCAATTTTAAATGTTGAAAACATGCGGCCCTCCACTGATGTAAATTAGTTTATATGGCTCACAGTGCAAATCGAGTTTGACATGCCTGATGTACAGGGATATGTTGGATCAAGCTAACCATTAGATGCCTAGGGATAAAAGCAGTTTGATTCTTACCTATATGTTTTCTAAGATGTTTCTCGAGGTGTTCGAAGGTGGCAAACGATTTGCAGCACATGTTACAGTAATGGTCGGTCGATTTATCCCTGAATATTTCCATGCCCATCTCCATTTGAATATTGACGACAGGTCCGGTAGCCAGATCGTCCAGCACGCCTTTAGGATCCGTAGAAAATGAATCATCATTGTCAAAGTCTTCCGTCGGCTCATCTTCTACTTCAGTTTTAATCTTCATCTGAAATAACAAAGTTATTATAAGTTTTTTTAACCCAAGTCTATTTTCAATGTAACACGGGTTTGAATCTTAGTAGGAACAGTTTCATAAATTGATTTATGGATATATCAATCCTAAAAACGGTACATAGTGACAAACTTTAAAAAAAACTATATACAATAGTTTCTATTTGGTATTTCGGAACCTTGTCCAATGACAAAGTAGACGAAATGACAGAACTGCCAATTTTCATTATTATTGGTATTTAAAAATAATGTTAAGCGGTGTAACGAATAATCTTATGGATAAAATACAGTACTGCAGCATGGCACAGAGGTCTGCTATCACATTCTGATATTAATTTTTGATTTTAGTCTAACAAATACAGCAATATGATGAAAATAGTTGACGCTATCGACTAGCACACACAAAAGCTCAATGTATGGTTCGTTTTACTCTGGTCACGGAAAAAAATTACATACCGTTTCCAATATTCCCTTCAGTCGAAGTTTTTTGGCAATGATATCTTTCTTGGAAGGCCGCCCCCGTTTCTTGGGACCGCACTTCTCGTCGTGCGACAGCGTTATGTGCGTAACGAGCTGGTCTTCCCGTTGAAACAGATATCCACAGAATTTGCAGACAAACGGTCCGGTGTGCTCCGGGCTCTTCTCTCGAATAACGATGCCTAGTCTCTTCTCATGCCGATTGCTCTTCTTCGACACCTTTGAATGTGTCGCAATTATATGACGCTCTAAATAAATGGCCTTTGTAAATCTTCTATTGCAGTATTCACATTGTACATACCCATCTGTAAAAGAAAATCAGGTTGTACACAAATATATCGATGTAGGCACGCCTTCTACTCGAAATAATAAGTGTTTGTTTAACCTGAATGCCGTTTTTGCTTGTGGGCTTCTAAAGCATCAGAGGTACGGAATACTTTACTACAAACAGGACATGACAATCCTGTCATATCTTGTGAATTGGACGAATCATTGAGCAATTTCTTTCCCTCCATTTCTTTTTTGAATGCTGAAAAGAAACACAGGTATATTATTGTTATTCAACATCATTTTTGCATTTTTTTCAAGCAATGTCAGCTCCCAATGTGATGCATAAGGACTCATCTCAACAGAAATTTGTTTTACGAAAAATGTTTCTTACTCAGTCGCTCAACCGCTCGTCTTTTGAAGAGTGAAAGGATAGAAGGATAGGGCAACGACAGGACCAGTGGTTAGCTAATCGTTATCACTATGCGCCGTTTTTAAGAGGAAATTTAGACATCACAGACATCCATGCCATCAGCCACAAATTCATCAAACAATTGAAAAATAAATTTATAAAACTGTCCATACTGAGATTGGAATCCTTGAACACCACAACGATGATGAGTACTAGGCCACAGACCCAGAAAATATTATTCGTAATTTTAAATAGTTTTTTTATTTTAGATTTTTCATTTTCTGCATTTTTTTGATTACTAAAAACATTCAGCCTTCTTTCGAATGTGTCCCATAATATACCCGTCCATCATGACTGGATAATTTCAACAAATAAATGCCAGGCACAATTGTATTTTCAAGATAAACGAATACTTAAGAAAACTGAAAGACAGTGAATTGGTATTTACATGGTAGAACTCCATCATAATGGGATAAAAATAAGAAAATACTTAATTCTACAAGATGTCAATCAATTTACTTTAACGATTAATTAATAATACTATTTACCTTTCCTCTAAAAACTCAAAAATATAATTAGTACATTGAATATTTTAATTTTAAATAAAAGTTATGACGTTGGGACGAGCGAGATGATATATTGTCTAAATTAAGTTTCAGCATAGTTCTGACGATGGTTTGAAGGCGAAATAGCGTACACCTAAATTATAAAATTCTTGTAAAACTAAATACTTTGTTATTTTTACCCTATTATGAGCTCAAGCAGTTTTATGACAAATGTCTTCAACTCTGCATGATGAACGGGATAAATAAAAAATTACCATTGAGCGGTTTTTTGTCATCCTCAGAGTCGTCTGAATCATCAAAATGATCAAGTATAGTGCTGTCATCGTAAGAGTTCGAACCAAACATTGATTCTGCATTCTTCAATTCCGTTTTGACATCCACATCAATTTCGATACATTCCTGCGACCTCTGCAAATCAAAGGAAAAAAGATTTCGTTTACAAGAACGTGTTAAAATGTTGGGTAAACATATTCAATTTGCATAAATCATGATCAATGGATATCCATAACACAACTGTACTTGTTAATTATATAAGCGCCACCCGATAAGCTATTAAAACTGCTGTAAAAATCTGTCAATGTACTGTCGTCTTTCCGTGATTGATTTCATTATTTATATTCTTTTGCATACTTTTTGTGGGCAATTTGTAACAGAAAGTAAAGTCAAAATGTTTTGCTAACATTTAAATCTATTCATGCTTTGAAGTTAATACCAATTTCAGCCAAATCATGATGCAACAATCATTGTGAATATGGAATACATAATTAATGATCAGATTTGATACCAGTGCAAGATAAGAGTATTTGTTATTTAAATTATTTCGTTTAAGCTGGCAATAGTTAGTAAAAGTAATGCTTTCGAAAGCTGTGACTGGTGGTTGTGGTTTCAATCCCGAGGTGAACTCTCCATTTGAAAACACAATTTACAGCAATAATAGTGTTAAAGTGTACATTTGAGATCAGGTTTTGGTGTAAACTTGTTTAGGATGTTTACCATAAAAGAACAAACCTACAATCACCATGTATAAAATATTATGGGACTTCTTACATTATTTACGTAATTATTACACCATACCAAGTAAATCTACATGATCCACATCCTGTCACTTTCACAGCAAAACTAAAACACTAAATAAAATTAATGAAAATGTCCACTTGTTTTGTCAAATACCCCTTCCTGTCTAGCCTTTCCATAAGACTAACATAGTTTATAAATGCAACTTCTTTGAAGTTCACTTATCAATTCCTTTCATTAGAAGGAAATTAACTAGACTAAATTTTTTCCATCAAGTATTATTGTTGTAAAAAAAAAAGCATCAACAGATCAATGAAATAATTTAGCTTGTTTTCTTGCAACAATAAAAGAAAATGTGAATTAAGTAAACAAGTGAAATTTTTTAAACAGGAAATTAAAAGAATTATGATGGTTCAGCTTTATATACTTATACAATTTTATTAAATCAGCAGATAGGTAAAGGGCAGAATGAAAAACTCCCCAGGACTCTACTTAAAATTATCATCTTACCTCTTGCTTGACTTCGGCGATCGGACCCAATTGGATATCTGGATGTTTTCTAATGATATAATCACGAAGGGTGGCATCAGCCCTCTGGGCTTGTTGTTTGAATGCAAAGGCCATTGTCACGCTTTCAATGCATCGAACACAGACGTGAACTGGCAAACCGTCACCTTCGGCCACCTGTAAAAATTCAAAGATTTTTATACCGTGTGCCAGTCCCAGTATAAACGTATTAAGTAAAAATTGATTGAACTTCTCCTTTCAGAGAAGTATGGAGTTTAGTAAACAATAGTAGTCAGCTAATCATTCTTCTGTAACCTGTGTTTGGGATCAAATAAGGTAAGTGGTAATGGATGAAAACATTGTAGATGTCAATGCATGTGGATACTAAACTATAAATTGATTCAAAAATTGACAAATGAAAGTGATTATTTCAGGATTCTAACTCTTGACAGCACAACAGAGTAAAAAGAAAGTGCTAGAGCCTAGTCCTTCCAAATTAGGAAACTAAGATGTACAAATTCAAAAACCTGTGCAAAATTTTGTACATTAAATTTGCGACACACTGAAAGCTAACATATAAAAATGTGTCTATTTTATAAAATACACGGGGTGCAGTTTTCTTGTAAATATGGAGTGTAGTAGCATAAAGTATGGAAACCACCGCCCTAGAGTATAACTATTCCATTACAGCAACTGACAATACTGCTGTTTATTAATATGAGAATCTTATCTCACAAAAATTTGAATATATTGATATTTCAAATAAAATATCCAAGAGCTTGGGTGTTTAAGTCTTGTATAGTTTGCTTCTGATAACATATCACTATTAATATGATTGATAATGGTGTAAAAATCTAACAAACTGATGGAAATGGTGGAAGCATATTTTTTTACAAAAGTGAATCTTGATTGGGAATATCTTCCATACGTAAAAACTAACTAAATCTAGGGTACCAACACACCGCAACCAACCGTATCACTATTGATACGTCAGCAGGAGCCGAGTCTCATCTCAATCACTCTTATTCACTCTGAAATTATGGTGTAAGACACTTCTTACACCATGCTCTGAAATATGAGACTTGGATCTAATTTTTCATAAATGTTCATCTTCAATCCTTATTCTGCAGTATGTTAGTTTTATATTCGATGAGTGGTCGGAAAGATCACAGAAAACCACGCTTTGGATCAAATGTAAAATGATAAATGAAAATATAAAATTTGCATAGAAAGGCTGCATAACAAAACTCCGAAGGAAAGATTGTTTCATTGAATTCAAAAGACCATGAATCTTAAATATTAATAAATATCCTTATATATACAACATGATGACATTAAGCAAAATGCTTTAAAAAATGTACAGATATGCACAACACCTAGTTATAATATTATTAAATAAATAGCAAATTCAGTTTTGTTTACACACGATAAGCTGTTATCGCAAGATGTCATTGTGAAACTCAATTCGTTCGCCTGAAACTTTGACAATCAAAATCATTCGTGTGAATAAAACATTACAACCTTTTTTTGTATCGTATGACACTTTTATTATTTGATATCACAACAAAACTCTTCAAATATGAGTTCAACTCGCATAGGTAGTTACGACACCTTGTTATGTGTGAGAAAGTAAACATACCCTCAGTTGTGTACAAGATGTAACTATGTTGTTAAAGCAATTATTTCCGATACTTTCGTCGCTAAAAAACACGGATCTCATATCTCCGCGTTCTGTTAAACAGGTGCGACATACTGTTTGTAAATTTATTTCTGTTTCTATTGCATCTTCTGGCTCTGCCATTTTGGCGATCCGTGACAATAGATAATAAAATTTTGATTGATGCATAGATAATAAATAATCATAAATATTGTTGCAAGCAGAAAATTATCACAACATTATAATATTATATCAAATGAAAAAATATTAAAAACTAGGTGGGTAGGTGCCTGATTACAAAATAATACCTACCTATAATTGATATAATCACTTAACAATAAATAGTTTAATTTAAGACATCGACTGAGGGTGCTTGATGGAATTTCGATATCAAATTTGGATTATTGAGATTTTGTACACTTCCATGTATTTTGTCACTAACGACCCGGGTTTCGCCTTTCGGCATCTTCAGGCATTCAGGCGGTCAGTTCGAGTCCATTCGTGCGCTCGAATGCCTGAAGATGCCGAAAGGCAAAAACCGGGCCGTTAGTGACAAAATACATGGAAGTGTACAAAATCTCAATAATCAAAATTTGAATAAATAGTTTGTTTAAACCATATCCACTACCTATTTGGAGCATATAGCCATCACGCGGTTCTTCCAAGCTTATTTGTACCCCGCCAGTCTCCTCGTTTCCTCCCAATTCATCCCAAAATTCCGTAGCTCTGCCGAATACATCTTATGGATGGTCATCAGCGGCCTTCCAGGGCGATGGAATCCATCTGGTTGGTAGAAGAAACAGGCAGGATTCAGGGGCATCCCCTCTGGGGCATCCGCAGCACGTGTCCAAGCCAGGTCCATCGTCCCTTTTTATTTTGAACGTAGTAAGAGGCTGGTCCGTCCGCTCTCTTACCTCCGAGTTCATAACAAAATCAAACCACCGTTCGCCTAGTATTCACCGCAAGCATCTGTTTCCGCATTGAGTTGAAGGTTGCTCTAGCTATCTCTAATCAGATTGCGAGCTCTTTACGCAGATTGCCATCTTCCGTGATGTGTACCCCCAAATATCTGAAGCCGTCGACTCTTTCAATCTATTGCTCCACGCTCGTCCAATGAGGCCAATACGATACGAGTTGCTCTGCAGCCTGTCCATTGTTTCCTGAATACCCTCAACAAATTTGTCAAATATAACAGCGTCGTCAGCATACTCTAGGTCACATAGCCTTAGATTGGGGGCAACGGTCAGGTGGAATTGACTTCCTCAGGATGAAGTCGAAGATTATTATAAAGAAGAACGGAGCCAGAACACAGAGCACAGAACATTATTATTCGAATCGAAAAATATACATTCATTCATAAATTCGGTGTTTTATTAGCGCGCTCTTTTGTTTTAAAATGTATCCGTAGCATTTTTCGATGCAGCTACCTTATTTCCACAAATGAAACTGAAGCCCTGAAAATGAGCCTTTTGTTTGTGGAAATAATGCAACTGTAAAGCAAAAACGATACAAACATGTTACAAAATAAAAGAGCGCTTTTTAAATATTAAATTGTAGAAGTTAGCTGTAAAACATCATAAATATTAATATATTACATATCGACCTTGGAAAGGAAAAAGGACATAACCCACATCAAAAAATATTGTGTATGACTCACACAAAACGTGCTGATACACTATATTTATATATAATATATCGACTGTGGAAAGGCAAAAGGACTTATCCCTACGTCTTTTCAAAATATATTTTTTTAGATAATCATAATGTAAACAATTTAATACACGTTTTTTGAGCTATACCAAAGTCCCCTATACTTATGTGTGTTCCCTGTATGTAGAAATTGTTATGGCTATACACAACATTTTTCGTCTCTGAGTTACGTTCTTTTTCCTTTCCACATTCGATATTGTTTTAATGCGTATTATTTATTTACTGGACGTTTATCTTTTGATGTAAATGCATAAAATCTATTTATATTGAAATTTAACGTTATTCCCTCTCTTTAAAGATTGTCAAAAACATTACATGTCCGAAATTGTACATTAACAAATATGTTTTGGTAAAATGTATTGAAAAGAAAACATGAATACTTTACAAAGAGGAATATAACGAGAATATTTGCACTTCTTTTTAAAAAAATTAAAAACATACCTTCCGTAGTTTAATTTTGTAGAGTACAGTCAAACGTGGTTATTCCGCCTGGTTTTTCTACGATATATTGTTAATTTGTATTTACTGTATTTTTTGTATTACGCATTTATTTTACGTGGTTTTTATTGTTAAATACACTTATCTACCTGCAAGCATTCAATATAGTACATATTGTCGATTTACATTCTGATTTCATTGATTTAAACAAGTACCGTCAAATGGGGTTACTTTGCTTAATTTTCAATATTTTTTTCGTTAATTTTAAAAAATTGTCAATTTTTCGTAAGAGAACGGATATTGAATTATATTTAATTCATAATTTCTAAGAATAGCAAGAATAGCACAGTGACCATTAAATATCAACATTTCGCCACATTTAACTACCCACATATAAAAATTACATAAGCGAAATCTTGATTAAATTGGGGTAGGCAGAGTAACTCCATCAGTTGCCTCCATACTTTACCTAATAATGCTATTCTAAGTCCAAACAATTGAATTCAATATACGTTTTCTTACAAAAATTGACAAATTTTTAAAATTAACGAAACAAATAATGAAAATTAGGCAAAGTAACCCCATTTGACGGTACTCATAACTTTCACTCAAAAGATTTGATGAAGTAAGAAAATCACATTTCTCAACAAGATTACGAATCTGAAGAAAACATTTCTCTCCCCAATTCATCTTCGAATGATAATTCAGCATCTTGTGATGTTTACTAGATAACAATTTTTTTTCTCCCTCAACATTGAAGCTTCATGATTATCTTTAGATAGGAAACAGGAGGAGAGGAAACATTATATTTTGTGGGCGAGAAACAAAGCATAATAATTATTTCTTTCCATATTACCTACCTACGTAATTGTCTAGGAATGTACTCATTTTCAAAAATGTCACCTCTAAAAAAGAATATTTTGTCAGCAAGTCACAAACTAGACGGGAAAACATGGTGTAATAAATTTTTAATTCTTGGGTAATATATTTCTTTATATGTGTATGGAATCTTTGTTCAGTTTATTATTCTTATACGGTTTCTTTCTGGTTCATTGATTTAAAAAATAATGAAACAATGTAGGTAACCATTATGTACTCAAATATAAATTATTTTTCATACAATGATAAATTTAAACTTTAATATTGCGTTACACTTTAAATCACTTTTACATCATCATAATAAAACTGTTAAACCATTTAGGAAATTCAGGGTAAATAGAAATTAAAAATCCAGTAGTGTAGATAAAGATTACACTTATCGCCATTTCATCGAATTCTTCCTTTTCCGGTGCAAAAGTTAGCATCAGAAGGAATACGATGGAAATTTCATTTCATCTTCAACCGGCGTGGACGGCGGGCGTCCAGAACCGTTGACTCTTGCCTTCGACCGAGCTCACATTTCATTCAAGAATGAATATCGCATCCGATGGTCATCGTGATCGTGTGCCATATCTACCCATGTAAGTTTTAAATTGTATTTTATCCACATTAATATACCATACGAGTTTACTGCGTTCTGTCCACTCTTGAATCTCGACATAACCTTCACACCACAGGCAAGCCACATGTCACATTTGTAATGTTAAATTAGTGTAATTCGGCGTTGCACATTTATCAATTATTACAGTTTAATATGCTGAACATTAAGCCGTCGTCGATCTTCCCACAATAATGTATTGATGTTTAACACGTGTTCAATAATATTTGTTCACGCATGACGTCAAACCTTGTGTTGCGCCTGGCTTTATATTGCAAATATTTAGCAGCTGAAGTTTAAGGGCGAGGCCATGTGATTTCCTTCCAGAGGTCTTGCTCGCATCAACACAAGTTGGTTTTCTTGAATCTATGCCACGTGTTTCTCCAGTTAATTGCAGCAGACTTAGTAAGCGGTTATAGGCATGGCGTTTATTACCATTAACCGAATGAGTCTTTTATACTGTTATCAAATCAAATTACTGTCTTATTCGGACTTGATATGTATTACTAAATTAATACAATTCTGTCTTCCATGGCGAGGTAGTAGTGGTGATACAACAGCGCAACCTAACCACCTTCTCTACTAAACCCCTAGCATATAAAGGTTATTCATTTTTAATTGAAAAGTTTAGCAGTGCTAGATTTGGAACCTAATACGGAAAACTACCCGAAATGGTCCCTTAGGTTGTGATTGGTTTGGTTTGTTATACCACAAAACATTTTATTCCGCATGATTTTCGGTGTAAAAATAGTATTTTTTATGCCACGTCCAGAAAAGCGAATATTTACCGTCAGAAGTCTTGATTTGTCACCTTAATTAATTAGATATTATTTTCCCTTATCTTCCTACGACTATCACTTGCCCTGCTGGTTTTATACCAGTGCGGCAGTCTGAAGAAGTAGATCAAACAACCTTTCTAGGTGAGATAAAAGGACTTACAGTGCCTGCTATCTCAATCCAGAATGGGATAAAATTAGTTTTGTAGAATTGTTTCTCATTTCCATACTGATATCAAAGCTATTAGCATTGACTGTTTAATCATACATTATATTTTTGTTTGCAGCTTTCCGATAGAGGCTGACTGACTGGGGTGTAGCATCTTAAAATTATATTCAAGATGGTCCTGAGAATAAGCAAATAGAAATGACTTGAATTCAGACACCATCAGCGCCATGCTCATTTGGATACTCTTTGAATTTGTAAGTTATCTAATTTTGGAGATTCATCATATGTGTAATGCTTTTCATAATACATTCCCTTTTAGAGTTGACTTGTCTTTTTAGGAATGCACAAAACTATTTTTAAACTAATGCTTGCAGGTAGTGTTTTTCAACCATTCATTCATTCCTAAATTTTAAATTATAATGTCCAACATATTCTAACCATGTATCACTTTGTGCTTACATTGCACCGTTAATATTTATGATTCATTGCTACATATTAGCCATATCACCACTTATCTTATTTACGGATTTGTATGGAAAGGAATGGGTATCCTGAAATGTTGAATGCGTTATATGTATATAGAACAATTTTTATCAAAACGTCCCAAAAGGCTGAGGAAATTGATGAAAAACCAGATCTTTTAATCATAATTTAAAATCGTTACCTAAAAATACCTAACACGTAAAGAGGAGGGATAATATTTTCCTATATATTTCACCTCATTGGGCTTAAAAAAACCCGTTGGAATGCTCAAGTCCATCTCCACAGGGAGCCGACATTGCATATAAAATATATCTGCTAAGTGATGATACACATATTCATGCTGCTTTCCTCTGAGAAAATACATGCTGTTGACCAATGCGTCTGAACATTCCAAACAAATGTATTTTACCTGTTAATTCTAGCTTTTTTTTTTCTAAATTCTGTTTCTTTTGATTTTACAGATTCTGAAGAGAAATCGGAGTTAATCAAATTATGACCAATTGCGCAGCACAGTAATAAGGTTGGTTAACAAACAATGAATGAAGTGATTATTATTTTCTTATGTTGGATTTATTTGAATTAATTTATGATGATTGCCATTTGGCTCCCTCTGCTGAGAGAACCCAAATACAAAGCCATGCTGCTAATTCATTTTTTATTCTGAAATTCTCTGGATTTATATTTATGGTTTAAAATGTCTTTTTCCATACTAAATACTGTTTTAATTTACAGGTTTTCTACCACTAAGCAATACTGACCCAGCCATAGCAGTTAATTGTCCTGTAAACTTCAAGGTAATTAACTTGTCCAAGCTGGATATCTAGTATTGAATTGAAAAGGTCACAACATTTCTCAAGTCCTTAACCATTGTATTTAATTATAATGTATGTGAACCTGTCACTAGCCAATAACCAACTTTTAATTATGAGAATTAAAATGATGGATAAGCCTCTTGGCTCCCTCGACTGAGCGAACCCAAAAACAAAATCATGCTGCTAACTTCAAACTATCTGAATTTTTTCGTATTGCCACTTAGTATTTTGTATTTAATGTTGGTATCTAACATATTTCTTTTCTATTCACAGTGAATGACAGGAAGCCTATCTACCAGCATTACCGGAATCGTTAAAGGTGATTTTTTTATTTTAGTCTCATAAAATGTATTTACATAGTAAATAAATATTGTAGTAAATAAGTATGAAGGTGTTACTAACTGATCTTATTTTGACATGGATTAAGTAGCGAGTAGGCACCTTTACACCATACTAAAGCGACCATCTCTGCTCCATTCACTTTCTTATTCAGTGTGTCTTGGAAGGGGAGATGCATTTATTTATGTGTTCCAGTGATACCTAGAATAAAACATATTTTTATGTGTTTATATGATGATACCATAGTTCAGCAGACTTTACTCTGATGATTACTTGCAATGTCTTTCGCTCCTATCTGATGATTCACATTCAAAATGCAAGTGATAGTTATTAATCACACCAAATATTAATATACATTTTATATATTTACTTTCAGGAAGCTGCAGAACTGTTTGGATCGAATGAAGCTGTAATTACTTCGTCATGTATTGCATATATAATTATAATGTTTTTGTGCACAAATAAATCTGCCCTTTGAAATTAAAACTGGTTTTTTTTATTCATATAATAATGTTTTCTCTTTTATACTAGGATAAGAGACATAAATTGATTCCATATTATGCCTCTCTAGTGGAATGGTTGATGTTGGCTTTTGATGCCATGTTGAAGGTGTGACTCCTGTTATGGTCCCTTTACCATGTTGATGTGTGTGTGCCAGAAGTGGGTTGATGTCAATTCCTCCCAACCATCTGATTCTAATGAAGTGAAAGATGGGCTTTAACCACTTATCTAGTCTTGGCACTCAGTCTGAAAAAGAAGCTGGTAACGAGTTTTTGTAGGGCTACTTCTGTTGCGATATCGCTAATAGGTGTACTCTACATTGGGGGCTGACGTGTCAACATGAAAATCTTGCAAAATTCAACTGAAATGTTTAATATTGTGAATTGCAGTAAAATGTAAAGTTCCATTGGAATTAAGAATTAATAAATTTATTGCAGGCATCGTGCATAGTTGGGTTGGGTTGAAAAGTATTGCCCAATAAGCCAAATCCAAAACAATCCTTTTTAACACGACTGTCAAGCAAAATTTTAAAAATGCTCTCATGGCCATTAACAAAATTTAGCTGTATACTGTTATGCTGACTACAACTACATATATAGTTTGTTTATAGTATAAAAATCCGCATATGGGATGCTATTGTCTTTGAATCATTAACCAAAGTTCAATTCTTACCAAGAATTGCTCGTAATGTTAGCGTAAGTTTGAAGAATTTACTAAGCTTATTTTAAGACATGCCCAGTCCCTAACTGAATATACGAGCCTGATTCGTTAAATTTAAAATTAATCTCTTAGGCCGATTAAATGAAGACCGGCTTGACTGACGGCCTCTTGCGCTTCCGCCTCTGCTAGAGAAGAATTTCCTGTAAGTAAGGGGGAGGTGGAGCATAAGGATTTTGACATCATCTTGACGAGGTTCTTGGAGACTGAGTTGCAACTTAAATTTCTTTATTTTCGCAGCTTTCAGAGTTGGAGCGAGGTGAGGCTCCTACTTTAAACTCTTCACGAAGTTAGTGCGGTTTAGACGTAGGTCTCTTGAATGTCGGGGCCTTTGTACCAAGCACGGATGTATATATGCATGCCTACCTGCATAGAGAACTATACTTTTACCTACCTGGGATCATTGAGTAATATTTTTATATTATAAAGAAGCGACACCCATACTATGAAGCTGTTTAGAGCTTAGTTGGAATTGTCGCTAACTTCTACTTGGAATAGGATGTAGGTATATTTTTTTATTATTCAAAAAATGGCTCGAAAAAATTAGGATTGATTTTTAGGAGAGAAAAATGACAGTTGTTAAACACAATAATACATATGACAGTAGTGAAGCAAATATTGACGAAAAAATTCTCACATGAACGTTTTCCGTCACATAAAAAATATGAAACGACGAAATATTTTTTTTTCTTTTAATAATTGCACTCAACGTATTTCTTTAGACTATTGGTACCCTTGTGCATTCTCTGCACTTTAACTATCGAGTATCCGCGGTTTAGGAGGTTCTGATGTTTTGCCTCCTCTGTGACCGTATTCGATATTCCCCGAAAAATGATTTTTAACAGTTTCTCCTCCGGGAGAGCGAAGCAGTGGAAAGAGATTTGCCTGTTATCTAGGAAGGCGATGGATTTTCTGTAGTCCACCACTGGTACCATCTCGATCCTTATTGTAGCTCGCCGGTCCTTGTCACCGGCGATTTTGATTTCCGCCAAGTCCTTGTACAATGTGACGTAATGCTTCTTGTCGTGAAGCACTATTGGTGGGATTTTCTCTTTGTCGTCAGCGACTGGCAGGGGGGTGGCGTTAATGGGTGCAACGGTAGCGGCATCGATGGTCGAGGGTGTGTCAGTAGCATTTAGTCTACGTTGGGCTTGAAAATCGGCAATGGCGGGCGGTGATGTGGCAAGGTTCGGCTGGTGGCTTGGAGAATCAATCGAAGTGCTGGCAGGAATGTCGGCAAAGGCAGGCGGCATACTGGTAGCGGTGAATCAGAGTAGTCGGCAAGGCGGCAGGAGAGATCAGTAAGTAATGTGCTCCGGAGAGTGCAGAACGAGAAGTGCCAGCGACAAGTCGCACACGTTATTAATTTTTTTTTCTTACCCTTACTTTCCTACTGAAACTATTATGTGGAGTCCTCGAAGCGGTCTCCTAGTTTCCTGGCTTTTGTGAGGGGAAAACACTTAAGGAAAACCCCGTACGAGAATGATTGTCTTTGAATCATTTAAAAAAGTCTAATTCTTACCAAGAATTGCTCGTAATGTCAGCGTAAGCTTGAAGAGCTTACTATTGCTCATCGAATATGGAACGAATCGGCGGCGGGCCGTTAAGATTGTTTCAGTCAGCTCGGCAGATATTAAGTCTATTTCTGTGTCCGTTTGTAGAGTTTTAGGCGTGAGATGAATATTCTGCGAGATACACCTTTTAAAGAGGTGCCATTTCGCTTTCGCGTAGTCGAGCTGCGGAGTTCGATCTTTCTCGTACGCAACTCCTATCTCGAAGTAGACGTATATTAAATATCCTTCTTTGACATATTAATTATGTATGTGGTCAACGTAAGTTATAGTGAAAAGCCGTATATAGAGAGGTATGGACAGCGTGGGTGTATTTACATTAACTTGCTAATGTTTAAATACGAGTTGAATCGAAAACCGTAACTAAACCGATATCTTTTTTATTACCGAGCCGAATCGAAAAAAATAAAGGTTCGGGTCCCTGGCTTAAAGTTTCAATACAACTAGAAATTAATATTATTTTACTAGAGGCCGCTGCTAAATAGAAATATACAATTAAAACTAAGTTGTAGAATTGCGTACTACACAAATAGCTGTTATGAAAACACTATTGCCTAACTACTATATATTAGGCGCTTAGTCAGTTTATTCATTTCAGATTTACATAGTAATGGCGCAACTAGATGGTGCGGATGTCCACAATATGGGCTATTCTGTAAGAATCGAAAAGATTATCGCTAAATAGCGATTTGAAACGAAAGTAAATAAATTTTGGGCAGTGTAGTGATACATGACAAAGTGCCGAGTCTTTCCCCTAAGATAGAATTAGGAAGAATGAACATCTAAATAAGAACACCAAAAATAAAAAAAGTAATCAAAAACATTTTAATTAAATTATACTAAATAAATAAAATTGATTAGCGATATTCATAATCTGTCACTGACGATAAGTTTCAAAATTCAACCTAGATTTTTTACTTCATTCAAAATTGTGAATCATTTTAATACCATCAATTTGAGTAAGTTTGCCCATCGGTCTTAGATTTGCCCACTACATGGAAAAAGGTGCTGTTATAATACCATGATAATACTAATGCCATAGGGTCATTTCGCCAGTGGTCGGCCAGTTAAACGACAGATCTGGTGTACTTTCAAAAGGGATTTTGAGTCAATAAATGATAAATACATATTTTTTTCGCTGTTACTCCATTATACAGGGATTAAGTGATTTAACCAACTAAAAATAGAATAGTTAATATTGTACCAAGCATAAAATAATAGAAGTTTACAAAAAAATGCCAATTCTCCCAGTGGTTGGCCCCCAAAATGGTCGGCCTTTCGTTGGCCAGTGTTCGGCCATCACTATGAAACTTCATAAATATCGCGAACGAATTTACTGAGAGTAGACAGAACAAAAAACATAATGATGCAAAGCATGACAATATAAAGTATATTTTGTTAGCGATCCCCATACAAGATAAATTTGTCGAAACTTGCGAAGTAAAAATGTGCTTTTTTTAATTGTGTATTGTATCATATAGGTCAGTATATTTCAGATATACATTGGCAAGTGGAAAAACTACCTACACGAATTTAAAAAGATCTGTTTTTTAAATATATCCACTATTATTTATGTTGCAATGTCAAAAGACCGACCACTGGCGACGGCTGACTTTAGAAACACTCGCCCTATGAATATTTTTTATTTAAACAAAGGTATTGAGTAGCCCCTGTTGGTAAAAATGTGAATTAATGTTCAACATAATTTGTTTTATTGTTGAATTTGTAAGCTGTCATCTGATGTCAGCTTTCATTCGTGCCTGAAACGGTCAAAACAAATGGTATTAGAATACGATGTACCATTTATTTTTCATATTCATTCAAAAGTGCGAGGCTGCAAGTTATAATGCATACACTATTTATTTGATCGGTATTTCAATTAAGTAATTATGATTATTTTAATTTATAAACGATAGAATATCATCGCCATGTTGTAACGCTTTTAAACTCACGTCCAGATGATTAAAATAACTAGTTGTCCGACCATTTGATATTTTTTAGCGACGATCACTCATTTCTTGGATTTTTGAGTGTGTATCCAAAGCATGGATGTTTGCAATGTTTTGTAGCCTTTTCTATGTAAAATACTTAAAATTATACACATTTAATTAATGTGTATCATTTGATACTATAATAATTTGTGACGTTTTGATTATTATTTCCATCAACAAAGATCTTGGGATGTCTCTAACGATTTTGTAATACTTGTGTATAGTTGAAAATATTGTGGCTTCAATGAAAGCGTTTTTTAAAATTACATTAAAAACACGATACGGATAAAAATAAATAATTAATGACGCTTTACGCAACGATAAATTGAAGCGACTTTAATTTCTTTTTTTATTGTGTTTGCATTGGCGTAGATAAAGAATGCAAATTAATTTCGACTCACATAATTTATTAATGAGTAAGTTTCAAAATATCGATTCATTCCAAAGGAGCAGAGGGAGTCCATGTAAAAATACGGGAGAATATATGTTTAAAAATTCTCTTTAATAGCCCGGATGCTGTGGATACCCCAGGGGAGCTTTAATCCTGCATGCTCGTTTTACCAACCAGATGGATTTCATCGCCCTAGAAAGCCGCTGATGATCAATCATAGAACGTACTCGACAGAGCAACGGGACGCTGGAATGAACTGGAAGGATTCAAGGAGACTGGCAGGTGACAGAGAATCTTGGAGCGACGATGTGGTGGCTCCAAGTAAGCAGTGGATATGGCAAAAAAGTGATATTATCTTTGACAGATGTGATGAAAACTTTGACGCAGTATGAAAAATGTTTCCATGAAATCCTTGTTAATTAAATTCGAGTATATGTTTAATTTTTATGGCAAATAAAAAACTATGATCATGTAATATGTCCAGTCATAAAGGAAGCCACTGGATAGATGCGTTAAGGCGCCAGACAGTTAAAAGTTTAATAGTCCAATTAAAAACGACAATATCATTTTTAATCGATACTTCATTATATTTTAAATTTAGAATATCGTTTCGCGTAACTACATTGAGGATGTTCACGAATGCAATTTATTCCGTCCCTAGTTATCGACAAAGTCGATTAATTTCGTTAAAGAATCCACCTCAATATATTTCGGACCTTCATAAATCGCTTCTCATAATAACATGCTACACTTTTTGGGCGAAGGGAAACAGTTGTTTATTTTTTGTCTACATGCAACATTATGCTAACTGCGTGTTCATGAATCAATCGATATTTTTTAATTAAAATTCCCACTTGGCAACACCTATCGACGGTAGAAATTTAATAATGTTCGAGAAACTTCTGGATTGTTCTCTTTTTCTTAATTTAATATTGGTATATACATATTAAAATAATATCATTGGATAAATAATATTATCGTTCCTATTTCAAGAAAATTAAATCCGTCATTTTATTTGTGTATTAGCATAGGTATTAGATGTCACGGTCTGTGGTCGAGTGGTCAACATCGTTGAATTTTTGGTTGCGATGCATACACGCAGGTACGAATCCATGTACTGACAGCTTAATCAATTCATGAATTTACGTTTAAAAATATAGATGTTTGTGTTTTCTAAAAATTCCGGTTTCTAAAACCGGGATGTAGCGAGAGCGATTAGCCAACCACTAGTCCTGTCCTAGCCCTATCCTTCTATCGATACTCTCTTTGAAAGAAGGAGAGGTTGAGCAACTGAGTAACACATTTTCGTAGAAAACTTTCTTTTGGGATATACTGTATTTGGAGTTCATATGCTCAACATTTGGAGCGGACGTGGTTAAATAATAGATCTTGCAGGATCTCACCGTTACCATATATAAAGAAAAATTTAAATAATAAACGTTTTCGCTATAAGATGAATATTTTCCCACAATAATATCATATTCTAAGAAATGTTTCGTTAATTTTAATTCGTGGATAGCAGTGGTCCCAACCTTGGTGTTCCCTGCAGCACATTCTAAAATATCGATGGGGCGGCAGGCACTAGTTATTTTTTCAAAGCAAAATTAAAGTTGGACATAGGACATCAATAATACAAAAAATAGTCTTAAAATGTAGTAAATATTGTTTTTACTTTGTAAAATGAATAAATTTCATGGTTGCCTCTTACTTGCAAAGTAAACGTGCCCATTAAAATTTAACGAGAACATTAATGGTACTAATAGGAATATTATCATACTCTCCTAATTTTACGACTGGTCATCAAAACTGTTGAATGAAGGCATCCGAATGTTCTCTCTACACTTTTCACATGTCAATTACTATGTTCATCGGAAAGCTTGACCGGTTGAATGTAATACAATAATTGGTTGGTATACAATAATATAAATAATACAATAGTATATATCAGTCACTAAACACACTCCCGAAGGTTTTTAGAGTTTTGAGTAAATCACAGAAAACTATTATGGGCAGTATGATAGTTTTAAGTATAATTTAAGTTATTTTGAGCTGTTGATAGAGCACATACGTACATTAAAAACTTATTTTGTGAAAAATCGCCAGGAGCGTGTCAGCGGACTCAGCGACTCATATTGTATTATTATGATTTGTAAAAGGTAGATGCAAATATTATTTTTATGTAAAAAGAAACCAACAAGTAATATTTTGCTCTTTACACTTAATATATTATTAAAATTTTAATGATTGAAATTCTTTTACAAAACATGGCTCAGATAGAGTGATGCTCGACTACCAATTTTGAAAAATACACACTACCCTTGTCAAATTTGGCTTCAGGTGTAAGGTGACATTGCTAAAATAAAATACCGTATTTGTTTTTCATGATATTTATGTAACATAACATATTTACTTATAATATAATTATATGTTGTACAAGATGTTTTGAATTTACGATTATTGCTATAAATAAGTGAAAGGCAATTGATATGAAAAAAATTTGATTTGAATTGCATAAAAGTTGTAGAAATCTATTATATTAAGACGGAAATAAAGCAATGTATCCAAGAAATATCTCATACTTATTTAAACATCTCACCATTGATAGAAATATAATTTTAATTCACCCATATATACTAGCCTAGTGCCATTTGTTTAACGCTTGAATATTACCTGTGCTAATTTACTGTAGCGAATCATGGCACCTGATGAAGACTCAGAAAAACTGTATACTGAGCTTACCGTATACCAGGTAGAGCCCTGTTACGTCAGTGGTCGTGGAGAGACGTAGATAATGGCTGGGTCACGTGCTGCGGATACCTCCGGAAAGCTTCAATCCTGCCTGTCTCTTCTTCCGACCGGTGGGATTCCGGCTTCACGGAATCTGGCATGTTATAGGAGGAAGTAAAGCGATTGGCGGGTGACAGGGAACCATGGAGCCGCCAGGTGGTGGCCATTTGCTCCACATGGGGAGCGAATATGGCCAAAGAAAACAAGATAGATATATAATTTAAGACATCAACTGAGGGTGCTTGATGGAATTTCAATATCAAATTTGGATTATTGAGATTTTGTACACTTCCATGTATTTTGTCACTAACGACCCGGGTTTCGCCTTTCGGCATCTTCAGGCATTCGAGCACACGATTTGTCACGATAATATTTTATCGATAATAATGCACACGATAATATTTGTCACATTTGTATCTTCTATATAAACGTTAGACACTGTTTACTGTCTCTCAGTTCGAGTCCATTCGTGTGCTCGAATGCCTGAAGATGCCGAAAGGCGAAACCCGGGTCGTTAGTGACAAAATACATGGAAGTGTACAAAATCTCAATAATCCAAATTTGAAATAGATATATAATATATTCTAACATATACAAGATTTATCAACTTTCTTACTATCTCCAACATATTTTTAGTGTGATTTAAATCGGCTTACAATTAAATGCACTTTTGTTTAGATCATATTCACTTTCATAAAAATAGTTTTCACTTATAACAAATACATTCCACAAAAAACACTAAAATAGTTTTCACTCAATATAAATTCTCACACTTTGAAATCGATAGTTGCTCGAAGCTGTAATGAAATGTCACTTATTCTTATATATATATATATATATATATATACTTATTCTCTATTACTTATTCTATCACTTATTCTTCTATATATATACTATAGGGATATTAGGCTACCTATATTGTCTTTGCTCCACGCATTACGAATCCGAGACTAAGTGGAAACTATTAAAATCAAAGTTTGATTGTACTAAGCTAATACTATCTAATCTAAAGTGGAAGCTATCGAAATAAAAGTGTATCGAGTGAATACTATCTAACACAAAGTGAAACTATTTATAACCCATTTAAATCTAGTCTCATAACATCAGATTAATTTGCTCTACGAAAATAAAATATTAAATTAATGAATCGTTATCAGTCACATTGTTGCCTTTAATTAATATCGAACGGTAGAATCTTCAATAATAGGAATATTATGTAAGTAAGGCATAATGTGGTAGGCCGGTAGGGACACAACATGACAGTTTTCATTTGGGGATCCGATCTTTTGAACATGCAGAAACGTAGACAAGAAATAAATGTATTCTATGAGAAATGTGTCATCATAATACATTTAAATTATCAACAGAAATTTGCAGCTCGGTACCGGAATATTACTTTTTCTCAATTTAACAAGAGGTTCGCTCGAGTCCCTCCGTGTCCCCTTCGATCCAACCCTGCATATAATCATCTACTGAGGGCTCTTTATAAGGGATTACAACTTGAATATTCGAATATTCAGGCAACTATTCCGATTTTTAATGAAATATTTTAAAAAATCAACGAAATATCGCATCAAAATTTCTCCAGATTTCATGAACAATAATAAATAGTAGTGTAGTAAATGGTAGTGTTTTTGAATGCCTTCACGCGCTTTCTTTCTCTTTTTCAATATCTTATTATAATACTTGAGTTTGACGAATGACTCGGGGCTAAAAAAACCTTTTAACATATGGTAATTTCAGTAATTGAAGAAATACCGTTGTTTTAATCCAACAGAGCTGCAAATTTTAAATACTGTAATACAAAAAAACGGTATTGGCATGTGTAATATCAACGGTGTTTTGGCCAATTAATGTAACCCTTAAAATTGAAATTGTTCAGGAGAGAGTAAAAACTGTTTCTATCGAAAACATTATATTATAGTGAGTTGCGTTATGAATCTTTGAAATTCACTCCTGTGAATTGTCATGTTTGTAGATACGGGATTATACGTAGGCAGTGTTGATATAATAGTGGATTTAATCAAGTGGCCGGGTCAGAATTTTTAAACCAATGTAAAATGATGTTTTCCTTTCAAAAATTGGTCAATTTATTTTTCTAATATACATCATTTGGCCGTGGCCTGCTCTGTCGTCTTTAAAATGAGATCCAATCATTTACACATTTTCGAATTTTTTGAGTGTTGGAAAGCAAATTGTAATAAAGTACCTTGTTGTCTATGCCAAGTATGAATTTTGAAATTCGAACGCATTCGCAAGTTATCCTTTGGAATATCAAATTGCCGCGATTTATTCATTTCGTTCGATATTTAACAGGGAAATTTGTTGTAATGGTATACTCACGATTTTGGTAGGATGTGATTCATTCTTGGACTCTTCACTATAAAATAGGTATACCTACCTATCTACCTAACGGTTTCTATTATTTCAAAACTCGACAATGCAAGAGTAAGTGATTTTCTACGTGCACCAATAAACAAACTTTAATACCAAACACAATATTCAATGTAGTGTTCTTTGCTCGTTTATCGACGTCAAAGTCTAGTTAGTGCAAGGGTCTCCAAACCTTTTGGCATATGGGCCACACTGACTCCTCCACTAAGTCCCAAGGGCCAAGACCTAGCTAGCCCATCATACCAACATATTGTAGTTTTGAATTACGCGCAAATTTTCGTATTGAGACTAGCCAGCGAATGAGACAACGCAGGGTACAAATGCAGGAGATAACCGAGAGCTGTAATTATAATGATTAATTTAATTATGTGAATTACCTATGTACCTATGTCACTTATTGTAAGTTTTTATGATAAATCTCAAATCGTTAATTACAGTTAAAATGCTAATTTTCATTAAACTAGTCGTTAAATAAAAATATCTGGTTATCATTTTGTATGATTTACTTACATTGCAAATTTTAAAATGTAATCAAAATAATCTATGGTGGGCCGGATTGGTGGTGCTCGCGGGCCGTAGTGTGAAGACCCTGGTACAGTCTAGAAACGAGTAAAAAGATACCCGAATATTGAGTGAGTGGCTTACAACTTACAACCAATGTTGCCTTGAAGACGATATGTTCTCTGCACAGAAAATCCAAAGGCTGAGCAGGCCAAACCAATAAATGCACGGCATAACTTTTTTTATTTATCATATTTGCAATATAAATTCGGTTTTGTTTGTGTTACTTGGCGCGATTAAAATTAAAATTATTTATTGATTTATACTATTAGGTATATAAAAAATCGTAAATTTGCTTGTTTTAATTTTTTTACTAGCATTTTTATACGCATCGCATAAGTATAGAACATGCATTGTAAAATAAAAAATAAATATGTATATAGTTTAAATCCATATTCGTTCCCACTGTGGAGCATTTTACCTCATAATGGAGGTATCTAAACAGACGTTTTTATACAAGAACTGAACCTATCTTTATACAAGAAAGTAGGGATAGAAGGATAGCGCTCGGACAGGACTAGTAGTTAGCTAATCGCTCTCGCTTCACCGTTTTTTTGGGATCGGATGACGCTGTAAGAGTTAAAAACGTAAATATATTATGTTGGTGTGAAATACTTCTATGAAATCAGGTATGAAAGTTTTTGGTTGAAATTAAAACCTCGAAGAAGACGGTAATACCAGAGAAAAAATCCACTCTGGTTTTACGAAGGTGACGAAGCATAAAAATGCATTTTTCCCCAAGCCCAAGATGGTGGGTGATTTGAGCATCTGGTGTAGTGGCTTCATTCGCCATCACGACCTGACTCTTGGTGAGGGTCATCCCCGTTGATACGTTATTATTACTGTGCGCACAATGCAACAATCGTTTGGCTGAATACGACAGACTGCATGAGACAGTGATTGTTAACCATTGCCATCGACAAACTATTCATTTGTTTTCTTTTGATATCTTAAACGTTGTGACTTCGTCCCAACTGTCATAATTCGGTAAGAGCTCTCCATAACGATACAAAGATCCAAGTGAAAAATACCATACTTTGATTTGAGATCGAGTTGTCTTTTTATCCTAGGTTGATATTGGGTTCGGCGACAATACTGGAGCAATGAGAAGTGAAGTGAGTCAACTAATACTTTCTGAAAAATGTGTTATGTGTGTTTTGGTATTTATTCTACATGTCATAAAGTATCATAAAAATGAAGTTAGCTAAATAAAAACTGGCTGGAAATTATTTTATTCCGTAAGAAGTTAAATTAAATAACGTGTAAATTAATGTAACATAGTCATTTAACTAGCACTTTCAATACACCAGATTTCCATTTTATCACTTGGATCATTTGACTTCTCGAGGTCCCAATTATTTTCGTGTAGAATTCAACAACACATATAAATTGTTTATTTTTAAACATGGGCTTTGCTAATATACAAAATAGCTGACATTCTCCAAAGAGCTGAAACATTTACTTTCGGAAGCTACTCAGATCTTCAAAATTCTCTTCGCGCATTGTGGGTGTAAGCACTCATTAGTAACGCCGCAGTTCCTTTCTATAATACATTGAAAATGTTTTATGAAACCTGGAACTAGTATTACCTTAAAAAGGGTCAAATAACAATTTATTAATAATATTGGGTATTTTACTATGAAAGATCCAGGTTATAGAACATAATCCTGGTCATCTTTTCAGCCACAGCATGCAGCATTTTGATGCAATTATGACAAAATACCATCTAACAACCCCTAAAGATAGTTTGTACATGAAATATTTTTACAGAACTCCATATATTAAAAACAAATTTACATCGATTATGTGATTCAAATATCTTCGCGTTACACGAGAAAGTGTGAGATTGTAGCATTTTCAAGAGAACACTTAGTCATTATACAAATAACAATCGAGTCAATCGAAGTGACGTCAGCCAAGTGACAAAATGGTGAAACGTGTTTATTGACTGTTTCAGTTTAATGAACTTTTTACAGAATAAAATACTTTAACAGCTTGTATTTACATAGTTCGCTTCACTTTTATAAGTTATAACGTGTAGAATATCACAACACACTTTTTCTCAGCTTATTATTTTGAAAATATCAGTTGGCTCACTTCACTTGTATTAATTAATCGTTAAAGTAAATGAAATTTTATTGACTATGCGTAATTACGTGAGCTTCTTATAATGGTTCGAGGAAAGGGGACGAATTAATGTTTCTTGGTCATTAAGGAGATTATTGCCTTGATTATATCTAAGAAATTAAGCTTAAGGCTTTTATTACATAAATGTAAGCACAACCTGGGCTGAGTTAGAAGTTATGTTGTGTTATTTTCATTAGTTTTATTGTTATTAAGTAGCGTTATATGTTCTTTAAATCCAATTGAAATACTCTTTTCTGTCCGTTCAATGTAGATCGAATCACACAAACCGCAGTTAATTTTGTAAATCTCTCTTGTCTAGTTTATTAATTTTATCTTTGAAGATAAAAGTAACTAGACAGATACCGGACGGTCAGTAAATGAAATAAATAAACTATGATGTAAACATACAACATGAATCAATTCACTTATTATTTGTAGTCGGTTATTATATATGTCAAAATAATAATGTCTAAAGATTCACAAAGTGTTGCGTATATCTGCATTTGTCAGCGTGCAGTTAGTATTTGCTAAAATATTATATACAAATTACAGTAGGCAGATCTTCTGCATGCTGGATACATTAGAAATAAATTGCGCATGCTCGGATATTAGAATGTTTGACCCACTCAACGATCAATCAAGAACTCGCTTTGTGAACCTAACCTAACCTAACCTAACCCCATCTCTGTATTATTTCTCGCAAACAGAAGCATAGCGCTGAAATACGATAGCAATAAAGCTATTGTTAGATATTTGCATACAATTTTACTACACTCTATCTAAAATAAATTTAATAAAAAAGTGGCCGTCCATGTTTGACATTATAGGAATTTAGCTATTTTATAACCATCCCCCCCATCGTTACATTTCGTCACATATAGAACGTTATTATTATATTATTATCCCTCTTGATTATATTACATCAAAGTTTCGATACTCCTCCTCCTAAACGCTAAAAAACATAAAAAATGTTGATCAATATGATTAAAAAATGAACACTTGTATTCTGTATCTCCAGCCAACGGATGATTCACTCTTGAAGTGTGAATTACAATTTATATTCAAAACTAGTATTTTCAGTTAGTGTCTTCTTCCAGAACAACGACGATATGTCCTACTCGGTCGGAAACCAGGAGACTAGTCAACGGAATAAAATAATTGATTTATTTTTCATTTAATTGGTAGAACACCATTATAATAGAATAAAATATAAAAGTATTCAGTTTTACAAAATTTTATTAGTTAGTAGATAGCTATTTCGGCTTCAAGCCATCGTCAGAACTATGGTTTTTTAAGTAATGCTTTACTTAAAAACTCTTTTATTTCCATTCACCATGATTTCTTCTGTCTAATTTATGACTCGCTGACAAAATATACTTTTTTAGGGGTGGCATTTTTGAAAATGAGTATTTGAAAATGATAATAAACTAATAAGAATTGTTATGTGATTCGCTGACAAAATATATTTCTTTTCTGATTAGATCTAAGAATAATCATGAAGCCTCAATGTCGCAAACATTGAAATGCTTTTAATTTATTTTCTCGTAATTGTGCTACTAGCTGTGAAAGAGGTTTTTTGAAAACGAAATAAATAAAAGAACAATTCAATATCGACAGTGGGCAAGGTGCAATTAAAAAAACACTTTCAATAGCACACCAACTGGCAGATAAAACAGATTTTGATAATGTTGGTGGCGATTTTACTAAGAGCAAAGCGAGGAAAAATAAATTTGTTATAATTTTTTTTAATGTTATTTTAGTAAAATCTACTGAATAGCTTGTTCTAAAACAATTCACAATTTTTGGAGAAAAATTATTAATATTAAACGTAAAATTTTTCATAAAATTTTAGAAAACCACAACCGCCGCTTAAATTATAAAATATCTTTCTAAACTTACAAACTCTCATCTAAAATGAATGTGAAAATTTTGTTTATTTTCAAAACTCACATTCAGTAGTGCCTTATTATTTTCTATGCTATTTATCTCCATTCAATATATTCATAAATACAAACCGACGCAAATAAGTCCAGATCATCAGTCACTGAACCTCAATATTTTTTTGTACGTGTGTATTAAGTATTCATAAATTGTTCTATTTTTGAAAATAATCAAAGACAATGTTAGCTGAAATAATAAATTGAATCACTTTTGTTTTACTATTCAAATACATTTGAACAGAAACTTGTGCAGTCACGGCAGATGATATTATATACATAGTTAATTTATTCTGCAAACACAAGTATCAGATAACATTTGAAATGCTTTGTCTAATTCATCTATTGCATTTATAATCGGCAGTACGGCGTGTCGGAGACTACCCGATTGCAAGCGTATGGGAAAACCTTCATGTCAGAGGTCACCCCGATGACAGGAAGAGATATTATTCGTCGAGTTTCCGCCAACCCAGAGGAATTCACACAATAAGTACGTTCGGGTATTCCGCGCAAGTGGAACAAAGGTCTGCGAGGAAATCAGCGAAGTGCCCTACCTACTCACAATCTACGGTACTACTGACCGCCATTGTCACGAACTTTGCGATTTATTGGATAACGGCGACATCTGTGATTATGGTCGGGAATTTGAGTAAATATTGAATCGAACACAATAGTTTGCGTGACAATATCAATTCTGTGGCTTGGGAAACATCATATAGGAATTGTTTCAAGCCATGTCAATTAAAAAAAAAAGTTTCATACTAACGTGGTTCTTGGTGCAAAAAAGCAACGATCCGAACCGGAACCGAACCAAAAACCGGAAAAACCGTTATTTTTGCCGTAACGAAAACCGAAACCAAACCGATATTTATTTCGGTTTTTTTTAAACTTAAGAGAAATTTTTTTGCTAATAAAACCCAGATTAAATTAATAAATAGTATTTTTATCAGTTGATAATGCTCGCGATGAGCGAAACCGGTTCTGATGGTTATAAACACGTGGAAGTAGTACAAACAAATTGTGCTTTATTTAAAAAATATAATGCCTTTCCACCAAGAATTGACAGTTAACACCTAAAAGTGATTTTGTTTTTTGAAAGTTTCTTGTTATTATTTGGTCAGTATCTAATTCAATTAACGATCAATAAATATTAAAGAAACGTTCAGTAACAAATGCATCAAACGGTCTGTAGAAAAATAAAAATGGTAAGTAAATATTAAAGGAAGGTTAGGTTAGGTTAATTAAGTAAAACAGATAAAATAATAAATTAGGTTTAATTTAATAACTGACCTATTCATATAAATTACTGACCGTTTATTTTATTGACTGACCACGTGTATACTGACCATTTATCGAATTAATTACTGATCTTTTTGATTAATTACTGACTCAATAAATACAGGCCTTTCTTTTTGAATGTCAAATTTGCGACCACCAAGAGATTTATTTATTGTCAACATTTTCCAGTATGGTATTAGTTGGAAATAATTGCATCGAATTATTATGTGCTGCGGCTCAATCGATGACGAAAATAGTTTCCCAACAAGGAAAAAGAGCTCAGGTCACTGAGAAAGCTCCAAAAATGTTGTGACATAAAATATAAATCGAAACAGTAATTACGATTTTAATGTGTATATCGACCGACACCCACAACGAACAAAGCAGTTACTTCCTTTTGACCATTTTGCAGTAGAGTGAAAAAATGTGTATTATTAATAATTATATTGAGGCTTTTATCAATTTATATTACTTTCAAACTATTCATTTCAATCGATGATATTTCAAGCTTGTATATCGCTATCCTGCTAAATGATCAAAAGTGAGTAATATCTATGGATAAATAATATCAACTGTGGAAAGGAAAAAGGACGTAACCCACACATAACAAATTTTACAGGAGATTTTCAATTTTCCTTTTCCCATTTTCTCAATATGGTGTATTTGGATGTGTCTGCGTAATGAACTGGACGATCATATTTTAAAAAATAAAACACAATTCGTTTGTACTACTTCCACATATTTATAATGATCAGGACCGGTTTCGCTCATCACGAGCATTATCAACTGATGGTAATGCTCATCAGTTGATAATGCTCGTGATGAGCGAAACCGGTCCTGATCATTATAAATATGTGGAAGTAGTACAAACGAATTGTGTTTTATTTTTTAAAATATAATGTCTTTCCACCAAGAATTGACAGTTAACACCTTAAAAGTAACTGGACGATCGTTGTAAATATCTGTCTGCTGTGATTTCATCTTGTAAAGGTATGTAATTTTTATTGACTAATTACGTTTATTTTTTTATATCCATATTCCGTATTTAATATAATATATTATCCCACACACAACAAGTTTTGTAATACCACCTCGAAGTAGAATAATTCCTATCTTTCCTCGTGACTAATTTTGATAACCACCATTACGATAGATAAGTTCTGGAAATGTTCTCTTTTCCATTGATTAAAAACCAGACACCTTTCGCGTTAATCCTTATCTAGTCCGCACTCCTGCCTACCTTATATGGGCAGGACGATAGTGTAAACGAGCATTCTGGGATATTATCTATAGGATATCGAGTATCGTAAATTAAATATGTTATGTAGGCATATGTGATATGGAAAGGTTGGTAACACATGGAAAATGCGATCGGGAGGTCCCAGAGGATTATTCTATCAGACGTAGTAGTGCATATTCTTCTATTGCAGCAGTGAGAAAATTTTGGTGGTCTGCAAATTTATTGTAGTAACGCAATTAGAGCCAAAAATTTACATTTTTATTTCAAACACTTAGCAAATATGACTCTAATTACTTTTTTATAATCAAACAAGCATTAGCACCATTTCATAATTAAAAACTGTAACTTTTATGATCATTATTAATGTCTATTTTTTGTCATTTTGGGTTTATTCTCACGTTTTATTGAAAATATTCTTCTGCATGTGGTGGCAAAATTTTGTATGTCAGCCGTTATCCATTCAAAAGATATTTTGTTTGAAAAAATATGTCAATTTAATAATAAGAATAGGGAACCAAAAGAAGTTATGTTATATATCGACGGTGTTTTGGCTAATTGATGTAACCGTCAAAATTGAAATTGTTCATGAGAGAGTAAATTCTGTATTTATCGAAAACATTATATGGTGAGTTGCGTTATGAATCTATGAAATGAACCCATGTAAATTCTCATGTTTGCAGATAATAGATTATATGTAGGAAGTGTCGATATAATAGTGGCTTAAATCAAGTGGCCGGTTCAGAATTTTTAAACCTAAAACCAAAGTAAAATGATGTTTCCCTTCCAAAAAATGGTATTTTTTTTTAAATTTACATCATTTGGCCCCGAGACCTGCTCTGTCGTCTTTAAAATGAGATCCAATTAATAACTCATTTTCGTATTCTTTGAGGGTTACATCAATTGGCCAGAACATCATAAACCTAGTTTTTTACAAAGCTTGAATACACACATAATTTTTACTACTATTTGGTGGCAGCATCTGGAAACTTACACTTTCTGTAAAAAGTTTGAAATGATGTGAGCATCTCATATTCAAAGTTTTTATTTCTTCTCCTGGAAAATAAGGTAAAACTGAAATACCAGCTTCTTTCATCATTTTGCATCAACGGTGAAAAAATTGACATATTTTTCTAAATGTAACTTTTCTAAAAAAACTCATATACATGATATCAACAAGCATTGTAACAATAAATTCATTTGTATTTTAAACCGTGCTCGTTTCTTATATGAAGAACATAGAGAAATAAAGAGTGGTAAAATAATCCACCCCTTCCCCGGAACACCGCGAATAGCTCCAAAGATAAAGCGACCCCCTTGTTATCCCAATGTGTTACGACACACCTGGTGTGTCCATACAAACACTGCAGCCACGAGTCAGACCGAACTTGGTGTGTTCACTTTGTTTTTAACATGTATAAGATCGAAAAATTTCACCGGGGCTACAAAACGTGACAAATATAATCCGCGTGACTTAACACACTTTAGTTTTCATCGATGATTACTGTTGATTGGTATGTGTAACGTATTTTATTATATGCTCATTTACACACGTGTACACAAAATTCGTATGGTGAATGAATTATTATTTTTGGTAAAAAAATATTTCGGCCGCAAAACAAAGCATGAATCGACAAATTAATGGTAAGAAAATAATATTTTGTTGAAAATAAATATTTATAAATGTAAAATAAGCATGCGGTTTGTATGCACCTTTAGTGCGCTCGAAATTGAATGTTAAGCTCTTGAGTGACATCGTTAAGACCATGTTTTTTGAGAAATGGAAGGAATAAGCTAGTATCGAGGGATTAAATTGATAATAATTTTCGTCTTTAAGCAATGTTAAGGGGTTTAATGATTCGTCAGATTTACTGCATGAGATATTTTATACGCAGTGAATGTGTTAATGCCAACCGCTTTGGAGAACAACTTAGTAGTTCATCTGCTTTATATTAGAATCGGAGACGAGTCCAAATGCTCCAACTTGGGAAACTTGGTGACATCTTCACCAAGTCTCTCAATCTAGAGCATCAATGTTAACCGTATTAACCGAGATCATTATCTTGAAGAAGCCTTAACTCAGCAGAAAATCGACATATATGCAGTGGTAGATATGAATCTTATAATCGACCCATGACCTTTGTATCGCAAGCCGCAAGGTATCGACCGCAGAATTCTTGCTTTTTTTCGTGAATAGGTCAAAGTGATACATCCAACACAATTACGTATTGTCATGGATAGCGTTTATTATTTATTACCCGAGTAAACAAAACACTTCTTCGGTTTAACCCGGGTTGCAATAATGCGGTTTGGAAGACGTTTCCGACAGCGTGACCTACCGGCGGCCCACATATCAAAGATCACCAACTCTGGGAATTGTTATAGAAGAAAATAATCAGAATCAGCAATGTTCGTGTTAATAATTGCACAATATAAATAAACCCGATTCCCTTTTTGCACGGGGGATACGTTCCAGAGACTATCGCGCAAAAAAACCATGTAAAAAAAAAGATAAAGCCTACTTATAAAAATGAGAGATAGATTTCATTACGTAAAATACCCCCACGATATAAAATAGTCAAACTCAAAAATAATTCGAATTTATTTTTGATTTATATATTAGTGAGTACACGGCGTGCGTTGCAATGCCACTTAAAGAATGAAAGTGTTTGTGTTTTAATTCCTTTTATTGAAGTGCTTTTGGACACACAATATTTTTTGTTTTCTGCTTGGTGTGTACACGAATAAATCAGAAGATTTTCCGAGATGTTGCTATTTGTACGAATTAGATTCTTTATTTTAGATATAATATGACCTACTGTAAGTTAAAAATTAACACGTTGAGAGTCGGACTCGGGCCGGGCCGGGCCTAATTATACTATGCCTATGTTTTTTGCACAAGTGCAAGTAATAACTTGACAAAGTTTTATCGGGATCAGATGAACGGTATGGCAGTGCATAAGATACGAAAAAATCCACATTGATTTTTATACATTAGATGAAAATAGTTTCATAAGATACATGCGATTTACATATTTACTAATCGGCATCACAAACATTCACGATTACGAACAGAAATCCATAAATCGATTGAAAAATCAATTTATGAAATTTACTTGATCCCGAGACATCCTTAACCGTAGCAAACGACGTTGACCAGATTCTTTCCCATTTATCCGATCCTAAAAAAACGGAGAGTAGCAAGAGCGATTAGCTAATCAGTAGTCTTGGACTAGCCCTATTCTTCTATCTCTACTCTCTTGGAGAAAAGAGAAGTTGAGCTACTGAGTAACAAGCAGTTCTTGTAGAAAACTTCTGTTGAGATACCTCCATTAGAAAGCCATATGCTCCATGTTGGGTACGGAAATGGTAAAATATGTATTTATATAAACCAGCATGAGTCATAAATCTTGCATTAACTTTGGCAAAAACGATTATTCCAATATTCAAAAAGGGCTGAAGTATTTTGAAATATATAGGTATCCTGTATCCAATTATATTTATTGTTTTTTGTAACCATGTAAAAGCAAAAAAAATAATTGGTCCGTTTACTTAAACCGTGCAAACAGAGAATCGGGTGTAATATTAACGATTAATTTATCAAATATTCGAATATCCGAATATCAAGAAGGTATGTTCAAATATTCGATTGGAATCTCTGGTACCTCGCACCACTGGGTATGTGATTAAAAGGCAACAAATTCAATGGTCAGAATTTAAATCAGTTTTTGGTCAGAATAAAAATATGGAAGTCTAAATAAAATTATTGATGGTCTAAATAAAATTATTATACGCTCACAATAAAAGGTAAGATTTGGTTAGAAAAACTGACCATAAATTATTTATTCTACCCTCTGTAATTCTGACCGATACATTATTATCATTTAATATAAATTCTGACCAATGCATTACAAATTATGACCCAAACTGTATTAAAATTCTGATCAAGAAATTGCTAAATAAATATGTTCAAAAATTGCATACGTTTAGTTGAAAATCATACATTCTGAATACTCTATTTGCAAAATGTTTTTATATTGATGACCAGTTCATCGATCTGTAGACGAAACTAATAAAGTAGAAAAAAAACGATACAAATTAAATTCACGCCCGGCCATTGAAATGGCACCTTCGACACGAAGTCATATAATTGAAATTGAGCGACAAAAACATTTTAGTACGTGTGAATCTAATTTCGATTTCACGGCTTTAGTGTGTAGGACCTCATACGTAAATTGGATCAATTTATCTAATACATATTGTAGCCCTGCACTTTTTTTGCTTGCAAGCGAAGAAAACAGTCTATTACAAGACTGACAGGAATCCTAAGTGAGATTTTTTTTCAGACATCGCCAATTTTCAATATGCACGCATTGGAATGAATAACGACACGAATATATTTCTCGTATAATATATTTCATAGTATAATTAGATCTAAATGAAATATAAATAAAAATTGTCTATTTATCGAATTGCCATATCCTAATGTGTAGCACAGTGATCGCCAAATGTCGCTCGCATAAGATATTTTATCATATTTATAAATTTGCCTCATAAATTTTATTATTGGACTCCGAAATGAAGTATTTCTCGAATTAAATTTCAATGAAATGAACAAGTTGCCGTTGTAATATCATATTCAAGAAGATGGCTCTTCATCAGAAATATAATTGATAGAATTTCAATGTGACTTGTCGCTTAAGAGTGTTACCTCAACTATAGAATCTGTATGGCCTTTCGTCCTAACAGAAAAGTATCTAATTTTAGTTCGAATTGCGCTTAAAATGAAGGCATTGTTTTGTTCTACATACTTATGTGAATCAACTATGAAAGTGGTTAAAAGTAAATATAGAAACAGACTTATAGATGTACTTTTTGATAATTGCACTCGGATGTGGAAGAAAGTGAATGTCATTCTTTCCACTAATTATTTTTACGTTTCCTAACATTTATTTTAAAATATTTTTCAGTTATTATTTTGTTTATAAATACATAATTAAAGTGTGCATTTTATGTTTCATTGGACGTCCGATGTCATAATTTATTTTAACTAATTTAATAATATTATTTATGGTACGATAAAGGACGATGACGAAGCTCACCAGACATTTTTAATCCTGAAAGAAGCTCACATTCTTATTGAGTTTGGAGACCACTGGTGTAGCAAATGGACTCCTAATCGAGGTATCTCAACAGAAGTTTTTTTCACTTTTAAAGTGTTAATTGTCAATTCTTGGAGGAAAGATATTGTATTTTAAAAATAAAACACAATTTGTTTGTACTACTTCCAAATGCTTATAATGATCAAGACCGGTTTTGCTACTCAAGAGCAGTATCAACTTATGAATTTGATTCATTATCAACTGATGGGATGATACTGAGAAGTTTTTCTACCAGAAATGTTTGTTTCTCAGTTGCTCAACCTCTCCTTTTTGAAAAGAGCAGGTATATACGGATAGAGCTAGGACAGGACTAGTGGTTAGCTAATCGCTCTCGCTACGTCCCATTTTTACAGTCGGATGGGTGGGAGGGAATTTCGGAGATCACAAACATTCATGTCTACCAACAGAAATCCACAAATTGGTAGAAAAATCAATTTATGAAACTGTCCGTATCTGGATTTGGTTAGCTAAGACTGCAATGTCTAAGCTGGAAAGAATCTGAAAAAGTAAGGCAATAAGCAGATATACCAAAATGCATCTAGTACGGTCGCTGGTCTCCTCCATATGTCTTTACGGCGTGGAGACATGGAGTCTAAAAGCAGAAGATAAAAAACAGCTAGACGCATTTGAAACGTAGTGCTGGAGAAGGCTCATCGTGATAGGAAAGGTCGAAGGCAGAAGGGGACGCGGAAGGAGTGATCAGGTAAAGGGCTGGCCCCAGAGCAGCGGAGTGCATGAGCAAGTGGCGGAACATCGTCAAAGGAAACAGAGTTATTGTGATAGGTGGAGTTTGCGACTCTCACTAGTGAAGATAACGACTAAAAAAAGGAAAGATGAGGAATCATGTATATTGATTTATTTAAGAATAACGTTTGATAGCAATTTTTCTCTTAATCTTTTATATAATTTAAGACATCGACTGAGGGTGCTTGATGGAATTTCAATATCAAATTTGGATTATTGAGATTTTGTACACTTCCATGTATTTTGTCACTAACGACCCGGGTTTCGCCTTCAGTTCGAGTCCATTCGTGTGCTCGAATGCCTGAAGATGCCGAAAGGCGAAACCCGGGTCGTTAGTGACAAAATACATGAAAGTGTACAAAATCTCAATAATCCAAATCTTAATCTTTTATTTAAAACTAGTTATGTGACGCAGTCTGGTAGTAAGACAATCGTTGAAGAGTTAAAGAAATAATAACACTGGGAGCGGGTGTAGCTTAAAAAAATGTTGTGAAATCAAGAATATGAAATTCATTATAGCACATATTAACGGTTATAATTTTGAACCGTGAAAATACCCTTTTGGATAATTTCCACTAAAGCGTTTACTTACGTCCAAGCGTATTGGGACTTACTTAAAATGCTAAGTAGGTTCTTTGTTGTCAGGCGTAGTCGGGAATCGAGCCCGGGACTGTGAGTTACGTTATTGTCTTCACAACTTTAACAGGTGAAATGAGAGAGATCGTTTTGCATACGCCATTTAGGGAGTGCTGGCTAAAACAGTTCGCTAACAGTTTGCCATAGAAAAGTTTTATTAAAGATGTTTTAATTTAATATTTCAAAAGTCGTTTCAAAATCAGCAGCTAAGCCTTTGTTTTTCAGTGAAGGTATAACGATTACGATGAGGCTATTAGAAAAGCTGTGCTTAGAAGACTGATCTGAAACTAGTATTCTGGAGTTTCCACCAAGCGTAGACACGCTGGATACTTCACTCGCATTTTGCGTAGTGAAAATAAATATGTGTTCTTAAATTCCAGTTGGATTCTCCACGAACCATTTGTTTTCCTACTCTACCTTTGCTTTGTTAGTTGCAAGTTGAGTGAAAAAACAAATGGCTTGCAGTGAATCCAACTGGAATTGAGTCCGATGTCACTTGTTTCCCCATTTTATCAATAGTAGGCAGAGTCAAAAAACTAATATATAACTCACGGAAAATTTTATAAAATTTAACCACGAGTAATTTGAGGTATCTAATTGCGAGGGTACAGCTCTTACCACTAGATGCCGAAGATTTACTGTAATAAGGTCTCCAATTTACGATAGAAGATTGCGTCAAGAAACACTAATTGTCGTTTCCATTGCAAAATTGTATATCTGCCGTTTTCGACTTTTTGTGTAATTAATGCTGCAAAAATCACCCTGAAGTGCATGAAAAATAATCCAACTGACAAAATTATGGTGTATATTGTTATGTACCCCGCCTTACACTAAATTACAAAGATGAACTCAATATAGTCATTTACCTAATGCTAGTCATAACAAAATCGAATGTTATACTTAAATTTAAGACATCGACTGAGGGTGCTTGATGGAATTTCAATATCAAATTTGGATTATTGAGATTTTGTACACTTCCATGTATTTTGTCACTAACGACCCGGGTTTCGCCTTCAGTTCGAGTCCATTCGTGTGCTCGAATGCCTGAAGATGCCGAAAGGCGAAACCCGGGTCGTTAGTGACAAAATACATGGAAGTGTACAAAATCTCAATAATCCAAATGTTATACTTAAAGATAATAAAATCTAATAGCTTTCTCGCCCACTTAGGCGCGACCCGGAAATCTTCTCTAAATGTAAACAAATTTGACAATATATAATGCAGTACTTTAATTATAGACCTCAGAGGGAGATCAGAGCCGGACATATACACATACGCCTGTTTGTCGATCAAATCGTTTGTCTCTGTCTTCTTAAAAAAAATAATTATTTTATTCATCTTGTTAAAACCATTTGTAAATCTTTTGGACACAACAATATATATAAGATTACCTATTTACTTGATTCCTTATTTTTGTTTAAATTGGACAAAGCTATGTTTTTGTGATCCCCGGAAAAATTAAGATTCTAAACAAATACAATTTTGCAATAGAAACGACGTTATTCTATTAAAATTACCTATGAGAAAAATTAATACGTTTCAGGATATTTGTACGAACTGTTTGCGAACTAGCAATCACAGGCAGCGGCGTACTTCAAATAGACGTGAGGTTTATAATATTTTTTAGAAATAAAACAGAAATAAATTGTCTATAAATTAAGCCTTCGCCAGCACAAATCGTGTTTTACTATGCTCACATTGTAGTGAGGGAATGGAGAGGTTGTTATTCAAGGAGTAATGCTAAAAACACGGTAGATTAAAATGTCAAATATAGTGAAATTTATATTATTTGTGTTGTTATGATTATTTTTTACATAGTGTCAGAAATATTTGGTATAATCAAATCGATGATGAATTATTGTGGTTAAATAACATTCACTTCAAATTATTACATTAGCACTTAATTGGTTAGAAGTTGAACTAGAAGTTTTCACTATTTCCACTCTCAATGTGGACTACTAATGGAAATATCTCAAAAGAAGTTTTTCCACGAGAACTGCTTTGTTATTCAGATGTCTCTCTCTTTTCAAAGAGAATAGGGATAGAAGGATAGAATTACGACAGGACTAGTGATTGGATAATCGCTCTGGCCCTATTTTTAGGACCGGATGGGTAGGAGGGAATTTTAGCCATCGCAAACATCCATGCCTACGAACAGAAATCCATAAGTCGATTTGAAAAATCAATTTATGAAACTGTCCGTTCGGTTTTGGGATTCGAATGCGTGAGATCTACGTTTAGTAATCGCTTATTTAAAAAAATTTCGTTTTAAAAGTTCAGTTATAATGAATGTCAAATAGAGCTCTTGATAAAAAAAAAATCAATTTTGCGGGGTAGAGAGCCGCAGTTTTTTTTAGGATCGGATGTGTCTAGGTAGGAGTATATTTTAGACATCACAAACATCCGTGACTACGAACAGAAATCCATAAATCAATTTATGAAACTGTCCGTATCGGGTTTGAACCCGAGACATCTGTAACCAAAGTCAACGACATTGACCACAGCATCACTGTACTGTCGTCATATGTAAAAAAATACAAAAACGTAAAAGTGATCGGGAATCTTTTTAGTAAATCGAACACCCGAAATGGCTTGCTTACCACAGATAGTACAGACGGCACAATATTCAAATTTTCTTGAATAAGAGAGTTGAGAGGTTATGACAATATCAAAAACAATTATTTGTTGAAAAATCACGCGTTTTCTGGATGTTAAGAAGCTTGTGCTAGTAGTAGGGCATTATATCCCTGACCTTTTTACGATCCCGGGATTTCGGGATTCAGAATTTCTCAATCCCGGGATTGGTCTTTAAGTGTAATTTCATTTGTTAAATTGTATATTTAAAATTTTTTTTTAAACCATATCCGCTCCCTATTCGGAGCATATGGCCATCACGCTGTTCCTCCAAGCTTCTCTGTCCTTCGCCAGTTTCCTCGCTTCCTCCCAGGTCATCCCAGCGTCCCGTAGCTCCGCCGAATACATCCTATGGATGGTCATCAGCGGCCTTCCAGGGCGACGGAATCCATCTGGTTGGTAGAAGAGATAGTCAGGATTCAGGCTACCCTGGGGCATCCGCAGCACGTGTCCAAGCCAGGTCCATCGTCGCTTTTTTATTTTGGACGAAATAAGAGGCTGGTCCGTCCGCTCTCTTACCTCCGAGTACCTGACAAAATCAAACCACCGTACCCCTAGTATTCGCCGCAAACATCTGTTTTCAAAGTACAGTATACGTTTACCCTGTGCCTTGGTAAGGTGCCATGACTCGCAACTGTAAACCAACACTGTCAGGATGCATACTTTGAATAAGTGGCACTTGGTTCTGACCGAGTACAACCGTGAGTCCCAGACTTTTCGCATTGAGTTAAAAGTTGCTCCAGCTATCCCTAATCGGATTGCGAGCTCTTTGCGCAGATTGCCATCTCCCGTGATGTGTGCCTCCCTTTAATTTGCGTCCATTATTGCTTAGCTTAAATTGGAATGCATATATCATTTAATATTTATTTTGGGCATAGGGCAATTTTTTGTTGATTTGAAATCAGACTTTACAAAAAAAAGAAGAATATTAAAAAGAACATTATGATCAAAATAATTTTATTTTATTTATTGCATTATTATTGTAGGTTTTACGAAATGGTATCCAAAAAGAGGACATGTTCTTCAATTTGACTTTAAAATATTGTCCTTCATTTCAAATTGGTTAAGGACATCTGTTACGAAATATGAGAAGGTGGGAGGATACAATAAATTTATATTATTTTTATAGGTATTATAAAAAATTAATGAACAAGCTGAGTTACACATTGTAGTTAATCAGGAAGCTATAATTTGATATACGAATTATTTTTTAGCATTTACAGTGAATCCCGAAATCCCGGGATTGTCTGAATATCAATCCCGGTATTACGGGATTGAATAATTGGCCAGTATCCCGGGATTAGAAGCCCTTGTTAGTAGTGAGCACCGGGTTGCTGACGTATTCTGAAATTAAATATAATGTACTGGAATTGAAATCTTAGATTTTTTCTCTTATACAATTATATTAGTATTTATTTGGTTGACAATAATATTTATTATCATGTCGAGAAGTAGTCAATTATACTTTGTAAATAATAATATATATGAAATATGATTTTTGCCGTTATATGTCTTTGTACTTATGACAGCAGTATTGTAAATTACGTATACCATAAGACTATGTAACATTTTGCCTCTTTTGATCCGGAAGATAATGCAGAAAGCTACATTATCACATAATCATAAATCTGTCACAGAATCATGATAACGATATAGCATTCATTGTTGATTTTGCGCTCGAAGGGTTAAAGAACAATGTATATTAACCTGTAAAATGCGGGGGACGCGAATTGCGTCGGCGGCAATGTAGTGTCCCGGGGCTAGTGAAATATTTCGCAATAAATTCTCATTGATCGAATTCATTTTAAAGGTATTTCGAATGGAATGGTATTGATTTTATTTACTGTCGACATTTGCATGCATTTCGGAATACCTAAATCATATGTGTCTTGTATTCATAACAAATGGCCTTCGCAATTGTAAACCATGATTGTTTTTCGTTTTAATATATCATACAATTTTAAATTATTATATTTAAATAAAATGTTATTATAATCCTAGTAAAAATGCCAAATTAAACGACATTGAATTCTATCATTTATAACTTAACAATTTTTATTACACTGATACGCTTTGTGTATAATATAGTGTCAGTGGATTAGTATGTATGGATCCCGTGTATTGATCCCTATGGATCCAAGAGCCGTGCATAGATCCTAGATTCTAGAGCCGGAGCACAAAGTTATGAAGTGGCAACTCTAGCATAAGTCAGTATATGTTGCAACATAAAATCTATATTAGCGAGTAAAGTTTGTAGATGAACCCACGAAGAGAGAAAATAAATATTTATTCTAATTTATCTGCCTATAAGAGATATTTCAGCATTTATATTTTTAGTATAAAACCGTGAAATAACAAAATCTTTTTCATTGAGATATTTTAATAACTTTTAGTCAGTTTACTTATATGGTTTTGTATTTCTGAGTGAAAAATTGGGAACCAATTAAAAGATGAATACTATAAAAGATGGCAACAACAAAAACATTTGTAAAGATAGCTTTTACATTTTTTAAAAATATATAAGCATGAAATATGAAAATCTTTTTCATTGAAGATTTTAATAATTTCCAGTTAGTTTATTTATACAGTTTTATATTTCTGTGTGCAAACTTGTTAGCTAATAAAAACACAATTACAAATAAGACGGCATTATTAAAAATATTATAATTCATACAATTTTTCAGTAAAACATTTTTTTACCATATCCGCTCCCAGTGTGGAGCATATGGCCTCCTAATAGAGGTATCTCAATTGAAGTTTTTCTACGAGAACTGCTTGTTACTCAGTTGCCCAACATCTATTATTTAAGAGAGTAGGGATAGAAGGAAAAAAACTAGTACAGGACTAGTGGTCAGCTAATAGCTCTTGCTTTGCCCCGTTTTTTAAATCAGGTTTGTGGGAGGGAATTTTAGACATCACAAAAATTCATGCCTACGAACAAAAATCCATAAATCAATTTTTGAAACTGTTCGCACCGGGACTTGAACCCGAAACATCCGTAACCGAAGCCAACAAAGTTATCCAATGCTCGAAAATATAAAATACATTTCGTCGAAATATTGCAATAATTTTTAGGTAGTTGACTTATACGGTTTTATATTTCTGATTATAAAATTGTGAGCCAATAAAACACGACGTATTAAAAACGGATGGAAAAAAAGATGGCAGTACTACTGGTTTTCAAATTTATTTACTATCTGTAGAGTATAAATACATAAATATATTGTTATCTACTGTCGAATTAAAATTGAATATTGATAATTAGTGTGTAAATGTGATTTAAATCCAAATAATTTCTGAAACAGAACTAAGAAATTTGACAGGTAAATATTTCAGAATATTTTCGATTCTAATCTACGTTTCAATTTTTAAATTTCGAATCATTGTGGAATAAATTTAGATATGCCCATTAGAACGTCTAGTTGTATTATTATGTAGCGTAGGTGGTCAGTAAAAGAGCATTAAGGGATTATCTCATCTGTTTAGAAATGCAAATTTGGCCTTTGTTTTACTTTATAGCAGTAGAAGTGAACACCGTGTTTTGTATGTACCGAGACAGGCGCAACTGTCACTTAACGTTCGCAGAAATGCGTACGTATTATAATAATAATGTCGCCCTGGAATGTTTGCAAAAGATCTTTATCGCAATCGACAATGTTTTAAATGCCTCTCTTTACTTAGATATAAAACAGAAATTACTTACAATTCTGGATTATTTCAACTTAAATGATAGAAAATAAATTGTACTACGTTTTGTGTTATATATTATATATTTTTTAAAACTTTTTATTAAAAAGAAAAGCTCTACTTATTATGAAGCTTGGATGGCTTAATCCCGTTTAGGCGAATGAAACGTCTTGATTATATCATGTGATATTCATAATGTATTCGTTGACTTTCAGTGGCGTGACAATCAAATAGTAACAGGAAGTAGGGTGCTTATTCCTAAAGTCAGCCGTCACCATTAGTCGGCCCTTTGAGCTTAAAATTTAAATAATAGTGGATATATTTAAAAAAAAACAAATTTTTTAAAATTGGTGTAGGAAGTCTTGCAAGTTACCAATGCATATCTGCACTATATTGTCCTATATGATGCAATACGCAACTAAAAAAAGCACAAATTTCGACAAATTCATCTTGTATGGGGATCGCTAGCAAAATATACATTATATTGTCTTGCTTTGCATCATCATGTTTTTTATTGTTCTGTCTAATATCAGTAAATTATTTCGCGATATTCATGAAGTTTCATAGTGATGGCCGACTATTGGATTTTGGAGGCCGACTACTGCGACAATTGGCATTTTTTTTGTAAACTTCTATTATTTTATGCTTTGGTACAATATTTATTGTTTTATTTTTGGTTGGTTACATTACTTAATCCCTGTTTAATGGAATAACAGCGAAACAAATATGTATTTGTAATTCATTGACTCCTCAATCCCTTTTGAAAGTACACATGTCGCTTAACTGGCCGAGCACTGGCGAAACGACCCATCAAATTGTTTTTAAACCTGTCAAACTACGATTGTGTAAATTATAAGGTTAATTATAATAAAGTTTAAAATTGGATTAACGGAAATCTTTGGTGGATGGAATATTAATATTATTATGATTTTATATTATATTACATATATACACAAAAATGGCGGCGTGAAAGGACACTTAAAGGGCTTTTAAATTGATTGTCAATACCGTAGCCGAGTAGTCAACACTCTTGGGCGTTCGGACTATACAGCTGCAGTGATCACAGGTTTGAATTCCAGTAAGGAAAATTTTATTAATTGATTGATTAATCTGATCCCAAAAACTGTACGTAGCTATAGCGATTAGAAAACGACTATTACTTTAATATATGTAAGCAATATTCTTACCCTTTTAGAAAAAGAGCAATTGGGCAACTGATTCAGTTCTCATAAACTATGTCACGTATTTTGATTTAATGACAGTTGAACTTGTTTTAGTAAAAGTAACGTTGTAGTCGGCGACGTCCGTGGCGCAGTTGGTAACGTCGTTGGCTATGGTTACAGATGTCTCGGGTTCAATTCCCGGTGAGGAAAGTTTCATAAATTGATCTTTCAATCGATTTATGGATTTCTGTTCGTGGTACAATGAATGTTTGTGACGTCTAAAACTCCCTCCCACCAAAAAACGGGGCGTAGTGAGAGCGATTAGCTAACCGCTATTCCTGTCATAGCCTCTTCGAAAAAGAGAGATTGAACAGCTGAGTAAGAAGCAGTTCTCATAGAAAAAATCTCTTGAGGTACCTCTGTAAAATAAGTTTAATAGTTAAAAAAATATTTTAGTAGAGAATACGTTTTGTAACTTTTCACTTTTTATTGCACTGATACGCTTTGTGTGTAATACACAGTGCGTGTCAGTGTATGGATCCCGGGATCCTATATCCTAGAGTCGGAGTGAAAAGTTATAAGGTGGAAACTCAAACCATTATTTTAATTTAAATTTACCTATTAGTGAAAAAATTTAAGGCCGCTACTGCTGACATTGTTGAGTACCACATTACACCCGTTATACATAAAGTCCTGAAAGGCCGGCATAACGGCTGTCCTTAAAGCTCCAAGCTTTGTTTCTAACGGCGTCCTTAAACCTTAAAGCCCGCCGCACGCCGTTCCAAGTCCGAGGAACGGTCCTTGGGGGTGATGGGGTCATGCTACGCGCATTAAGATGCTAAACCTCTCATCTTACTTTGAAATTTTTACAGGGCTGCAGATAGGTATTTTAAAGCCGCGGTTTTAATAATTTTAAAGAATTTTTCTTAGTCACATTTCATAACCTTAAATGCTAAATTAATATGTATCAAATTTGGATTATTGAGATTTTGTACACTTCCATGTATTTTGTCACTAACGACCCGGGTTTCGCCTTTCGGCATCTTCAGGCATTCGAGCACACGAATGGACTCGAACTGAGAGACAGTAAACAGTTTCTAACGCTTATATAGAAGATACAAATGCGACAAATATCATTTACGAGGAAATACATTATACGTCTGAGAGCCACACCGATACCTGAGTTAAAATTTCGGAAATCGTCGTAATCCTTATTTTGTAAACACCATATTACCAGAGTGGCGATTGCCGAAGGCGGTTGCCGCTTTTCAACTTCTTTTAGAAATACCAGTGATTTTACAATTATAATAGTATTGTGGGTTTTGACGGGATGTAATTCGACGAATGGGTAAATATATACAATCATTCCACATTTAGTGAAATCTGTTAGGTGTTTCAACGTATCGGATATAATAGCGGAGAATTAGGAAGGTTCAGTTGCTCATTCAAGATTGGTAAGGAGTATAACTGGCCTCTATTAATTTCTAAAATTTCCTGATAAAATAATTTATGATCCCCCATGTTTTTATGCAACAGTTTAACCCCATCATCCGCATTAAACGTATGGTTCTCCATTAGCAAGTGATTTGCGAATGTCGAAGTTTCTTTTTTAATCTAAAGGCAGCTAAATGTTCTGATACCCTTATATCTAATGTACGTGTGGTTTTACCCACATAGAAATGTTGGCAATCATTGCATTGTAATTTATAAATACCAGATTTGTTCTTAAAGTTTACTCTATCTTTATTGTTAATAAGTAATTTGCCTAGAGAGTTTTTGCAATAGAACGCCGGTCTAACACTATCAGCGAGTTGTTTTTTAATTTTAAAGCTTGTGCAACCTAAATAACTTATTCTATGCCAGATTCTAGGGCGGTCTATGTCTTTAGACAAGTTCCCGAAATATAGCATCTTTTCTGCTAATTTACGTTGTTTTTTTGATACAAGACTATCTATAAGAGACGCCTCATAGCCATTATTAATGGCAATTTGTTTAATAATGTTTAGTTCGTTTTCAAAATTAAATTTATTTAGAGGTATAGTGACTAATCTGTGAACCTGAGAATGGAAAGCAGCCAATTTATATGAGAAAGGATGGTCTGACTTAAAATGGATCGTGGCTTCTGAAAACGTCTGTTTTCGGTAAATTTTAAATTCGGTATCGGTGTGGCTCTCAGACGTATAATGTATTTCCTCGTAAATGATATTTGTCGCATTTGTATCTTCTATATAAGCGTTAGAAACTGTTTACTGTCTCTCAGTTCGAGTCCATTCGTGTGCTCGAATGCCTGAAGATGCCGAAAGGCGAAACCCGGGTCGTTAGTGACAAAATACATGGAAGTGTACAAAATCTCAATAATCCAAATTTAATATTGAAATTCCATCAAGCACCCTCAGTCGATGTCTTAAATTAAATAATATGTATCAATAAATTCTTGTGCTAATATTACGATCAATCAAATGTCGAAAATGTATTTGATATTCCAAATCGCATTTTCCCGAGAGAATAGCTACCTAGAATTGATGTACTCTTATATGTAGCCACAATAAATATATTTTTCAACCATGTCCGCTCCCAACGCAGAGCGTAGGGGCTCCCAATTAAGTATTTCAACATACGCTAAACAATCACTTGTTATTTAGTCGTCGAACCTATCTTTTATAGAGAAGTTGAGAATAGGACAATGTAACTGGAAAAGAACTAGTGGTTATTTATTGAAATGGAATTTACTTGGCAGAAATTCATTATAATAGGGTAAAAATAAGAAAGTGTTCTGATCTACAAGAATTTTAACAGTTTGTTTACAGCTATTTAGGTTTCATCGACAACACTATTTAGTTTAGTATAAAAGCTTAAGCCATGACAAGAAACTTGTGTAAATCTCTGTAATGATACAAGTTAGGGAAACGATTCCTAAAAATTACGTAATAAATTATAATCAATAAAATTTGAATGCGTCGCTCTCGCTACGCCCGATTTTAGGCTGAAATGGGTGAGAGAGAATTCTAGACATCACAAATATCTATCATACCTACCATCAGAAATCCATAAATGGATTGAAAAATCAATTTTTGAAACTATCCGTACTGGGATTCGAGCCCGTTAGATCTATAGCCGAAGGCAATGACGTTGATTAATGCACCAGATTAATTATGACTTGATTTTTATATTCCTTACTTCGGCTCTGTAAAGCTCTATGCATTAAGATGCTAAGCATCTCATCTTACTTTAAAATGGGCCTTCGAGAAGGCGATTGCAGCGCTTTGAGCGGTCGAGCCGCGCACTATTAACGTGACTCCTGAATCTTCAAATCTAACCAAATGACTTTATTTCCAATGGTTTCGGTTCTAAAACTTTAGCGAAGTTTCCAACCAAGACGGTATTATCAGATCTTAAGATGGTGGATAAAAGCAATTGCTTCTTCTTCCTTTTACAGCTTTTCTCTTTAAATGGATTTACATTTCACAATCTCGATACGAGATCTTCTTGTAATATTGCATATTTTATACCTTATTAAGTTTATTGTTTATTCACGCAAATAGCCGTAAATCAAATCAGATTCTAGATAAAGAGATATCATTATGTTCGGGCGGCTAACTGACAGAAAAATGCGACACGGAATTCTCTTATTACAAACATGAGAGGAAAATCTATCAGCGGTAAAGGGTTAGTATTAATCGATCACATAGCACTACAATAAATACGGTGTTTTGGCCAATTCACGTAACCTTCAAAATTGAAAGAATAAAAACTGTTTTCATCGAAAACGTTATTATGGTGAGTTGCGTTATGAATCTTTGAAATACACTCCTGTAAATTCGCATGTTTGCAGATACGAGACTATACGCAGGGAGTGTCGATATAATAGGGACTTACATCAAGTGGGCTGGTCAGAATTTTTACACTTCATTACAGCTTCGTGCAATTATCGATTTCAAAGTGCGAGTATTTATATTGAGTGAAAACTATTTTAACAATGTGAAAATATTTTTTTGTAAGTGTAATCTATTTCTTCAATGATAAATATATTTAATCATGTGGGATCACTTTATTTTTAGAGAGAGAATTTGTTTTTTGTTGAATGTATTTGTTATAAGTGAAAACTATTTTTATGAAAGTGCAGTTAATTAATTAATTAATAATCAATAGAAGTTTCTATTGTTGCATAAAAGACGCATCCTACTGTTTAAAGTTCGCATATCGACGGAGTTTTGGCCAATTGATGTAACTATCAAAATTGAAATTGTTCAAGAGAGCGTAAAAACTGTTTTTATCGAACACATTCAACATATAATGTTGCATTTGGATTATTGAAATTTTGTACACTTCCATGTATTTTGTCACTAACGACCCGGGTTTCGCCTTTCGGCATCTTCAGGCATTCGAGCACACGAATGGACTCGAACTGAGAGACAGTAAACAGTGTCTAACGCTTATATAGAAGATACAAATGCGACAAATATCATTTTCGAGGCAATACATCATACGTCTGAGAGCCACACCGATACCTGAGTTAAAATTTCGGAAATCGCCCTAATCCTTATTTTGTAAACACCATATTAACAGAGTGGCGATTGCCGAAGGCGAATTGCCGCTTTTCAACTTCTTTTAGAAATACCAGTGATTTTACAATTATAATAGTATTGTGGGTTTCGACGGGATGTAATTCGACGAATGGGTAAATATATACAATCATTCCACATTTAGTGACATCTGTTAGGTGCTTCAACGTATCGGATACAATAGCGGAGAATTAGGAAGGTTCAGCTGCTCATTCAAGATTGGTAAGGAGTTTAACTGTGCTCTATTAATTTCTAAAATTTCCTGATAAAATAATTTATGATCCCCCATGTTTTTATGCAACAGTTTAACCCCATCATCCGCATCAAACGTATGGTTCTCCATTAGCAAGTGATTTGCGAATGTCGAAGTTTCTTTTTTTAATCTAAAGGCAGCTAAATCGGCGTTCTATTGCAAAAACTCTCTAGGCAAATTACTTATTAACAATAAAGATAGAGTAAACTTTAAGAACAAATCTGGTATTTATAAATTACAATGCAATGATTGCCAACATTTCTATGTGGGTAAAACCACACGTACATTAGATATAAGGGTATCAGAACATTTAGCTGCCTTTAGATTAAAAAAAGAAACTTCGACATTCGCAAATCACTTGCTAATGGAGAACCATACGTTTGATGCGGATGATGGGGTTAAACTGTTGCATAAAAACATGGGGGATCATAAATTATTTTATCAGGAAATTTTAGAAATTAATAGAGCACAGTTAAACTCCTTACCAATCTTGAATGAGCAGCTGAACCTTCCTAATTCTCCGCTATTGTATCCGATACGTTGAAGCACCTAACAGATGTCACTAAATGTGGAATGATTGTATATATTTACCCATTCGTCGAATTACATCCCGTCGAAACCCACAATACTATTATAATTGTAAAATCACTGGTATTTCTAAAAGAAGTTGAAAAGCGGCAATTCGCCTTCGGCAATTCGCCACTCTGTTAATATGGTGTTTACAAAATAAGGATTAGGGCGATTTCCGAAATTTTAACTCAGGTATCGGTGTGGCTCTCAGACGTATGATGTATTGCCTCGAAAATGATATTTGTCGCATTTGTATCTTCTATATAAGCGTTAGACACTGTTTACTGTCTCTCAGTTCGAGTCCATTCGTGTGCTCGAATGCCTGAAGATGCCGAAAGGCGAAACCCGGGTCGTTAGTGACAAAATACATGGAAGTGTACAAAATCTCAATAATCCAAATTTAATATTGAAATTCCATCAAGCACCCTCAGTCGATGTCTTAAATTATATAATGTTGCGTTATGATTCTTTGAAATGCACTGCTGTAAACTCTCATGTTTACAGATACGGAATTATACGTAGGTTATACGAAGGGAGTATCGATATAATAGTGGCTTAAATTAACTGGCTGGGTCAGAATTTTTCCACCTAAAACCAACGTAAAATGATGTTTCCCATCAAAAAAGTGGTCAATTTATTTTTATAATTTAAACAATTCGGCCGAGACCTGCTCTGTTGCCTTTAAAATGAAATCCAATCAACTCATTTTCGTATTCTTTGAACGTTACATCAATTGGCCAAAAGACGATTGATATAATATCTTTTTAATGTTTTTAAATTCTTTATAATAATATCTAAAAACATATATGTATATTCTTCTTGATATTTGAATCAACATCAAGTCATCTTAAACATAGTTTGAGTTGTTATGGCGACATCATATTATAGATTAAAAATTTAATAACTACAGGGTATGCGCACTGGAATACGGCTATCAAATTTTATTTCTAGCCATACACTATGACCCGAAGAATAGTGTGACAGCAATAATTGAATTTCGATAAAGATGGGATAGTTCTACTTTTGATACTATACGACTCTTATATAAATAAATTTTCATTCACCTTGCAGTGCTCTCAAAGTCGTGATCCAAATGCTATAGTTCCAGGATTGACTGTGATCAGCGAAAATATATGAAAAACTATACGAGGTGATGTTCCGTAATCCCGTAGCGAGCAGTATCGGGCAGTACGCAATGTTAAAGTTCATTTGTAGCTTGTGCATTTGAGATTTTGGATAATAGAGGCGGGCGCACGTCGGATGTCTAAAAAAATAAGATTTAAGTATTTATTATTTATTGCACTTATTATATGTTTACTAAACTATTATAAGTCGGTTGATTTTAAGTTTATTTATATGTATGTGCATGAGAGGGCATTTAGAAAAGAAGCATAAGGAACCCATAGAGTTTCGTATAAAAAATAAAAAGAGATAAAATAAAATGAAGAGTAAAAAATATATTCAAAATAACAAAGCAACATTAGTGCGAGCATTGACGTTGCATTTCACTTACATCTTTATCAAAATTGTGGGTGTAAGATGATAATCTCAATCGTAAGGAATCATCAAGATTGGTCGAGATTTGGTTTTTGATTTTATTATGTTAATGGTGAAAAATAAAGATTCGCACAAATATCTGCAACTATAACAGGATTTAATTTTGTAAGCTACTTTTTTCAAAAGAGGCTACTTTGTATAGTCAGTTAAATTACACACGTTTGTATTCGGACCGTGAGATTTTAATATGACTAATTTTGAAAATACAAAATCTCCTTCAATTTATAATATTTATTGAAAAGAATTTCCGTTATGGATTTATCAATCTTATTACTGTGTGTACTAAAAGGATAAACAAAAAATGTAGCCACTGGATCGGTAATAGTAAATTGTATTTTAAAAAATAAAACACAATTCATTTGTACTACTTCCACATGTTTATAATGATCAGGACTGGTTTCGCTCATAACGAGCATTATCAACTGAGCCTGATCATTATAAACATGTGTAAGTAGTACAAATGAATTGTGATTTATTTTTTTAAAATATAATGTCTTTCCACCAAGAATTGACAGTTAACACCTTAAAAGTGAATAGTAAATTGCTAGAATATACTTTGGAATTGCAACAGAAGCTACATAAAATGCGTAATAAATAATTTTAGATCAAAATTATTTTGACGAATCAATCGGACGCATGCAATTAGTTTCGGAGGCGCGACCGCAGGCATAAGGTTAAAAACCTCCGGTTTACACGATGGTAAATATACAATTTAAAACGACTTATAACGACTCTTTGTCATTGCAAACTGTATATAAAATTATAGTAAACTTTGAGAATTAGATCTATAGATTTGTTTTATTGCTTCAGTTTTTCTATTAATAGAGCCTAGATTGAAACTGGATAGGTACCGCCTGTAAATAATCTACGATGGAGGAAATTCATCGTATTATTTAGATAGATGGATGTTGTCGTATAGTTAATGTCTTATCTTACTGTAGTGAGCACATTCAGTCGAAGATCGATGAGTACAGCTGGTCGTTATGGTCACTGTAATACACATTGCGTGAATAAACCTAGTTTCATTTGAATTGGCAATGTAATATTTTACTGTGAACCATACATTCGTGGATTTACAAAGTAGAGGCTGTTTGGTGCCTTGAGTTTGTGACAATTTTTAACTTTGAAACTGTCAATTCCTCTTGTTACACATTTTTTTTTTGTGATATCTAGTCGAAATTTAAAAATTGTATTCAACTTTCTATCAAAGAAATTTCTACAAAATAATTACGTATTATAGTGATAATTGTGTCTCTGTTAATATAAATGAAAACATTCCATAATTTAATAAAGTAAATACTAATTTTACTAAAGTATTAAAGCATAAATGGAATGTCATCGATTTTTTCAATAAATAATTCTGTACATATTTAAAAAAAAAATTTTTTGTACGTTCTCAATGGTGTATAAAGTAATAAGAAGTAAAATATTGAGAGTTAACATGAATAAACCAAAAGAAATAAAATAATGCATAAATATTTATTGAGAAAAAAAAGATAAAACTAAACTTTGCAATAAATAACTCTGACACAAAATATAACCACTGCAACGCTCATTAAATAGATAAGTCATGCCTAATATAGAAAAAATAGTGTACTTTATCCACACCATAAGAAAAATGGCAAAAAAATTAGAACTAGTCGTAAATTTAATTCCAAACTATCGGGCCGATGATCGACACAGTGGGAGTAAAAGGGTTAAGTAAATATTAGAAAATAGAGATTGACTCAATAAGAGTTTTAAAGAAGTCACACAAGCACACGAGACAAAATGAAAAAAAAAAACCATCACATCGACTCATGCAGGGCTAGAAACTGGATCATTTTAATCACCCAGGGAATATTTTACTATTAGATCAAGGGTAGCGAACCTTTTCTTACGGAAAAGAAGCATTGATTTATATTTAATCTAACAAGGGTAGAGGATCCATGGAAATTATATAATATATGCATACTTGAAAATGCATGGACAGTATATTCTAAGCGAATCGAAACGATGAAATAAAATATATCGAATCAGTTAAAAGGCCGCCATTGAGGACTCAGAATATAAATGCTGACTTACTTTAGTATCATCGTCGTGCGGTGGACTTATCTTTATCTCTATCGCACAACCTCACTTGGGTATGAGCAATTAGGATACAAGAGCATGCGCCAGCATGCTCGTGCATTTGCTCGCACCCTTCACTTTGCATGTGATTGAGCGAGAAAGAAGGAAAGCCACGGCACGCGTCTGCTTAGTATGTATTTGATTATTTTGAAATATAATGTTATATTACTCACAATTGTTGTGAATTATTGAAACACAAAATACATTGCAAATAACAATAATAAAATCTCTTATTGTGCATCAATGTTGTATTGTTACGCTTGAATAGATTATATTTTCTAAGAAAACTTCAGCTTAGTGGTGTTAACCCACGTGATTCGGTGGTCCAGTGTTGCGTATCCTCGCTTTAGCAACCCGTACGCCGAGAGCGTCCCCCGTTGCGAACAAGTCACATTGGCGCCTTTCGAGACACATAACCTATCATTGTGGATGTATGTTGGCTCAGGTGACCAAATTGGAACTGTTGAGATACTGATAATATTTACCTACGTAAAACATAATATTATTATATCACGAAAGAAAATTGTTGTAGTCAAACTTGAATTAAGAATATGTGTGATTACTATCTGTTACATAAGGATAAGAAGCGTCATATACAACCTACAATTTAACTTCCTTTTTGGTGACATAATTTATTGCGTGCGAATTGTAAATACAAATTTACTATTAACAAACACTTTTCTGATATTTAATATGTCTGTAGTGTAAATGATCATTGTTTTTCTAAAAAACCTGAGTATAATTATAATAATTAAGTCAATTTTATGGCTCCCTTCAAAAACGAATTTATTTTCTATGAAGATGAGACAATTTCGATTTCAGCTGTTGAGATGCAGCGATTTTTTTATCTAAAGTTTACTTAAAACAAGAGATCTGCTAATACTCAGCTACTATCATTTAAATAACTAAGGTAGAAATACTACATAAATGTTAACATGTCACTAACGAGAAAATAACTCGGAATTGATACATAAAATTTAAAAAGATATTATGAACAAATATGCATTATCTACATTCTTCATGATTTTTATTGATAAAAATGATCAGTTTTTCTCACTTAGTGAGCAATGTTAACTGATACCAGGTCGAGTTGTTTAAGCAAAATTTGAAAAAATACATTGAAATTCGTCAGGTTCATGTTGCAATGGTCAACGTCATTGGCTTCAGTTATGGATCTCACAACTTCAAATTACAGTACAGACAGTTTCGATTGAAAAATCAATTTCGGGATTTATGTTCGTAGGTAGGGATGTTTCGTACGTAGGGAAAGCGATTAGGTTAGTCCTATTCTTCTATCCCTACTCTCTTAGAGAAAAGGGGGGTTGATCAACTGAGTAACAAAAAGTTCTCGCAGAAAAACATCCGTATAGGTACCTCAATCAGGAGTTTATATGCTCCACATTGGGAGCGGATATGGTTTAAAAAAGGATATTTAATTTTATGAAATTATAAAATGAGTTTTCACTGATGAATGATAGTGATAATACTTAATAATACAAACTGTACGAATAAACCAGTCGTAATATTATTATGGTCACCCCACTCAACTCTAGTAATGTTATCCATCTTGTAGTAGTATAAAACGCCACAGTTCCTATTGTCATAGCTGAAATATTGACGATATCATTTTGATGAACACGGTCAACTTATCCGAGTTGTGTAAAGGTAATTTAGTATCGCCGCGCTCAATAAGTTAAATCTACATCATATCCAATTGGATTGGATACGATTGTGTAGATCGCATCTTAAAGCACATAAGTTTATTATTAATATTTTGGGCAATCAAATTTATCAATTGGTGCAATGTCGGCTCGAAAGTATGCCTTTATATTAAATTCATTCCAGTACACGGTGGGCATAAAAATCATTTTTTGCCACACAGAATGAAAAGAATATTTTTTTTCAATATCTTTTCAAATATGATTGCATTTGTAACAGTAGGTAAGAATTATTATTCATAATAATTTCATTGACCAGCACTTACCTGACTCACATGGGAAAAAGAGATATTGCATTATTTATACAAGCGTTACCCACATTTTACTTACACTAAAGTGCCACATATTGAAAGAATAAGAAAGAAATATAAACGATTTTTTCGATGTTTTTAAATTACATACTGTTGGCCAGTTCCATAGGATGATAAGTAAAAAAATGATGTTTTGAGTTAAATTAGCCGTTATATTGGAACACCGCTCTTCTACAGTTCCACAAAAGTACAGCTTGTAAAATGTACAGGTTTTCTCTCAAAAGGCAGATATTTGCATATGGAAATCAGCAAAAATTAAATAATTTCTCAGTTCCATATATATACATATCGTAATATATTTTCGTGAATCATAGCGTTTCATAGAGAAACAACCTTTAATCCTAATATTATAAACTATTGACCACCTAATAAGCCGTCACTTTTTACGAGTCAGTTTAGATGAGTCAAAACTTTGATCGGCCATATCTAAAAACTACCAATTTCTAGTTGAATCGCTATTGAACTAGGCCATCGATATATTTTAAATTTCAAATCAGGGCTAACTTTTTTTGATGACTTTTCTCCTCGAATTGATTCAAGTGATATTTTCTATGAATTCGAGGGTAGCTTCAATATAAAATTAAAATTGGTACTTGTAAATTAAAATTGCCACATGTCCTATTCGGGAAGAATTTATTAATTAACCGGCTGTTATTTAATGTTTATTGCATACAGAAAGGGGAAAGGTTGCGCAAGGCGATCAGATCAGTCCACTGGACCGATCGGTAACACCGACTTGGCTATTAGAGTAAACTAGACCAATGTGTAAATGAGGCAATATGATTCAGGATGCTGATCGTATCCTTTGGAAATGTCCAGACATGGACAGCGAACGAAAAAAATACTCAAGGCGATACGACTGTCAGTCGGATCTTGGTAGCGAATAAGTTAAATTATATGGCTTTCAGCAAATTTGCGGCGTCATACGGCGAGAGAATAGGTATATGCCGATAACGCTACGTCATTTCATAACTAGGAACAGTTTGTACACTTAAGTGCACGCTGCCAAGTCCTGAGAAGATACTCCTGGAATAATTCCAACGCTAAACTGAACGCTTTACGTCAATGGTGGTAGGATTTTATGTCAGTCGGATTTGTTGGTACAATTGGTCATGCCAGTTTGGTTGCATCTCTGAAAAACAATTACAAAGTATTCAAAAAGTTCACGGCGTCTTATGGAAAGCGAATGGAACTTAATTGCCCAAAGAAAAAACTCTTTCATACGCACATTATTATAATTATTATTTAACTTCCTGCACACTAGGTGCACACATGAAGAATTTTTACTCGGACATTTCTGGCAAACAATTGAAACACGCATAACGTTGTTACGCAGCGTATTACACCATGTAAGAAGATGGTGAAAATGTAACGAGTTGTAGTGGGTACAAAATCGAGTACCCTAGGGAGTTAAAAAAATGAAATACAACAAGGTGTCAGGCATTGAAAAAATGATTACTTTTATTGTATTTGCTCTTGAGACATTCACTGTTAGAGTATACAGTGTATAACTTTGCACTCTAGCTCTAAGGTCTAATTCTAGAATTTAGAATCACGGAATCCATACACGGCTCTAGGATCCATACTGATACATACAAGGGATCCGTACACTGCTCTAGGTTCACGGCATTCATACATACTTATACACTGACACGCTCTGTGCATTATACAGAAAGCGTATCAGTTTGGTAAAAAGAACGTAAGAAGTTATACGGCGTATACTCTACAGCAGGCTTTCCCAAAATATGTTCCGCAGAACACTGGTACTCCGTGGAACGTTAATTGGTGTTCCACAAAAACCTGGAATGGCTTTTATTGATGCTACGGTGGCAAAAATTTCAAACATATTTGAATTCATATTGATATTACCTACCCAACACGTGTAATAAGGTTTTTAGTTTAGTGTTCCATCATAGGAAAAGTTTCGGAATCCCTGCTCTTCAGGAAAAAGAACTTAAGGGTTAACTACGCTACTGATTTCTTGTGTATAAAATTAACAGATGGGAAAGCAGTGGTGGGTTGATGGAGAGCAAGTTAGTTTACTTGTCTCACCCTTTCAATTTTCGTAATGCAATTTTGAACGAGTCATTCATGTTGGATTATTATTATAGAATCTTTTTATGTTATTTCGACATGTAAATCATTTGTCTGGCCACATATAAATTTGACGTTTCGCCGTGCCGCGGTGCAGCATAATGGCGCATTTAAATAGACGGAAATGCAATAATAAGCACGGCGTGAGAATGAGTCCATCAATCGGTTCGAGGCAGGTCCATCAATATTTAGTGCGAGAGTACGAAAAGAGTTTTAGAGAGGGAGAATAATAATTTTATTCGCATGCGCTCTCAATAGAAGGTCGCTTTATAAAAGAGAAGAGCTTTTTTTGCGAAGGCTCTCAAAGTTTTCAATGTGACATGTTCACAATTTTAATGCCAGTCTTTTAAACGAAAGTTTATTGGGCGACCTATTCGGTTGCAATGCCAACGGGTTCAAATGCCAGTACGATTTGATTTTTCAAAGAACTTTAAGTATTTTCCTAATCTCAGTCTTTTATCTTTATTCTATCCAAAAAACAAGCTTGAGCGATTCTATAACAAAAAGTTCTCGTTTATAACTTCTGCTGATATGTTTAAGTGCGAGTTCATATGCTCCACATCGGGAACAGACATAAACATCTATAAAAACAATCTATATTTGACAATATTTTAAAATGAAACAAGACCGTTTTCACGGAATTTTTAAAGGATAGAAAAACAAATGAGTAAGGTATTCAAATGAATTTTTGAAACAAAATATATATTTAAAGCTATCGCACGGTGTGTAGAACACAATTTTATATTATCATCAGGAACCGTTTTGCTGGATGAGTGTGGTCAGATGAGGATAACTTAAAAATGCGCATTTGATTAGCGAAACCGATCACATAATAAGAAATATGTACCAAAGAGTAAAAAATATAGACTAAAAGAGTAAACAGTAAAATAATGATGTTTTCCGTCAAGGTTAATAGTAAACATTTTATTAAATTTAAGAATTATACATTTAATTTTCTGATAGTCTTGACGCAAAAGAATTATAATAATACACAACTAAGAATCTACGGATATCTCGGGTCCAAGTTCCGGTACGGACAGTTTCATAAATTAATTTTTCAATCGATTTCTGTTCGTAGGCATGAATGTGTGTGATGTCTAGAACTCCCTCCCAACCAAGCGATCCTGTCCTAGCCTTATCCTTCCATCTCTACTTTCTTCGAAAATGAGAGGAACTGAAGCATTTCCCGTTGAAAAACTTCTGTTGATATACCTCCTTTAAAAGTCCATAACATGCTGTACATTAGAAGCGGACAAGGTGAAAAAAATTAAAAATAGTCAACGACGTACATCTCAAAGAATCTATGAAACAATACTCATTTTTTATTAGTTTTGACTCGGAAAAACAGGAATTAAATTAACCGAATTTCAAAAATGTGGTATCGTGAATATAAAATGTTACACAAATACCTTAACTGTCGAAGTGCGCATACAAATGTAAACGTAGTAAATTTGGATTATTGAGATTTTGTACATTTCCATGTATTTTGTCACTAACGACCCGGGTTTCGCCTTTCGGCATCTTCAGGCATTCGAGCACACGAATGGACTCGAACTGACCAGTTCAGTGTCAGTTCGAGTCCATTCGTGTGCTCGAATGCCTGAAGATGCCGAAAAGCGAAAGCCGGGTCGTTAGTGACAAAATACATGGAAGTGTACAAAATATCAATAATCCAAATTTGATATTGAAATTCCATCAAGCACCCTCAGTCGATGTCTTAAATTATGTAAACGTAGTAGTTTTTGACATTGATTTTATATTATTTTTGGACTTGTGTCACCAGAAATAAATAAACGGGTTCCACAGTTTCACATGCTCCGGTTGATAGGAACCCACACGTTGCCTCAAAATAACAATGTTATTCGTGCCAATGATAAATGCACAACAATTGCACGCGGCCTGTGTCATACATTTCCTCAGGGAAACAACCACTACACGTACTTCATGCGGTCATAAATCACATTGCCCGGAATGACTCTATATAGCGGGCAAAAGGGAAAATGCATTTATTAATATAGCAACATTGCATCTATTGTAATGGCAAGTTTTCAAGGAGTCTGTTTATAAATTACCCTGTGTTATAGATGTGAAAAAACGAAAGCGAAAATATTTTGAATCTTTGTCACCGCGATATCTACGCATATAAAAATGAATGAATGTTTGTTTGTTTGTCCCGTATGCGTTCCTATGCTATTCTTCCGATTGCGATGAAACTTTGCGAGTTGTGCGCACACACGCGAAGGTTTCTGAAATAAAATCTACAACATAAAAAAAGAAAATGGGTACAAACAGCGACAGGTGATGTTAGTTATTAAATTTCAATTGCCAGCAATGTTCCTTCTAAGACGTGAGGTTAGCTGCGCGGAAAATTTAAAGGCTGCGCAGGCTACTCCAGCAAGTGCGCGGCATAATTAATTTTTTTTTGCTAACATCAATGTCATTTTCGAATATTTGATATAAAAGAAGCGTTTTTTTTTGCTTTGTATATTATATTTAAAATTATTATCATTTAATAATTTCTATTAAAATAATGTGTATTAAGATTTATGAATTTCTGTTCGTAGTCTGAGTGTTTGTGATGTCTAAAATTCTTCCCTCCCACCCATCCGATCCTCACAGGTTGTAGCGAGAGCGATTAAGCTAATCACTAGTCCTGTCCTAGTCCTATCATTCTATCTCTACTATCTTCGAAAAAAAGAGATTGAGCAAATAAGTAACAAACAGTTCTCATAGAAAAATTCTGTTAATCTACCTCCATTTGGAGACCATATTCTCCACATTGGGTGAGGACATGGAAAAAAAACAAATAGAAATTATTGCTTGTTGCTATTTAATGGAGAGAAGGAAATATAATTAATGATTAAGGAGTTGCTATTGTTTTAAAAAAGTCATCGATTTTTCATACAATCTTGACCAAATGATATATTTTAATTTTATTTAAAAAAAAATATCTGGCAAAAATAGCTGACAGCCAATGCGTCAAATATTTCGGAAGTTTGAAAATCATACGAGAATCACTAATGTCTAAGATCATAAATATAAATTGAAAAAAATAAATTTGATCTTGACCTTGCTGGAATTTGAACCAGTACCCCATTTAATAATTTCATACCTTTTTGCTTACCTTTTGTTTTAGGATTTACTATGATTTCATCAGAAAAACAGCTATACTAGTAATGACTATTTTTCATCGTAATACTATAATAATATGGTTACTGTATTTTGAAAAATAACGACCAATTTATGCAAAGTTTACAAGGCTTGATGATTTCCTGCAGTTGCGGTCGCTTAACTTTAAAGATCTTCACTAGCCGTTTCGCAGATAATTCGAAACAATTGCGAAAATTTATCGACGTCATTATTTCGAAGAGCTCCGGCGCTTAATGTGTTAATCATGATTTCAGATTGGCGATGCCTCCCTCAATTCCCGTGTGAGATGTTAGTTTTTAAATTAATCGCACTGTATAATGAAGAGATTTGTTAGTCAAGATAAGAAATTGTAGTATACAGTAGTAGTAACAAAAATGGGTCCCGATATTTTTGGGCTCATATTTTTAACATTTGAGGTGCTCGGGATCAAACACGCTCTAATCACAGTTTCAATTGCAAAATCCTATGTCTTTGAAGTTGTTTATACGGCCATTTTCACAATTAAGATTGAAAGTAATTATTATGAAATCAGTATTAAAATTTATTCAGATTTCAATATAGTTCCTAGACTTACTGATAATATTTTTCTCTCATATATATACGCGCTCCGAAAAACGACAGTGTGAAAGAATATTTTACTTTTCGTTACACACCGGAATACACAAAATAACTTAAATTATACTTAAAACCAGTGGCGACTCGTGGATAAAATACCTGGGGGTGCTGCGGTTGATTTAAAATAAAAAAAAATGTTATTTGGATTATATTTTACTTTTAACATCAAAAATATTAAAATTTTACATTACACCTATTTTTATTTCACTATAAAATTCATTCTTCTGTCTTTTTTCCCGTAGTTGAAAACTTTTTTTTCACTGGTTTACCATGCCTGATCCGAGGGTTTCATGAAAACCTTTCATCAGAGCTGTAAGACCACTGTTGGTTGAATTAGATAGCACATGCTTACATTCACTGATATCCTTAACAATTCTCTTAAGAAATTCAAACTAAAATACTTACTGCATAAGGTGATGTTTTTAAATGGCCGCTATGGCACCCGAATGACATATATGGCGATGTGTTAGTTCTTCAATTCGACAAAAGATAGTTTCACTTATCTGAACTCTACAATTTAGAGTAATTTCGCGTCTACGTTTCTTATTTTGGGCACATTTATTGAAAAAGGTCTGATACATGGTCAACTACCCGTACATTTACCTTAGTTATTCTTATGACAGCTTAGAATCATGCAATAATTGCACAAAAAAATGGTTGGGTGGATAAAGGTTAAAATTCTTTTATTATAATGTAGACACATGCATTCATTGCAGAGAGGTTTTTATTTTTAAGGTATTTGAACAATGTAATTATTCTATGAATAAAATACATACAAATATGCAATAACAACATTATATGAAACACATATTTTCGACTTAAGTTTTTCTTAACCAGGCGGCGATAACGAAACACTGTTTATGCAAGTATTGTAACGCCAGAGATAATCCTTTTATTACTGTAATCTGCATGCTAACCCTCAATCGCCCCAAGCATGTAAGTATTTAATTAGATCCATAGATAACAATTAGTCAATAATCAAGTTTGCACTTACAGCCATATGGTCATCCTTGTTATTGCCGCAAGATGCTCACGCAGACTGCTCAACCATTATGAATAAGGAGATAAGTTTAGTAAAATTAGATGTTATCTTGTTAAATCCTAACTAACTAATCGTAAATTGGATGATTATGGTTCGTGTAGAATGAATGGACTAACAAAGAATAATATTGAATATCTGTATTTAACTTTTTCTTAAATTTGTATTTATTTATAATATGGTAAAATTAAAAAGTATTCAGTTATACGAGAATTAAATCAGTTCACTTACAGTTATTTCGGCTTCACGCCATTTTCAGAACTTTTCGTTCTGAAATTGTAGTAAAACTAAATGGGTTATTTTTACCATATTAAATTGTTGAGAATTTCCTCCCTACCAATCTGATCCTAAAAGTGGGGTGTAGCGACAGCGGTTAGCATACTACCTTACCAGTAGTCCTGTCTATTCATACTCTCTACGAAAAAAAAGGTTGAAAGACTAGTAAAAAGCAGTTCTTGTAGAAAAACTTCTGTTGATATACCTCCATTAGGAATATGGATAGCATCCGGATGCTCCACATTGGGAGGGGACATGGTAATAAAATGCTGACAATCTTGAAAAATTATTTTTGATACAGAGTTGTACAATTGACAATTTTGTTATTCCAGTTGTTGTGTAACTAGGTATTACAAATGAGTGTCATTAAAGGCAGAATAACATAGTTGTCAATTTTAAAGTCTTGAATTAACGGCTAAGACAGCGCTAGTGGTTAGCTAATCACCCTCACTACGTCTCGTTTTTAGGATTGAATTAGAGTTCTAGACATCACAACGCGGATCGATATTTTTTATTAGTTTATTTAAATGGTCAAGTTCACATATTTTGACCCTAAATACAGTATCAACTGTGGAAAGGTAAAAGGACGTATACCACACAAAAATATATTGTGTATAGCCCATATAAAGTGTGTATTAAATTGTATACATTGTGGTTATCGAAGAAAAAATATTTTGAAAATACTGAGGAATACGTCCTATTGCCTTTCTAGAGTCGATATATTAAATATATATAAATAAATATAGTGTATTAACACGTTTTGTATGAGTTATACACAATATTTTTTTAGTGTTGGTTACGACCTTTTGCCTTTCTATAGTCGATATGGACTTCTAATAGAGTTTTTTCTTAACCAAAGTTTTTCTACAATAACTGCTTTCAATTCTCTCTCTAAACCAGTGTTCCCCAAAAAGTGGTCCGCGGCCCAACGCCGGGCCGCCAACAGTATGCCAAAGTTCAAGCAATTCGCCATGCAAAAATATTAAATATAGGATATTTTCGCCTCCACGTTTACTTGTATTTTTAGTTTTTGTTAATTAATAATAATTGGTAGGATAATGTGACACGATGGTCGCTGGTTTTCTCAGAATCGACAGTCATAAATCTTCTCAGGTACACTCAGGGAGAACAGAAATATTTGCTCTTGGATAGTGAACCCAGATGCAAAACCCTACCTAAAAATGTTAGCAAAAATTTCATATGTATATTTGTTAGTTATAGTTATGTCCATCCGTCACAGTATAAGATTTAAAAAGATCTTAGATAAATGACCATTTTTATTTCGGTATCAGTGGTTCGCGAAATTTTTTTCTTTTTTTTACCGGTCCGCAGGTCTAAAAAGGCTGGGAAACACTGTTCTAAACCACTCGTTTTACGAGAGAGTTAGAATATAAAGATGCTTACAACAGGGTTGGTGGTTAGCTACTCACTCTCGCTACACCCTGTGTTTAGGGTCAGATGCGTAGGAAAGAATTAAGACATCATTAAATATTAATAATATTCTTCGTATAATATTGTAATTGTCTTTATTATGTCCATTTGTTTCAAGCAGAAGATTTATTGACACCATTTGTTTGGTGTCTTTAAATTTGTTCGCCACTGGATATAACTAGTTCACTCACTCTAGATCGAGAGACTATAATATAGCTTTAACAAAACTTGGCGTACGGTGGGCAATATGTTTTTCAAATGAGATCACGGACAGGGCTCATTAGTTATTAATCAATGTGGTGCGGGCCTGCACTTATTAAAATAGGGATAAATCAATCGTAGTCTTTAGTTCACTGAAGCATTAAATTGTTGATGTTATTAATTAATTTTCTAAGAAGCAATTATTTACGACGGGATATTTAAATAAAAATATATATATAAAAATAAAAATAAAATTGATAACTGTGTCATTACACTGGTTGTGTTACAAAGTATGTCCGCTTTTTGACAAGCATCTTCAGACAAACCTTATTGTAAAGATATTTATTTATAAAGTGAACATTGATTCTAATAAATTTTTTAAAAATTACAAAGTCATGGGGAATAAGACAGAAACAATAATAGTACCAAATTTGAATTGTTGAAATGTTGTACATTTCCATGTATTCCGTCACTAGTAGAGTCATAACACGGGTTTCGCCTTTCGGCATATTCAGGAATTCGGGCACACGAATGAACTCGAACTGACAGTTACGATTATACCTTTGCGTGTCCGGCTAGTTCTCTTCGCGTATTTTTATTTTATATTTTATACAAAATGTCGAAAAGCAATCGTATTCTAATAATCTATCTTTATGCTGAAGCGATGTTAGTATAATTTTAGTGATTTTATTTCTTAATATATTCATAGTGGTTGCCCAATTAACCACGTTTCAATGGAAAACGATTTTACGGTGTACGAATAAATGAAACTGCACGTCTAATGCGTAATTATTGCACGTGCTTTTTCATAAATATTTATTTCTTGTGAGATAACACCATTAGCATAATTGCAAACAAAGTGTGCAAGTGAAAATACAATCGTATTTTGCTATCAGTTTCAGAAGTTATCGTAGCACATCGGCAAAGGATCGATTACCAGAACCATAGTCCGAATCTGGCGTTAATAATTCCACCATCAACTGCAATTTCAACAAATACAACACAATAATAACGGTGTTTTGGCCAATTGATGTAACCCTGATGTAAAATTGAAATTGTTCAAGAGTAAAAACTGTTTTTATCGAAAACGTTATATGGTGAGTTGCGTTATGAATCTTTGACATGTACTCCTGTAAATTCGCATGTTTGCAGATACGACCCTACGTAGAGAGTGTCGATATACTCTTACATCAAGTGGTCGGGTCAGAATTTTTAAACCTAAAACTAATGTAAAATGATGTTTCCCATCTGAAAAGTGGTAAATTTATTTTTCTAATTTACGTCAGTTGGTTGAGGCTTGCTCTGTCGTCTTTAAAATGAGATCCAATCAAAACACCGTCAATATATTGAAATATTTTCGATGAGTTTGGCAGTAACTTAGTGGAAATTAGTTTTCAATATAAAATTAAAATTCATAAGCTTGTTATTTCAATGGTTTTGTTAAATGCATATGCACCTTACTTTTTTTTTATCTCCGCTCCTTATGAGGAGCATAATATGCACTAATAATGAAGATATCTCAACAGAAGTGTTTCTACGAGAATTTCTTGTTACTCAGTTACCCAACCTCAACCTACCAACGAGGATATCGCTAGGAAAAGACGAGTAGTTAGCTAATCACTCTCTATGCGCCCCATTTTTAGAATGGAATTCAAGAAATATGAAAGGAATTTACAGGCTTTCAAACAAATCATAGAATGTTCCCGATCAGTAGTACATATAGATTTTATTTTTAAAACATAACACTTTTCTACCAAGAATTGACAGTTAACACCTTAAAGAGATTAATAATAGGAGTTTTCAGAGGTTTTCATACGATTTTCGTAGATGGTACAGTTTGGACCTAAAGTAATAATAAACACTTTCTAAAATAACCACAGATTACCACTTGCTACATTTTGGAACTGGTAGATGTCGGTATTCTAATCATTTTCTCAAACTCAACTTTAAACAGTATTTTTTTACTTGTTAATCTTTGGAACAGAGAAATCGATTTGGTTTAATGTAATTTTGCTTAATGTTTTATTTGACTATGAAATTTGAATATCGAAAATGCAAACTTCGTTCCAATATGGAGTATTTTAGTTACGAAAAAAAACGTTTGTTGCATAATAATTTAGTAACAATCTAAATTAGTTTCTGCGATTAACGCAGGATATACGTGTTTCCAACAGTGAGAGTTAATCAGATAAAATATCAGCAAACGATACGCTCCATGCGTGTGGAAGGAGGAACAGTCTTATCTTGAAATCCGTTGTGCATCCGGCTAATTTTATAATTTAGCGAGGATATTCGTGAAATTTCCCACATAGAGTAAAAGACATAAATAATGCTCAAAAACTACCGTGCTGTATGATTGAAAACCAGTCCCATATAAACATATTTAATAATTTATAAACTTAAAAAAATATGTGCCAGATATTTAGTTATTTTTTGAAATCAGATAAGATCAACAAGAGGAGAAATTAAATCACGAACATCCACGCCCAAGATCTCAAATATCTGAATACAACCTTATCGGGGCTTGAACTCAGACCCATGTTATTACTAAGGTATAGCATTACTACTGCGGGGAACGAATCAATACAAATGGCAACACATAAGAGCTGCCAACGCTAGCAGGAAACAGAGAAACTGGCAGAACGCGCCATACCGTCAGACAACACGGAAAACAATACTACTTTTCTGGCCATCGACCACGGTACGTCGGCGACAGACCTGTCCTTAAATTGTCCTAAGTATTAGCCCTCTCTAAAAAAATAATGGTTGAGCGATTGAATATCAGCAAGTTGGGATGTTCCAAATTCTCCACATTTAGAACGGATATGAAAAGTAATTATCAATATTTCACTATTTTATTTAAGAGAGAGGATTCGCTACGATTGTGAGCAGAGAGTAGTTTAAACAAAATAAAATGTCACTTTGATTACATAATATCATATGATGAACTCGGTTGTATTATTGGAATAATGGAAAGTTGAATTGATTTTTTTCCGTTTTCCCATATTTTAAGAATAGGAGATCGATGGTTTTACGCAAATAACACACGGCTTTGAGCGACTTACACAAATCAAATCATTGGCCGACACGCGTTAAAACTTCTATGTCGTCACATGCTTACCAAACGCAGACCATTGTGTACGAACGCTGGCCTCTCATATATTTAAAATTGTTTTTAAAATCACACTTAAGTACGTTATCTCCAGAAAGTGTAAATTCATTTATTTGTAAAAGATAGATGTTTTTATTAATAATGAACAGTAAAAGAAAATTCATTTTGTCTAAGCGTACTTTAGAAAAACCAATCCTAAAGTATCTCATTGTCCTCGGCATTTGTTATTTTTAGAGTGTACGAGAATTCGGTCCTCGTATCCTGAAAATTGAGTCACATTTCTTAACGCAACTAATTATTTGGTCAGTAATTCCATGTGTGATTAGTAGCTATTTCAATACATGTTCAGTTAATAGGTATGTTTGTTCAGTAAATTATTGCCAAATAAATAAAAGTTAGGTTTTACATAAATATCTGATCGTTTAATTTAATAACCGACCACATATTTACTGATCATTTCTATTTTTTATTGTCAAAAAAATTAAATAGTTGCTCACCCAATAAACGCAGGCCATTTTATATTTATAATAATTTTTAATTGAATTAATTAAACTAAATTTATGTTTTAATTTGCGTAAAGTATTATATACTATAAATTTCTTCTGGAACGGAGAACTAACAAGACAGGTAGCAGATTGTTGTTTTATTAATGGGCTCACAATCGATAAGAAAAATAAGAAAAAAGATTTACTATAGAAATTAAATAAATTTGTTAAACCTATTATTAGCACGAGTAATGTTGCGTACATATTATATTAATGAACGTGCATTAATTTAATTTGAGCATGTTGCAGAGCAGTGGAATTGAACCAGTGGCTTGTGGTACAAAAAGATTTAAAATTAAAAAAATAAGTAATTTATTGACATAGTATCGGTATAAAAGATTCTAAAATTTCAAATTACAATAATGAAAAAATAATAAAAATGTAACTTGCAGTTGAGGAATATTACATTCCAACTGCACCAAACAAAAGAGAATGTTTTTGTTATTAATCTTCATGGAACCTCAAAAATGACAAAATGTAGAGCTGAATCTTTTTTGGTGCAATGTCTTCAATTGCCAAGTTTAAAAACAGTATGCATTTCTTCTAAGTTTTTCTATAATTAACAAACGTTAATAAAATTTTCTGAAGTTAAAAAGTCTGATGAAAGCGTGATGTTGAAACAGTAATTACAGTTATTAGTATTATTTTTCAATTATTGTAGTATTAAAAACGTTGATTATCTTGTGTTAGGAAACCGTACCAGTTTTTTGGTTTTGAATTATTTATTTATTTATTGTAAATTTAAAAAAATTTAAATGCATGGCATTACAGCTGACGCCAATGCGCCATGCATTCCACAAACATAATAACAGTAACAACAATAATAATAATTATTAAAAACAGTACTATTAATAAAAACAATAATGAAAATAAAAACATTTTTTTTTAAATTACTAAATAATAATAAAAAAAGACATTATTAATTTAAAAGGAAAAGATATTTAGTGAACAATACCCATAGTTTAGTGTTGAAAATATCCAGCTCTCTAGGCAGTGCATTAATCATCCGAACGGCTCTGGCAACTGGTGACTCGAATGACCGACGCGAAGAACAAGTTTTAAGAATAAAAATTGTCTGGATATGGTTTCGGCCACGAAGATAACAATTAGGAGCATGTAAATTAATAGACATGAGAATTTCAGGATTATAAACTCGTCCCTGAAGAAGAAGAGAGAAATGCTTTAGAATCGAAAACGATCTTCGTGCTTCAAGAGAGTGAAAAGATAGCATTCTTAAAGAAATTTAGTTGGGTAATACTCTTTTAGGGAACTATTAAAAGGAAAATATTTAAATTTTTTGAAATAGAAATATCGTAGAAATTTCTTATGAACTCGCTCCAATTTCAACTTGTAGGAATTTTCATATGGACTCCAGATAATAGATCCATATTCAAGCGTACTGAGAACCAAGGAAATGTATAGAGTGCGAAACACAGTTGGGTTTTCGAATGGTTTACTTTGCCTAACTATAAACCCGAGAAGTTTGCTAGCACGCAAAGCAACGGAATTAATATGTGAATGAAATGTGAAAGAAGAGTCAAACGTTATACCGAGATCAACAATTTCAGATAAACGCTGTAAAGTATTATTCGATATCACATAATTATATTTAATAGGCAATCTTGAGCGAGAGAAAGAAATGCAAAAGCATTTCGAAAAGTTGAAGTCAAGTTTGTTTTTTATAGACCAATTTAAAATCGAGTCTATATTATGTTGCAGAATAGTACAATCAGACTCCTTCTTGATAGTTAAAAACAGTTTTAGGTCATCTGCAAAGAGCAGATACTTTATTCCACTCATGCTTTCCACAATATCATTAATAAAAATAAGAAATAAAATTGGACCGAGATTCGATCCCTGTGGTACCCCAGAATATGTTGGAAAAATATTTGATGCGCATCCAGCGTATTCAACATATTGTCGTCGTTTTGACAAATAAGAAACAAAAAATTTAATTAACTTATTTGAGCTTCCTATAGCACTTAATTTATTTATCAGAATATCGTGATCGACACTATCAAATGCTTTCGAAATATCCGTGTAAATAACATCAACCTGACAATGGGAATCCAAAGATTTTGATATATACTCACTATACACCATTAGATTGGTGATAGTTGAGCGCGCTGATCTAAAACCATGTTGGGAATCAGTTAACGACAGTCAACATGCATATAGATATATCTATGTAGCATTGATTCAAAAGTTTAGCCGGTGCTGATAAAATTGCTACGGGCCTAAAATTTGTTATCTCTGACAGAGAGCTTTTTTTATGGACCGGTCTTATACGAGTCAAACTCCAGCATTCGGGAAAAGTGGAGGTACTTTAACTTAAATTGAACAGATACATTAGAGGGGCACTTAAAAAAAGTTTGCAGCCTTTAAGTAACCATGGAGGAATACCATCAGGACCCACTGAAGATTTTGGGTACAGACGCGAGAAAGCGTAACGCATATCGGACTCATCAAAATAGTTGATATTAAGAGTGGGCCAAGAAGAATGCGCGTACTCGGATTCTGAGTGAATAAGTTTTGGAGGAATTTTTGAGTAAACCGACCTGAAATGTTGCGCGAATCCCTCAGAAATAGGTCCGTAACCATTCAATACACTGCCGTTAAGAGACATGGATGAGAGCTGAGCAGAAGAGTCACGTATATTACGGACATAAGTCCAGAAAGCTTTTGGGTCTGAATTTATATTCATACCAATCCGGTTAATGTATGTTTTATAATCGTGATTAATGAGTTCGTGCACTCTATTGCGCAACTCTGAAAAAATAATATAATCTCTCTGACATTTAGAGCGTTTCCACTTTTTATGACATTTATATTTTAAGTTTATACATGTAATTACTTTTTTGGAAAACCATTTTGGATACCCACGCTTCATGGCCGAGTACACATTCAAATCAAAAATTTTATTAAAAACATCATAAACTTTTCTATAAAACATGCTGACAGCTTCATCAATATTTCCGATCAAGTACATATCGTCCCATTCGATGTCATGTATCTCGTTGTACATGTGCAATAGGTCACCTCGGCAAAAATTCCAAGAGGCTCTATTTCTATAATTATCACAGTAATCTTCATTCACATCACATCGTCCACGTTGATAACTGGATGCTTTCTTATTTAAAATGGGAAACTCAACTACTATAGCTGGATGATGTGTGTCCTCAGGAACAAGAGGGTCATCACTTGCGTACACAGAGAATTATGTATAGGAAACTTTTTCTTTCATTTATCAGTCATCAAAATAGGACACTTGACCAAAGCCAAGTAAAACTAGTCCCGGTCTTCGATGATTAATAATTGTTCAATATTATATTTGTGTAATTTAGGATGTCAACTGAGAGTTCTTGGTGATATTTGAAATGTTGAAATTTTGTACATTTCCATGCATTTTGTCACTAACGACCAGGCTTTCACCTATCAGTTTGAGTTGATTCGTGTGCTCGAATACCTGAAGATGCCAAAAGGCGAAACCCAGGTCGTCAGTGCCCAAATACATGGAAATGTACATTTTAGCAATTCAAATTTTACATTTATGTATATTTACTAGTCAGTCGTAACGATGACGATAATTATTTCACACGATAGTGACTATTTTTGATTTGTTGCATAAGCGTTCTTCAAAATGGTTGTCAATCACTTAAATCTAGTATTCATGCGCGGGCACTAATTCTAAATAAATAAACGAATAGGCGAATGAATGCAGCGGTTGCCATGAACGGCATGTGCATGTGCACCGCGCAGTGGCCGCAAGTCAGGAAGAATAGCCATGCTTCGCGTTGTGGAACTTGTGAACTGAATATTAATCGCCAACCAATGGACGTTACTACTAATGAATACTCAGCAATAATCAGATGCCTGCAAACTTCCTGTATTTGCTTCCTAGCTACAGAGGATTCCAACTATTCGCGATACTCCTATATATTTTTTAAAACCATGCTTGCGAAAGAAAGTGATATTTGTATAGATCGGGCACGAAATGAATTTTGTGTACGATAACATATTGGAAGCAAATGAAGGATCTTAATAGAAGTATTCTAATAATTACAGCGAGAGCCGCCATTAACAGTCTGTTCGTCGCATCGTAAACACATTCTTACATTCCGCCGTTTGGACCAGCGTTCTACTGTTTGTTTGCCAAATGTGATGTTGCCATTTTAATTTTGTTTGTACATAAATTTATACAAAAACGCGATACAGAACTACTGTTTTTCTTGAAGGTTGTCCTTAAAGGTGCGATTTCATATATCTAACTTATAGGGTGAGATATCCATAGGCCATTCAGTTACTAAATATTCATTAAAATGTAGTAAAATATACAACGTAGAGTAGTTCTTATTGCACATATGCGCCAGGTGTCTCCAACCTTTTCAGTGGATTCCCCTGGCAGTTGTTCCTCGGCCGCTCGAATGTAAATGATGGGCAGTGTAAAAGAGTAAATCACGATTTCACATCCAAGATATGCTATCACCCGAAAGATTAAAGTTACACACAACAGCTCAGAGCTCTCAGCGCACAACCAAGTGTCGGTAAATTTATAAGGCAATGCAGATATGTGTAATGTATGTAAGTGCCCACAGGGTGATTGACCACTGTAAAAGCATAATGATATTACTTTATCGTTCCCATAAACAAATATGCAAAATATTTGCTCAATAATACCAATAATTTTATTAATTATAAAAATCTGGGTATACTAAATATTGCCAATCGAAGTAATCTGGAGATAAATTAGAGACTAGATATGAGTCACTAACGTCAAAAGTAAACCATTCGAAATTGCCTTCTCCGATTGAATTTGACCTGACCGAAAAATCCTCATTCTCAATTTACCATGAGCTGTTTAATTAAATGTGTTAATTAGAGTATCCAATCCCGGACCCTCTTTCTGATCCCGGGATTTCGGGCTTCAGAATTTCTCAATCTCGGGATGCCGTGATTGGTCATTAAATTTAATTTCACATTGTACATTAAAAATTTTATGTGTGTACATTGTTTTTTTTGATGATTTAAAATCAGACAGTCGTTTAAAAAAAATTTAAAACGTAATGATCAAAATAATTTTACTTTATTTATCTCATTATTATGGTAGGTTTTATCAGATGGTATCCAAAAAGAGGATATTTTTTCAATTCGACTTTAAAATATTGTCCTCCATCAGTTTAAGAAACGGTCCTAATTTGTCATCCATTTCAAATTGGTTAAGAACGACTGTGACAAAATATGAGAAAGATGAAGTCACATTGTAGTTGATCTGGACGTTTTAATTTGATATATAAATTATTTTTTAATATAAAATAAAAATATATGACTTTGTTTGCGTAGATAACGTAGTAAAATTTACAAACAGCCTAAAGGTTTGTTTACCCATGAGGGGCCCAATTTCACCATTACTTGCGGATATTTTCATCGATTATTTCAAAAATAATATGTTTAAATCAAAATATCCCTTAATCAAAAACATTTAAAAATGGTATCGTTATGTCGACGATATCTTTTGTATTTGGGCAGGCACGGATAGACAACTTAACACCTTCCTGCAGCATATTAACTCGATACACAAAGACATTAGATTCACTTTAGAAGTTGAACATCAAAAAATGCTAAATTTTCTGGACATTACTTTAAAAATTAGTAATTGAAATAAATTAGAGTTTGCTATTTATAGAAAACCTACGTATATCGACGTGGTTATTCCTACGGAGTCATTGCATCCATGGTCACAGAAACTATCATCATTTCACTCGATGATAAATAGATTAGTTAATATCCCCTTAACTCAGATAAATTGTGAAATAGAATTAAATACTATAAAACAAATTGCGTTCAATAACGGTTATAGCACCGATTTAGTTAATAATATATTAAAACGAAAGCAATCAAATAGATTAATGCTAGATTATATTTACAAAGACCGAACACATGATAGGACTTTTACCTGGCGTAGAATCATTTATTTTGGAGAGACATCATGAAATATGTCAAAGCTATTATCGGATAACTTGCAGGCAGCTTTTTAAACAGTTAATAATTAAGGTAAAATCTTATTGAACAATAAAGATCGAATAGAATCATTGTCACAGTGTGTAATATACCGCTTTCTTGTGAAAACTGTCAAGCTTCCTATGTAGGACAGACAGATAGAAGCTTTAATATTAGAGTTAAAAAACATATAAAATATCGCAAAAGTAATAATTTTTGAATTTGCGAATCATTTAATTAAAAATAATCATAATTTAACTTAATAATTTAATTTAAATAAAAATAATAACGTGGAAATACTCCACCGAGTAAATAAAAAATTATTAAAATGAATAGCTTAGAGTTTTTAGAAATAAATAAAACCATTAACAGTAATGGAGGATTAGTAAATAACATTATAAATAGAACAGGCGGCTCGTCACTATTAAATTTCTTTCCCTTCGGTTTTTCACTTCCAAGTAGCAGTAATTGATTTGTAAGTAGTCATCAGTGATTATGTCTTACCACCCCACCTCCAGTAGAATGAATTAAAGCCCACCCCACCCTTTATTTTTAATGTAAGAATTAGAATCATTGTTTACCTTAGAAATAAATAACCTTGCGATACGGTTAGTTTGAAGATGCTTCTTAAAGAGGTGAAACGCGCCACGTTAGTGATAAACCAAGTGGAATAACTAAGTGGATAAGTTATCAATTTTAATTTTATATTAACTCAATTTCATGTTAAGCAGTCCTGTTAAGATTATTATTTTATCAGTTTATAATGCTTGCTATGAGCGAAATCAGTCCTTATAGTTATACAAATGTGGAAGTCGTACATAACAAATTGTGTTGTATTTTTAAAATATGTAATTTTGGCAATATGGCACACCCTGGTTTTGTTTTATTAGGGTCCATAACTGACAGCGCATCGCTTTAATGGTAATGATTCTTGGTAGTTAAATCGAGTCATTGTCGTTAAAAACAATTGGTTGCCTTAGGGCTATAGCTAAAAACTAGAAAGCGTCCAGCGGACGGGTCTATTATTGACAACAAAAGGAGGAACCTCCAGTGGTTGAACTATAATTTTTATTTTGGTGGGCTTTTGGAGCCGGCCGGCGTCGCAAGTAATTATAAATTGTTTTTGTTTGTTTTGAAATTGGACTTAATTTAAATTTAAAATCGTTTGTTGTGTCAATTGTATTATAACGTAAAGGTAAATTCATGTGTTAAGTAAATTTATAGTAGACTCAATTTTATGTGTTACTGATATTTTGTGTAATAAACCACTGCATCTTCGTTAGTTAAATAAAAGATGAACTGGATTTGAAATGGTGTTTGCTTGAGATACCAGACCTCCCGGGCGTTGATAACCAAACATTCACCTTTCTTCGATTCGGTCTTCTCAAATGATTGTTACTTTCAGGTAAAGTATCGAATCTTATGGTATTGGAAACACCTACTAACCTACCTGGGTACAACAAAGCGACAGTTAAATGAAGGCACAATAAGAAAAAGCTCGCAAGTTTTTTTAGTATTGTCAAATTGAATACTTGTTCATTGAATGGTTGAATAAAACTTTCCTCAAAAATAACCGTTAACTTTTTTACATACATAAATAACATCAATTGGTTTTTCCTAGCATGTTGTCTACGTATATAAGAAGTTTTTTTCTCACTAATAGATATTAAATAGGTTTAAAACTCTCGAGAAATGTGTCACAGAAAAGAAGCGAGGAAGAATATATCGAGGAAGCGAGTGAATACTCTTAGTTGGTAGCCATATTGATTTTTTACTACAATTGTACTACATTTGTTGTTTCAATTAATAAATAATATCAAGAATGAAATATGCATAAGATGACTTGATTGAAAATATTTATTTGGTCAGTAACTAAGGCTTCGGTTGCGGTGTTCACGAGCTCAAATCCCAGTACAGGCAGTTTCATAAATTTATGTCCGAAGTCATGGATGTTTTTAATGTCTTAAAATCCTCTCACACCCATCCGATCCTAAAAACTGGGTGTACCGATAGCTATAAGTTAACCACTAGTATTTCATATTTCGTAAGAGCCATTCTAGACAGACATTCATTGTTGGCGTCCGTGGCGCAGTTGGTAGGGTCGTGGAATACGGTTACGGATGTCTCGGGTTCGATTCCCGGTGCGGAGAGTTTTCATAAATTGATATATCAATCGATATATGGATTTCTGTTCGTAGTTTTAGAGTGTGTATTGTCTAAAACTCCCTCCTAACCTACCCATCCGATTCTCACGGGGCGCAGCGGGAGCGATCAGCTAACCACTAGTCCTGTCCTAGCCCGATTCTTCTATCCCTACTCTATTCTAAAAAAGAGAAGATGAGCGACTGAGTAATAAGCAGTTCTCATATAAAAATTCTGTTAAGATACCACCATTAGGAAACCATATGCTCCACATTGGGAGCGGACATGAAAGATAAAAAATGAAACTTTTTTTATCATTCCTTTTTTTTAAATGTTGTCCTCTATTAAAAATCAATAAAAAAAAACCATTCGAATGTCTAAAAATATATTAAATCATATAAATTTCAATTGAAGGAATAATATACACAAATATAATTTTGAATGTACACATGAAAATACACTTTATGACCAATCACGAGATTGAGAAATTCTGAAACCCGAAATTTCGGTATTATAAAAATGCTCCGTGTTTGGATGCCCTAACAGGAACACCTTAAAAATATAATATAGTAACTGATGGCATATTAAATATTGATCAGTGCATACTGTGAAATTGGTTTATTACTGATGAATTAAAAATAAATTAATAAAGTAAATACGAGGTATAAAGTAATTAAACGTTTTTTGATACAGTGGGGTTTCCACATATCATAAAGAAGGAGGTTGAAGTATTTTGTCATTAATGGAAGACCATTTACAACAATCCCAACTGTTAAGCCTGCAGTTACAAAATACATTTCACTTCAATAAGTTAATAGGTTTTAGACCGTTGAGGAAGATTAATAAACCTATTCGTAGAAATAAACACGTTTATAATTGAAAGAACTAAGAGTAGAAAAAATATTTGATACAATAGTAATCGCCGATGCACCAAATATCTCATCTAATCAATCGCGATAAACCGTAAGCCGGTAGTTGTTTATTTGTTGTATTATGACCAGAAAATGAATAAAGTCAAAACTAAAAAAAATGTCTTTAAATTGAAATTAAAGCCTCGGAATGCGATGATCGATCGTGACAAATGAATCATGGCACAGAGTGGCCACTTTGGCAAAAAATTCTATTCATTGAAGATCTGTTGTATATTTCTGTGTGGGGCCATTAACTGTATTTTATTTTTAATTTACAACACTTGACCGCATGCTTCGTAAACACCGGTAGCAGGCAATTTCGAATGTGCTTCTCAAACTCATGAAAATACTGATAAATATTATGAATTCATACATTTGAGTACCTTGGTATTAAAGTCAAATAAGCGCCACATTCCACGAAAGTCATATTTTTATTGTTTCTGGTACCGCCAATTTGGATAAGTTTGCCCATCGGTCTAAGATTGACCCACTATATGGAAAAAGGTTTTACATTATTCTGTTATAATACCATGATAATACTAATGCCATATGAATATTTTTAGTTAAGCAAAGGTATTAATTAAGTAGCTCCTAGTGGTAAATATATAAATTATTGTGCAACATAATTTGTTTTATTGTTGAATTTGTAAGCTGTCAGTTTGGAATGATAAACCACGATTTAAAAACTTATCTTGAAATAAATTGGATTAGCCGTATTTTCAATTTGTATTACCATTCTGTAAACCAAATGCTGCATATTTTTTCACATCTCAGTTATGTACAGAATATAAAAAAACATAAAGAAAAGTAGTCAAGACTTTAAAATCACCGAATTTACAGTAATTACAGTGATAATTTGTTTCATGTACCAAAGTTCCCCGATTTGGATGAAAATTTTGCCCTCCTTGTTTTATCTATATTTGTACATCAATTATAACAATAAATATATTTATGTGAATTAAATTTCATCTAAAGACATTTTTATTTCTAACAATACCACCCATAAATGCAATGGCGAACCATAAAGACACAAAAAACCTTAGAACTGGGCCAAAGTTACCCAGATTGACTTTAGTGTAAGTGATGTTCTTTTCAAAAAATTCATCAAAACTATCAGGATCCAACGGTTTCATATAGATTTTTTAGTTTAAAGTTAGTATATAGATTCAAAAACGGACACTTATTAACATACATCGCGAAACCAGTCGATTTATTATACACATTGACCAATCACAGAGCTAGAATTTACTTTAAAGTGTAATGGCTGCCTGCATCAATGCAGTGTAGAATATGTATGACATGAAAAGACACTTCTGCTGAATATTTTCGGAGATGGCTTACGTTCCACTTTCATAAAAATTTACTCAAATTAATAATAGTAGTTTTTTACAACCATATAATATTGCTACATTATGAATTACCATCGAGCAAAAGAATGTATTCATTGGGGGCGCGATTTTTAGTTGTCAAGTTCAGAGGTATCACTTTGTTGATAATCCTTATTCATTTGAGATGTTTATATTCTCTTCTCGATTTATAAAATGGAAGTCATATAAAATTGAAACAAACAGTGATATAATATGTGTTTATAGTTGATAACGCTAGATTAATCTTCTGAAAATTGAATAACTCAAATGTGTCCTACATAAATATGTCGATCACTGTATTCTTAATTTTAAAATATCAGTCGCCCAGTTGATTCCTCGGAAATCTCCAAATAAAATATATTTAGATAATGGGAAAAGCATTTTTCAAATTGTCACCATAAATCAAATATCGATTTGTACCCAAGTGTTTAACAATTGTTAAACACTTGTTTACCTTAGTACTTTCCGAGTAAAGTCCCAAAAAAAAAACATTTTGTTTAATTCTTTAGAAGGTTATCTGTATTAGCATTTTTTTGGTGATATTTTTGAGACGGAGCGCACAATCTTACATATAACTGAATATTTAATTCAAAATTCATTTTTTTGGAGTTATCTGACTAATGAACTGAACGATCAAAATAACCCCTATGTGGATATTTTTATCCAACCCCCTTAAAAATGAATACCATTGTGTGAATAGGGTCTAGAAATGTTTGTGGGAATGAATCAATACCGATGGCAATATTAGAACATAAGCATAGACACGGACAGAATATGTACTACCTCACACACACGCGGATGACCATACTGTTTCACTGGCCATCGGTTCACAGTAGGACGACGGCAGCTCTATTTTTGAACTAAATCTCATTAATTATACAAGTTAGGAACACAATTCCTAAAGGTTTAATGCGTTCCCTGATATTACTTCTTTCAAAGTTCAGATGCTTTGAGTCTTAAAAAATGTTATGTCAATAAATGATACTTCTACTGCATAAAAATAATTTACAAATAGTAAATACATCGAAATGGTTTCGTAGCGTAGTGGTAAACGCGTTTATTATATTCGGGCTCAAATCACCGTAGAAGTACGTAAAATTTCATAAACAAATGTGGAGGTGGGCAAGAGATTGACTACGAGAGGTTGATTCAGTCAATACTCGTCAAAACTCAAAAATTGAAATACTTCATTAGTATCCCACATAAAAAACACACACATAAAGAATAAATAAAATAATAAAACTAATGCAGTTACATTTTCGTCCATATCTATCGGATGTGAATTAATATATTTTCATACAAGTGTTAGAAGCCAAAACTATTTGAGAATCATTTATATAAGGTATTTTTAAATACATTATAATAATTTCATTGAATGACAGAGATTATTTTATAATAGCTATATGTATGTTTTTCCTAATGTCACATGGTTGCATCTGTAAACGCGTATTTTGATCGATTAGGCTATAATTATTATGATTCGTAACAGTGACCTCAAAAATAGATGCGATTAAGTTCAACGCTTGGCTTCGTTTTTGATAGGTTTATAGGATTTAAGCACGTGCACATTGAATTAAGTTATTATTACAATAGTTCCGATACTGTATCAACAACCAAATGTTTGTAACTGGGGTAAAATACTCAAAATATGTTTGAAACTAACAAAATACGGAATAAAACTAAATTTAACTACTGCGGCGCTTTGGCAGTAAAAGTAGTGGTAAATATGCTTTACATTGTGCTATACGTTTTCTGCCTGAACAATTCCTAAATGATACTGAAAACAATGCAATTTTTTAGAAAATTTAATTGTGGATAGGAAGCTGTCAAAAGAATAGATAGATATTGAGTGAAATACGAACATAATATCGACGGTGTTTTGGCCAATTGATGTAAGAAAGTTGAAATAGTTCAGGAGAGAGTAAAAACTGTTTTTATCGAAAACATCATATAGTAAGTTGCGTAATGAATCTTTGAAATGCACTCCTGTAAATACTCTTGTTTGCAGATACGGTATTATACGTAGAGTGTCGATATGATAGTGGCTTACATCAAGTGACCGGGTCAGAAATTAGAACCTACGTAAAATGATGTTTCCTTTTCAAAAAGTAGTCAATTTTTTTTTTAATTACATCATTTGGTCGAGACCTGCTTTGTCATCTTTAAAATGAGATCCAATCATTAACTCATCGTCATATTTTTTGAGGGTTACATCAATTGGCCAAAACACCGTCAACCTGTCAAATGGTCGGTCTTGGAACAAACCAGACAAATATTTCAAATACGGCACGATTTGTGTCAATATAATTCGTAATTCACTGAAATAATCGGTTTCCTTGATTTAATATTTAAGGTTTAATATTTTGACAATTTCCGATGGTCAGTTAAATTTCGTACAGAATTTCAATGTTTTCAGCACCATTAAGTATTTTTTAGGCAGAAAAAGAGTGTATTATGTTGTAAAGTATATTTAACTAAATAGTAGATATTTTTTTAAATACATGTCAAAAATATGGTATTTACGATTCATAACTGCGATACTGTCAAATTACAAACCTCCAGCAAGAAATAATAAATGTGGCCGATTTTATTCATGGTCACCACAAACACTTTCACGGATTCACAAATAAAAAAATGTTTTTAATACGTCATCACCGAAATAAAGAATTATTTTATTACAGAAAAGATTAACAACACACTCTGCCAATGGGCGTTTTAAAACTGCACTTTTCCATTTATTTGTAGCAAATAAATTAATAATTGTCACAAAGCAGTAAGAAGTAAACAAAATAACCTGCACCAATCTATCTATTTTGACAAACGGGTATTCAACGAACCAATGCTATGTTTTAAATTGAATTTTAGCGAACAAGTGACGAACATCTCGTATACCCTCGAGGACACCTTGTGAATTGACAGTTTGAATTGGTAACTGCGTGTGATTATGAAAAATCAGTTCTCAAAATATTGAGGCGGCATTCATCTGAAAGGCATTTTATGCATGTACCGTTATGATATAATTTGATACGGACATAATGCCCTTCAACAAATATTCAATCAATTCCTATTTATTGAAATCAATTGTTGTGGCACCATTCTGGGAAATATTATAATGAAATGTGTTACAACATGTAGTCACTTCTTAAGAAGTTTTGTGCACTTGTATGCAGTAGCGTGCAGTTCTACGTAGGGATTGCAAATCACGGAGACTATTTTTGATTCTAGAATTTTATAAATTCGCCTGTGAGATAACTTAATATAATTAATTACAAAAGTGAAGAGGCATTTTGAATTTAAAAATCTTCTAATTAAATGTATGTTTTTTTTTAATTAAGCTTTCATGTTAAAATATAATAGTCAATCCTGGCAAAACAAGACACTCATATAAATCATTTGTTAGATTTTATGCAACACTTGTTTCTATTCGATTCATATTTACGTCAGAAATCAAGATGAAAGATTCGCTTTGATGTGATTTTGGGTCAAGTTCTTGGGTGGAATATTTGGATTTCGAGATGACAAACATAATTTGTTTGTACTAATTCCACATGTTTAAACATGTGGAAGTATATACAGTGATACCTCGATTCTATGTTTTCTGAGAACACTTAAAAATAAAGCTTCAAATAAAAGAGTAAAATTTTTATAAACAAGACTATGACGATTTTTGAACCATTGTGATCCCTTTGGATTCGGTTATTTGCTATATTTATTTTTTAAAATATAATGTCTTTCCACCAAGAATTGACAGTTAACACCTTAAAAGTGGTATTTGCAAAGCTTTTTCTTCAACTATGGATCCGTAAATAGGTATGTTTTCAGCTCGCACCTGTTGGTGCCACGTGTGAAGAATCTCATCAAGCTCAATAAAATAGACTCCTTAGTGGAATTTATTTTATTTGCTGACTTGCCGCACTTTTCGATTGTCGTGTTCAGAGTTGATGGTGCTAATCGTCTTGAATTATTTTCAATTTCTCAGCTGGGATTGTAGTTTTCTGAATGGGAGGCATTTTATTTACGAGTTAGAAAAATTCGTGATACGAGTTGCGAGGCAAGACTTAATGCCAAACGACATGTGCAACAAAGGTGCAGTCATAAGACGAAGCATTATGACAATGAATCATAAAGAATTCTACAATTTTTTATGATTCATTGTCATTCTATTTTGGAGTAGAACGTGCTTATGAAATGATAAATATTCAACAAAAACGGTCAATCGGGATAATATTTGTGACGGGACCATAATATGTAGATGAAAGATCAGGGAACGGTAAATGCGGAATTATTTAATACTGTATAGACTTATTTGGAATGTTAATGGCGTGTCAACGTCACGTGACATCCGAGGCAGAATTCAGCTACTTTCATGACATTTGAATAAAAAGTTGGCTGGAAAAATAGTCTTTGAATGAATAAATCGTTTGTCTTGGCGTAAACTGAGAAAAAATCAATTTCACCATTTGTTTGCTGTACAAAAAATGGTGTTTTATTTTTAAAATATAATGCCTTTTCATCAAGAATTGACAGACACCTTAAAAGTGAAAGGAAAACTCATGTGTACAGGGAAACGGATTTAATCGGGATTTCCCAAACATTTCCGTTACAGCGCTCTTTTGGAGTACCGATAATAAGATACCGACATTATTTTTTTTTCCAAAAGGATATAACAATTTAATTATTACATTGAAATGTCTGTATTGCCTGCCTGTTTTGAAAGTGTGTGTACGCTACTGCCTCACTTTATATTGTTATATTTATTCTTTCTCAATGAATGGCGACCAATAATAATTAAGCATGATTTCCGATAATACTATGAATACTATTATAAAATCAATTCGTTAAAAATGAATAACGTTGCTTACAATTCTTTAGGTGGTTGAATTTCAAAGCATACTTGATACCCGCTTTTACAATAAGACTTGAAAGAATGATCACGAATAATAGAGTTGGTTTAGTACAGCGTTTCCTAAATGGCGTTCTGCGGAACTTTGAGATCCTACCAAACAAAATTAGGCGTTTCGGAAGATCGAAGATATTTATAAATAAAAACTCTTTTCAGTAGTATCCTAAAAATACAAAAAATAGTCCAGATCGGTCAGTAGGCGTGGATTTAGACGTTTTATTATTATCAAATACACATGAAGGTATGACATTTTCTCATTACCTAAGCGTCCGCGGTCTATATAAACAATACACACAGTTCCAACGTGACGCAAATTCAGTGACAAACAAGCAACAATCAGTCCGTCAGTATGAAAACTAAAAAACAGCTACTTAGGACGTTCAGTATTTCAATTTCAATACCGTCATCTATGACGGGCGTTCCCACTGGTAAGATTATAAAGTAAGAGTAAAATCTCAATCTTTCCCTAAATCCTGAATTGTAAAAGCATTAAAATAGGTACAAAGCAATTAAAACAAACGTAGATCACACGTAGCTTGAAAAATGACATCAGTTTTTTTTCCCCCAGGAATTTCACATCAACAATTATTACTATTTTTAATTTACTTACTTTAAAATGAAAAATATTTATCTGGAATCACTGCTGTTGCTTTGTCAATGTCCTAGACATTAGTTATTAAAATATAACTGATAATCTGAAAAAGAATTTTAACAATTAAAAATACTCAAAGTCAACTCGAGGATAAAAGAACTTCATAAACATATGCAAGATAAAGCGCTTTGGAATTTTCATCAATACAAATAAATATGTTTTCTTCGATATACACAGTGAATTAATACCTCATCATGATTACATACTTATTCTCTATGTCTGTTTAAGCTGTTTTAACATTTGGATTTTGTTATTATAAAATAATTATTAGAACAGTACATAGGAATTAGTATATAGGGCAGAGGCCCTCTTTTCAAATTGATGGATGGGCCCCTTTCAATATTTTGTAATGGCAACGGTAATGATGGGCCCCATTTGGGTGGGCCCCTATTGACTGCTGGCAATCAATATTTTTAGAGCCAGTCCGCTACTGAGTACGTTTGAAAGAACCAGCGATTTTATATTCCCAGGAGCCTTCCTTGTATCTATATTTAATTAATTAAAAGCAGTATTAGTTATATCTATGGTACGTGACCCATAGATTATAATAGCACAAAGGGACACTTATAATATTGCACGTAGAAAATGATATAAGTAATGTATGTGTGTGTAGCTGTAGGGGGTGACCATCGATTAATCACGTGTGTGTGGTCCACTCGCTTCTATTATTATTATTTCTATTAATTTGAGTGCAACAATTGCTTCACGTTTCGAAATTGCATTGGCTGTTCTGTGTGAATATTATTATTTGCAGGTGAGTGGCCACACGTTCTGAACATTTTTCACGCCATAACGCAGTGGTTGCCAACCCGGAGCACGTGAGCACTTGGGTACCCGCGAGATGTCCCCAACTAACAAAAGCTTTTTAGTATTCTGTAACGGCGTTACATCTGTCTAAATTATATAAGTAATACAGCATTGCAACAAATCCAAAATGAACTGGTATATTGACAACATCAATGAACAAAGCAGTAACTTATTTTAGGTCTTCTTGCAGGTGGATTGAAAATTAATAATTAATATTAATACAAGGATCTTTTTCTTCTTTTTAGTAATTTCCCTTTCTGGTGAAAGTCGCGACCTCAGCCTATCGCAACAACTCCGTTTCCTTTGACTACTCTGCTCTGAGGGTCACCAGTAAGGACAAGACTGTGACGTCCTTCACTTAGTCACTCCAGAGAGTTGGGGCCCTTCCGTGTTTCCTTCTGTCATCGACCTTCTCTGTGACAATGAGTCTCTCGAGATTGTCAGTAGGCTTGCGGGTGATATGACCAAAAAATACCGAATAAGTGTCTGGATTATGGTCTATCCTGGATTTGTAGCTCAATCAATAATCAATTTCTAATAAAATTTGGATTATTGAGATTTTGTACACTTCCATGTATTTTGTCACTAACAACCCGGGTTTCGCCTTTGTCGCATTTGTATCTTCTATATAAACGTTAGACACTGTTTACTGTCTCTCAGTTCGAGTCCATTCGTGTGCTCGAATGCCTGAAGATGCCGAAAGGCGAAACCCGGGTCGTTAGTGACAAAATACATGGAAGTGTACAAAATCTCAATAATCCAAATTTGATATTGAAATTCCATCAAGCACCCTCAGTCGATGTCTTAAATTATAATTTCTAATAAATTTCTCTCCGGCGAAAAAAAAGTGAGTTACAACTTTATTCGTTGGGGACGTTGATTATTAGATCGAGGCAAACGGTTATGTTCAATTTTTATTTTTCGTCAGTCAAGCTGTATGACGTTCTGTTCGAGGAGAAAAAAATATTGAGTGCATTGGCTCATCGAAATACATGAGTGCACTGCGCACGAGAGTCCTCAAAATATAACAAATTAATTTTTGACGGCTATGCCACATGTCATATATTTTTTTTAAAGAACTCAATTTTGTATTAACTGATTTGAATGTGCTTAAATTTAATACATGTGTTTTAATTTTTAAGTTTTCATTCTGGTTCGTGTTTGTAAAAAGGTTACCGACCACTGCCATAACGCATACAACGAACGAATTAGAAGAATTATGTACATATTATATCTGAATAAGTTTCATATTTCCGCTCTCTTCCGAAAAATAGCTATATTTGAGGAAATTAAATAACTTTTGTACGACATAATATATAGCTTGAAAATGGTTCTTAAATAATATAAATTTAATAAAAACTAGTAAATAATAAAACCTAGTGACACAAATATAAAAATAAATGTATTGTTTTTTTAAAACTTTTATAATGACGCCCCCCCCCTGCTGCAACGCTATCTTGACACACGGAGTGAACCACATCCTACATCCCCTACCGTTGGTGATGGGCACATACAAAAAATGTAGATTTAAATATACTATTTAAAGTTAAAATTACCTAGCAATGTGTCTCCTACAAATTCAATAAATAATTTTTAGTTTGTGAAGTGTATATGGATTGTTAATTTTATATTACAACGGAAATGTTAATTTATTGTTTACCAATACGTAACCAGAGCTTATATAAGTTTAAAAAATAAATGTAGTTTTACAAATAATTATCTAGTATTATTGGATATCACTCTTAATTCAAACACTCTTCACTGCGTAGCAACAGTAAATAATGGTCACTATTTTTAACTGTCAATTCCAAAGTCAAAATACATTTTTCACTTTTCATATCCTAACTTTCGAATGCATCGCTTGATGAAATTATCAAAAATGTTGTGTTATTTAATTTCTCACTATCCTAATTTTGTCTTTTGCCTTACATTGTATTTCTTTTATTTCCAATGTGATGTTAAAATTGCATATTTAATTATAACTCGTCAGGTTGGATGCCCTGCAGCGCGGTCAGTGGAGAAAATGCGCATTACTTTCACGGGTCGGTAAAACAGAAAACTGCAGACATGCTCAACTATCCATAGAGATAATTAATTCGTCGATTTGAAATAGGGAAGAGTTTTATGTGAAGCCGTTAGATCTACAATACACATAATTAATAACATACGTCTATAGAGTTAATTCGAAACCTTCAACGATAATTATTCTTTAGAACTTGTTAATTATCTTTTCTACACTATTTGTACAGAGTAGAAGTTATCAGAATAATGATGTCGTTAATTTCAATTTGTTATTTGTACACTACACATCTTGAATATTTTTTAAATATCGGGCTTAGAATGACAAAAGTGTATAAGGGAATCACATTTTTTTCGATAAATGGTTATTCGCTTAAGAATGGCTAGTCATTGTGTAAAAAGTATAAGTGAGTTGGATCGTTGTTTTTGTAAAATATGTGACATCACTTTAACGAATTAAATTTTTACTGTCACCAAAACACTGTTGTAAACATAATAAATTCGAATTGTTGAGATTTTGTACATTTCCACGTATTTCGTCTCTAACGATCCGGGTTGCGCCTTTCTGCATCTTCAGGCATTCGAGTGTCAGTTCGAGTTCACTCGTGTATCAACAATTCAAATTTGATATTGAAATTCCATCAAGCACCCTCAGTCGACGTCTTAAATTATATCAGATATTGCTAAGAAATTGGTTAAACATTTTTCACCTCTGCAAACACTGAATGCACTTATTTAAAAATGCATTGTGCAATAATGCTCGCGAAAAAAATGTGCATTGGTCACGTTCTCCGTTCGTTCGGTGCATCTAATCTTATGCACAACATTGCACTATATTGGATTTGCTCCGGCCACAGTGCCGTAGATTAATAGGACAACGAACGTCAGTGGCGTAAGAATTTTATTGAAAAACTAACAAATTAACTATATAAGTTCCATGCGAAGTATGAAGGCTTAAATGATATTAAAAGAAAATTATAATTTAAGTGATTACTATGAGTGTCTCAGGAGCAATTGTTTTTTTTCCAAAAAATGTTCCACAATTTACATTACTTGATGTGGAAAAGAATAGAGCTGCATTTTAGTTTTTGTATAATAATGAGCTATGAAACGATGTCACCGATATTGAAAGACTATAATTCGGTTGCTCCACCGCCACCGGTAATATGTATGCAGCCACTGTTTTACGGGCGCCTTCCATAACGCAATAACGATCAAGAAATGAAACGAAGTTACTCATCATATTATTGGCCCGATGCACACCTGCACGGGACCGATCTTTTAAGCATGCACTATTGTGCTTAAGATAAGAAAAGTGCGAAAGAAAAAAAAATAAAATGTGACTTGCTCAGCCACTTCGTTTAAGCGATATTGTTAAAAACAGTTTATGTGGCAAAATATATATTTGATTAGAATGCCATTACATTGACAAATAAAAAAGACGTTATTATTGAAATCCAGATCTGAATCCGAGCCGTGTCCACGGGCTGGAATTGATTAAACTTCCTCCCATCCATTCGGCGCCCGGCGAGGGATAGCAAGATCTACTTACCATTACTTATATCCTAGCATTAGGAGTATTAAGAAGCTATTGTAGAAGTAGTTAGGTTGAGATAAGGTTCGTTAGGAGTCCATATGCTTCAAATCGAAAGTGGACTTGGTTGCAAAAAAGGATATTGAAAGAAATATAATAACAGAATCTTGTAAGGATGCTTGTAAGTGTCGGTAATTACTTATCCATATGTATATATAAATGACTGTTTGTTTGTTTGTCCGGTATGCGTTCTTTTAACATTCATCCGATTTCGATAAAACTTTGGTGAGCTGTTGTGCGCACACCACAAGGTTTTTGAAAAAAAAAATCTACAATCTAAAAAAAGAATCAAATACGTACAAACAACGACATCTTGGAAAACCTTCTGATTTATTCGTGTACGAACCAGACAATAAAACAAAAAATATTGTGTCTCCAAAACAAAAATACGTTCTTTCTTTGAGTTTGATTGCAACGTATGCCAGGTACTCGCTAGTGATTTATAAATTTGTTTCTTCTGTAAAGTCGTTTCAATAGTAGATGTAGCCCTTTGCCACCACACGACTGTACATTATACAATACTTATATCCGTTAAAGTCGAGTAAATTGAAAAAAATAATTAAATATTCTAAAATAACCACAATACATACTTACATATAATATAAAAAGGATGAGCCGAAGAAATGCTGGTGAATTGCTATAATTCATGTTTCAACATCAAATTTCCTACAAATGCAAATCTTGTTTTAGCTCACAAGAAAAGTATCAATTTTCCTTCCAACCTCGTTTATGGTTTTGTTTAACCATCTGCTAGACATTTTGAATAAAATATGAAATAGAAATCGTTTTAAAATAATATAAAAAAATGTTTCTCAAAGACATTTTAATTTCTATGTACATTATTCGAAACATTGTACGCCACTGCATTCGTCCATTCGTCGAGTAGGGTTCAAAAACCCTCACAACTTGTTGATGCAATTGTTTACATTGCGATTGCATAAATGCACGCCATATTGCTCCCCCTACTCGGGCCTTCCTTCATCATAAATTAAAAGAATTGAAGTGCCACATAATATTTGCTGAAACACCTTTCGAAGACAAATTACAATATAATATTTCTACCTGTAACGCATTTATATTTTTAGTATAAATCCCGGGACTATATATATTTTATTAATAATTTTTAGCTATTATACTTATGTTGGTCTTGTGGTGCAGTGGTCAACGTCGTTGGCTTCGGTTACAAATCTCACGCGTTTGCGTCCCATAAATGGATTTTTCAATCGTTTTATGGATTTATGTTCAAAGGCATGGATGGATATTTTGTGATGTCTAAAACTCCCTTCCATTCATCCGATCCTAATAACGGGGCGAAAGCGAGAGCGATTAGCTCACCATTAGTCTTGTCCTATACTTGTATACCCAGTCTCTTTGAAAAGAGGCGTTGAGCAACCGAGTAACAAGTAGTTCTCGTAGAAAAACTTATGTTGATATACCTCCATTAGGAGGCTGACTTAAAAAATACTTATAAGGCTTTATATTTCTGAGTGAAAAATTGTAAACCAATAAAAATACGTATCATAAACATGATTTGGACGATGGCGTGAAGCCGGAATGACATTTCCTGACATTTCCTATAAATTTTGTAGAACTAGATACTTACATTGATTGATATTTTTACCGTAAAGTTCTACCAAGTAAATGCCAATAAAATCAATAAGTTAATAGGCTTTCCCAGTTTGTTTTTATAAAGAAGCCGATTTATGATTGTAATGATTGATTTAACAAGAATGTGTTGTTAATTATTCGCTAAGACTTTCTTTTTAGGATAAGGTAAAGTAAGATGGATGGGGCTTGGAAAGGACGTTAGTTAATCACTCTCCTAACACCTAGTTTTAAGTTTCAGATGGGTGAGAGTACATATAAACATGGCAGATGTCAATTACCTTTTAAAAACGAATCCATATATCGATCGTACAGGTGTGGACCAGTGGACACTGCAACCGAATATGACGAACGTTGACCACTCAACTACAAGACTAGGTAAATGTTTTTTGACGAGTTGGATAAATTGGTATGGACGTAATGGTGCCGAACAATTGTGTAAGGACAATACTTACTAGGACACATAATATTTTAATTAACATTAAAAAAATTAAATTTGGATTATTGAGATTTTGTACACTTCCATGTATTTTGTCACTAACGACCCGGGTTTCGCCTTTCGGCATCTTCAGGCATTCGAGCACACGAATGGACTCGAACTGAGGCGAAACTCGAAAGGCGAAACCCGGGTCGTTAGTGACAAAATACATGGAAGTGTACAAAATCTCAATAATCCAAATTTAATATTGAAATTCCATCAAGCACCCTCAGTCGATGTCTTAAATTATTAAAAAAATTGTTTCTCTTCCATATTGCAGTAAAAAAAAAGGGCGCCAATCTTGCCAAATAGTTTTACTCTAGTTCAGCGGTTCTTAAACTGGGGTTCGCGGTTCCCTAGGGGACCGCGAAGCGGTATGGGTACGACCATGAAAAACGAACGCATATATTTATTTATATTTATATTTTTATAGCATGTAACATTTCTTGGGTTTTTTGTAAAATTTTTTTTATTCAAAACAGCGTATAAGCAGTGCCACGCCGTATTTGCAAAGTATTTGGCGCCCCCGATTTCTTAAAAATAATATAGATTTTATTTTTTCATTATAGGGGTCTGCGAGCTATCGAACAATTTTTACAGGGACCAGCACGCAGGAAATCCTAAAAAGTTTGAGAGCCGCTGCTCTAGTTCAAAAGGTGTATTATTTTACAAATAATATGAAACCCTTTAATCAGTGGCGGCTGGTGACAGGAATATTTGGCAGTGCAAAAAAGATTCACATATCTATGTAAGAAATCCATCGTCCACGTATTGGATTTTGAAAGCATTATTAGACTTATAAGTCTTATATAAGACTTATATAAGACTTATAAGTCTAATAATATAAGACTTACATACACGAACATTTAAGTCTGATATCGGCGATACCAACTGTTTCTCTTCATCAAAGATTCCCAAACTTTTCGTGCGGATTAATTTCGACGGACAACCTTTGTTATTTTTTTGGGTAGGTAATATCAATATGAATTTGAGTACGTCTAAATTTGTTGCAGCCCTAGCAGCATATAAAGCCATTTCAGGTTGTCGGGGATGATAGTTTGGGAAACCTTGCCTGTCTTTAGTCGTGGTATTTCTCAAAATTAATTGATCCTTTTTAAATGTTAGAAGTAACACTCACTTTCGACTGAAGTCATCGATATTGTATAAATTATTTGTAATGGTTTAGCGGTTTAGCTTAATACTAAAATAGTATAGACAGGGCTCCATTGACATCGTAAATATTTTCTCTACTGTATAAATGAGTTAGTTCGATTTAAGTTTACATTCCTCCATGAAATCATATGTTAAGGTTAACATATTAAAGTCTGCAATTGGAATAATTCTGTGTTAAACCGGAAGTTTTTCGCTCAAGTATTTTTCAGGGTAAGTAATTTGAAGAATTCATTATTGAAGAATATAAAAAATATGAGAGGAAGGTATATTACGAAACTGAACCAGATACCCAGTTGAACGTTATGGAATAGGTAAGGCCCAGCCTGGTAAAAAACTCGAAACTATCCTATTTTAAATATTCAATTATATCTCCTCGGCATTATACACGATCATAGTTATAATTTTATAAATTTTATTCATCACTCCAAAAGTCATAATGGTAGGTAAATATTATTCTTTTTGAAGAGCGTTTAGTTAAAGAATCATATTGAAATTAAATGAGCTTACTACGCTTGTTAGACTGCTTTTTTTCATTCTTACAAATGACTGTTACAGGCTTGTAAACTCAAACGTGAAATCGCTTTTGGGTACGTTCGGGAATTTCCGTCAGGGTGATCAGTGCTCTAAGTGTCCGCAAAAACAGTACATAAAAAATGTATGCGTCGCGTAGTTCATACTGGTGAAACGTCACAAATATGTCCAAATACATAGAACATTTTAGACGTCTAAGAAGTGCAACATAATTTATGCTCATACCACGTCATCGACCGACTTTCATGCGTATTATGAATCGATGCGGAATACGTTCGCTAGTTGTTTTTATTGATCATCGTTTCCTGCTATATTTTTCTATGGGGAACACGAGGAAAATTTAAAATGAGTGAATTGGTATAATTATTATGTTTAAATCTCGTTAATTAATGGAATATTTTGATGGGACTTATAGGAGTGCAGTGCACCCTTTGCTCCTTTACAAGAGCCGTCTCTACCTTTAATATACCCTAGTAGAAAGGTAGACTCGCTCTAAGTCCATTATTTCCTTATAGGAATGCGAATAAATGATCACGTCATCTAAAGATTTTCTTATGATTAGATATTTTATGACGAATGACAGAAATGCCGAACATAATAAAACCAATAAACAGCAAAAACAATAATTTGAATAGGAATAAAAGAATATTGTCTACGCTTTATCGCTATTCCACATTGTAATATTTATACCAGTTTTAAATCTCACAACATAAATTAATCAATAAGAAAGGCTGAAATTCTATTTATTTTATTTAGATCAAATCATTCATAAAACTAGTTTGATTCATAGTAAAATAGAAATTCCCATTCGATCTGTAGAAATGCTACTAGAAGGAACTCTGTAATAAAATTTATTGTATCTCACGGTACAGGGCGTGTGAAAATGTGTCGTAATTTTAGCCGGTGTGATTGGAAGTAGTAAAATAAATGTAAATACATATTGTCACTGAAAGCAATAAATTCATAAAATAGGTTTAATATTGTTTGAGTTCTCACGGAGACAGAAGTAGTACATATCTATATATATTAGAGTTCTGCACGGGCCCGAGCTTGGCCAGGCCCGTGGGCCCGGCTCAGGCAAGTTGAGTCAAACGACGAGTAAAGAATTTAATTTTCAGACAAATATTTCCTAATATTCTTGGTTCATCAGTCAGCCATACGGCAATACATAGTAAAAATTTAATAACGAAAATAATTTATTTCACATTTGTTATGAAAAGACGAAAACAATAACATGTATTGATTGAAAAGTATGACGTCATCATATTTATAAAATTGTGTGAACTAATTGAAGCGAAATCTGAATTAGTTCTTTCTTTATTTACAAATGATCAATAGTTGTATTACAGACAGATCGACGTTCGGATACGGATGTCTCGGGCTCAAATCCCGGTATGGACAGTTTCAAAAATTGATTTTTCAATCGATGTTTGTGATATCTAGAACTCCCTCCCAATCAAGCAATCCTAAAATCGGGGCAAAGTGAGAGCGATTAGTTACCCACTAGTCCTGTCCTATACCTATCCTTATATCCCTACTCTCTTCGAAAATGAAAGGTTGAGCAATTGAGTAACAAGCAGTTCTCGTATAAAAACTTCTGTTGAGATACCTTCATTAGGAGTCCATATGCTGTACATGGTCAAAAAAATATCGTTTCTCACTGACTCAACATTGAAATAGTTACTGAACCAATAAATGCAGGCCTAAGGTAACCACTAGTCCTGCTCTTGCCATGTGCTTCTATAGTTACTTCTTTCGTTATCGTTACTTTATGCCCCATACTCTTATCGTTACTCGAGGAGTTGAGTTATTTCGCTTAAATTGTTAATAGAAGTAGCAATAAAATAAATCAGTTCTTCCAAACGGTAAGACAACAGAAAACATTCTTAAAGACCTACCATTTGGTTTTGCACTGTGCGTATGAAGATATTATCGAAAACTTGCTCCTTTAAGCTTTCATGAAAAGCATGTTAATTTATAAGATTCCAACGCAAACCTACCATTGTAGGTAGGTTGGTACTTATTTATAGCGTCAATCCCAATGATGGATAGATCTATCTGACATCCCGTGGGCGGTTGTCGTCATTACGTCCCGGCACGGCGCGCGGGCTCGAATCCGCGGCGAGCATTTTATTTTAGCGCTGTGGCCGTCAAAATAATGCGTCGGTCAGCTCAGCGCGCGTACAAATAATTAACCCATTGTATTCCAATAAATTATGTGGTCGATTGTGCGAACGCTTGCAGGCTGTGCGGCGAGAGATCAAAAGCTTTTCGCATTGTCATAAGTACTTAGGGTAATACAAAAGAAATTGTTGTACAAACTTATGCCTCGATGTACACGGTAGATGGGTTACTCAAACAGGCCCAGTAATTCAAAATAATGTAAATAAAGGTATGATTTGAAAATAATGAGGGGACAAGGTAGTGAAGTAATATTATTAAAGGGTAAAGCTATTTCGGCTTCACGTTATCGTCAAAAGTATTTAGTGGACGATGATGCGATTCCGAAATATCTATCAACCATATCCTATAATTAATTCATGTAGAACTATATACTTTGATATCTTTACAATAGTATTATAATGAAGTTCTACAAAGGTAGTGTAAATACAGTCAATTACTAATAATTTATTAATTAAACGTAAACCGTGTCCATATTACAATAGATGTTATTTTTATAATTGTTATTATTCAGGGGCCTTCCATAAAATCTGTCAAACGATTTTTTTTATTGTACTCCCCCCGTCCTCCATCATATTGTCTTTCACCTAAGTTACCAATAATCATTGTTAGAGTCATTGTTTAACTTAGAAATAAGTAAACTTGCGATATAGTTAATCCGAAGATTATTTTTGTCAAATTTAGTAAAACAACCAGTGGAATAACAAAGTTATCAAATTTGAATTATTGAGATTTTGTACACTTCCATGTATTTAAAGTTATCAACTTTAATGCTATAGCAAAAAATTGTGCTAAACCTTTAAGTTGTATAATATTATTTATTATCTAAGAAGACCCCGGATCGAAAAGAGGCGAACGGCTGGTTATCCAGAGTCCTGGAAGGGCTGTGATCTCAGACAAACACAATTTCAAATCCGGTTCAAAACTTATTTATTTTCCATCCAAGATGCAGTGGTTTACATTATACAAATATATAAATCCTAACACATAAAATTGATTCTACATTTACATTTACTTAGCAACTGAATTTACTTTAAGTTATAATACAAATGACACGACAAACGATTTTAAATTAAGTCCAATGCAAATCAAAAAAAACAAACAATTCACATCGTCACGTCACCTCTGCCACTACGAGACCGCAGCTCGTCCAGCTCGGCAGATCGTAATCGACTCTCTACAAATACAATTAAAAAAACTCCCTGCACCGTCGAAGCTACTCCTTTCCGTCAAAATGGACTCGTCCAGGCGTACCCGGCGGCTATTGAACGGCATGCCAACAAGTTTTGGGCCGATTCTGCGAATTATTGCCGCTGCCGCTGGGTGATTTCAGTTCTGGACACTAATGAAACTTATACTTAACAAAAACCAGGGTGTGTCATATCGTAAGATCTGTATAAGGGCTTCCAATCCCGGGCTCTCTGTTAATTATTCAATCCTGTAATTCCGGGACTGATATTTAAACATTTCGGGATTCAATTAATAAATAACTGGAGAAATTAAATACTTTTCAATTAACTACAACGTGTACTTTGGCTTGTTCATGTAAATAGTTTTTTATAATAAATACTTACATAATAAATATATTGTGGTCTCTCTCCTTCTCATATTTTGTAGCAGCCGTTTTTACACAATTTGAAGTTGAGGACAATATATTGGAGAGGAATTGAAATGCACGACCTCTTTTTGGATATCATCTGGTAAAACCTACCTTAATAATGCAATAAATAAACTTAAAATATAAAACTATTTTCATTATTATGTTTTTTTTATTAAAAAAATCTCTTTTCTTTTGTATGACTATCCGATTCCCGATCAATAAAAAAATCTTTCGAATGGCAAAAAAGGTATTAAGCTAAAAATACATTCTAATTGAAGTAACAATTTGCACAAATAAAATTTTAAATGTACACATTAACTCATGAAATTATACTTTATGACCAATCCCGGGATCACGGGATTGAGAAATTCTGAATCTGGAAATCCCCAGACTAAAAACGGGTCCGGGATTGGATGCCCCAATCTGTATACAATTATTATGATGAAATATTTATTTATATGTGAAAATATTCAGCTTTGATCATGTAAAATGCAGCTTTTAAAACAGGTAAAAGATGATAACTCTGCTTTCATTTTTCGGAACAGATTCCTCAATTATTCTTATTCATTCTTCATAATAGATTGAGGCTTTCGCACGCAGTGATGAATGTGTGGAATAAAATAAATTCCCTGGTAACCGTTTATGGTCCATTTCCTTTTCGGCAGGATGCCGGTACCAAAAGCGAGTCTTCCGCGTTTATTCTATTATTAATTGCGGCTCTCTCGTATTACGTCGATTGAGAGTCAGATTGCTATTATATATTATACTGGTCATAAATATTTCCCATTTTAATGTATTCATACATTTCGTAAATATATTCATTGCTTATTTAACTAGATTTTTGAAATTTCATGATGAAATCTCATTGAACGTTTTCATGCCTTCCTTTGATGTCGTATTCTATAGAGCTTTGCGCTCTAAATTTGCAATATAATAATACTCAGTGCTGTAAAAGGTAACCAACTACGTCTGCGTAATGAAGTTATGATAGTATAGAAATTATTGCTTCCTGCTCGTAGACTGCCCCATACTAAATGTAATAGACGCATTTGCCCCCCTTGAAGACCAGAAGGCTAATAATTTACCACTATTTACACTTCGAGCACAGCGTAGAACGATATTGTTATAATCCATAAGCTAATTTTGTTACGCTGCTATATAATTGGTAATTAATAATTTTTAAGCAATGTTTTAATTCTAACTACTCTAATTAGTGACAGAAAGATCTGTTGAGTTAATTTTAATTCCAACGGACTCAATAAACATGATCTCCATGTCGAGTTTCAAAGGTAATAAATAGTTCCCAGTGTGACTGTGATCAACGAAAACATATGAATTGCTGTATTAAGTGATGTACCATGATCACATAGGGTTCAGTACCAGGCAGCTAGTAATTATATTATTCTTTCTGCTGGTTTTGAAATAAATGCCGTGACAGAAAATTACATATAAGGTAAATATATATTGGTAAATGTACTGGTATATAATGCAACATATTTATATGTCATTGGGGTGTCATACCGTTCATTTGAAAACCACACTTTATGCAGTAAGTATTTTATTTTGAATTTCTTAAGAGAATTGTTAAGGATATCAGTTAATTTAAGCATATTTTACTTGATTCAACCAAAAGTGGTTTACAGAAAGCTGTGATGAAAAGTTGTCATGAAACCCTCTGATTAGACATGGTCGACAACCACAACTTTCAATTTTTTAGATGGTCGACCACTGTAACATTAACATGGTCGTAAAAAATTAAACACATTTTTTTTACAACAGACCCTTTCCTAATTTTTGTCTATCATATTACTTAAGACATTTGATCCATTATGAATACACTTGATTTCTCATTATTCGGTCTAATGCTAAAGGCTAATCGTTATTTTTGTTGATTTTTTCTTTTAAGTGGTCAACTGCTGGTACATTTACCTTGGTATTATTTTGCAAATCAGTTTCGATCAAAATAGTTAAGTGCTGCAATCCAATAAATTTGACAGAAATTCCGATCGTAAATTCACATTCGTAAAAAATAATTTTGATTTAACTCAAAGCATAAATATACTCATTTTATTCCATCTTGCATACAAACAGGAATATAAAAATATGTCATATTCTTCAATATTTACGAACTTATTTTGCATATAAAGAAAAGTGACGGGAGAAGATTCCTACTAACCATTTACAATGAACGCTTTCCTTATCTCAAGAATCGAAATGCACGTTCCGACATATAAGATCTAACTTGCATCTGATGTAATAAATGTTATAATATAGGGACTCTCAACCTCTGTTTTTATTATTTTTAATAAATGTAAAGTTCCTTATCAATTTACTGATTTATGGACTTGTTAAATACAGATTACTATAAAAATCAAATTGATCAATTGTAGGATTTGAGTGGGAAAACAGTTAAGAAAACTCCCCTTTTGTCGGTAACCAGCAGTGACCTAACCAAGCGCGCGCGACCGCGCAGTAGCTTAAGCATCCCCACACACTCATCTTGTGTTGGCGCGGATTCAAATACAAGTGATTCAAAATCATTTTTTGAGGAAATACACATACTGAAAATTAATGAATAAAAAATAATAATTTTGAAATTAGAATAATGGTAGTTCAGACACATAAAATTCTCTGAAATAGATTAGAAAAATAATGAAAAATCAATTTGAAAAAAAATATGTGACATTGATGTTTGTAAAATTTTTTAACATTGTGCCACGCATTTGTTGACTTGGCCTGCTCAGCTTTTAGTTTTTTCCGCACAGAGAGCCTCTCATCTTTATGTATCATCGGCGGTCAATGAATATAAGGGCTTAATTCGTATCAGAAATTGTTCGTTATGTGATCAACTTTCCCACTTCATAACTTATTTTAGAGAGTAGCTCGAAAGCAACCGCATGGAACTTCTACTAGAAAGTTGCGTGGTTGATTTTAATAGTGTTTTCTGTATTAATCACTTTTGAGGTGTTAACTGCTAATTATTGGTCGAAAGGCATTATATTTTTAAAATAAATGACAATTTATATGTACCATCTAAAAAATTGAAAGTTCCCGTAGTTAACCACTTTTTTTTTCAGTAGTTGACCATGCCTAATCAGAGGGTTTCATGACAACTTTTCATCAGAGCTTCCTGTAAGACCGCTCTTCGTTCAGTCAAGTAGCATATGCTTACTTTTACTGATATCCAAAACAATTCTCTTAAGAAATTTAAAATAAAATTCTTACTGCATAAGGTGTTGTTTTTAAATGGCCGCTATGACACCCGAATGACATATATGGTGATGTGTTAGTTCTTCAATCCGACAAAATATGGTTTTAATTGTCGGAACTTTTATTGAAAAATGTCAATTACTGGTACATAGTCAACTACCAATAGATGCATGTACAAACATTAGATGATCTCATAACGCGAAAATAATTTATGCACCCTTACCTTTGATAATATATTACGATAGTTAAAAACTGTCCACATAGCTTGCAATATTTTTTCACAAAATCGCTAATGAAGTATCCTTGTTTTAGGCGATTCGCATGGGTATATATCATGCAGATATATTATGTCAATGACATGGCTGGAAACGCTGACTCTAGTCACCGAGTAGAGCTCCCCTGGCTGCAGATGCATCCAAGCGGTGATCACGAGGTGCTAAGCAGACCGGAGCGAAGATGGACCGCTCTTTATGAAGTGAATCTTTATTTGAATCGATGAATTTGTTTTGCAATTCCATTAAATCGTTATCAGCTGCGCATTTACACTACGAGAATGCACATCAGCGAACAAACTACGAAATTGCAAAAGCTTGGATATGTCTACTTGAAACATATAAAAGCAACATTTGGTCTTGATTCAGTTTACGACAACTCGTTTGGATCTTGATATTATTTCCAACATATGTAGTTTGTTACGTTATTATTATTTTCCTACCGGTTAACAAATGTTATAACGTCTTGTAGAAAAATTATTTGAAGCGACATATCAACGGTGTTTTGCCAATTGATGTAACCCTGAAAATTGAAATTGTTCAGGAGAGAGTAAAAACTGTTTTTATCGAAATTATTATATGTTGAGTTGCGTTTTGAATCTTTGAAATGCACTCCTGTAAATTCTTATGTTTGCAGATACGGGATTATACGTAGGGATTGTCGATATTATATTGGCTTATATAAAGTGGCCGAGGCAGAATTTTTAAACCTAAAACCAATTTAAAATTTCGTATCCATTCCAAAACGTGATAAATTTAATTTTCTAATTTAAATCATTTGACTGAGAACTGGTCTGTTGACTTTGAAATGAGATGCAATCATTAAGCAAGTTTCACATTTTTTGAGGACAAAATCAATTGGCCAAAACACTGTCGATATAATTTTGATGTAGGTATCTCACACTTTCATTTGAACCGCCCCGTCGAATTATTTTTGTATTTTGAGATTTTGCGTGACGAGGTCAGAGCTTATTTTATAAAATTCCCTTCGGTTTGTGTGATTCGTTATATATTGGATACAGAGGAAGGAGTATTTCATCTAGATTTATACAACATATAAGGTCATTTAGTAATAAAAACAGAGTCTCAATTCCCGCAGCAAAACTCTTATTAGACTTAACATTAACAGCTGAAAATTAACAGATATAATCATGGTAATAACCTCTTTAATGACCAAAAAAATATTAAGTCATCACCCTTACGTAAGCCACTACAAGAAGCTCATGTAATTACGCATAATCAGTAAAATTTTAATGAATTTGCTTTAACGATTCATTAATAATACCATGCATGTTCTTTTTCCTAGAACAACTCAACAACATAATTAGTACGTTAAATATTTAAACTTTTGATGTACTAATTAAAAACTGTGATGTTTCGTGGAATGTCAATTTGTTTCATATAATTAATTAAATTATCGTAAATCTGGAAAAGTAGGCAATATTTGTATTCGGTAAATGTATGTTGAACAGTTCATACTTAACTATATACAATAAAGCAATCTAATGTCTTGTTCAAAAAATGTCAACATAATATACTAAATAAGGGAAGAATCCACGTAAATTTAGTAAAAAGATTGTTTTTGGATAGTGAAGTTTTTAATGGAAATTTTAAATTCAAACAATAACAATCAATTTTAAACCAGCATGAAGTGATAATTTCTAATTTTTATCAGAACCAGTTTCTCTTTTTAAGCAAATATTAAAAATACTGATTAAACATTTAATTTATAATTATATTTATACAACCTAGTCGTGAGTTTTTTATAACGTTTACCAATTGTTTTTTTACCATTAGAATGTCAAAACTATAATATTAAATGTGTCGGAATCCGTGGTGCAGTGGTCAGCGTAGTTGGCTATAGTTACAGATATTCGGGTTCAAGTTCCGGTATGGACAGATTCTAAAATTTATTTTTCAATCGATTTATGGATTTCTGTCCCACTCATCCGATCCTAAAAGACGTGGTATAGCGAGAGCAATTAGCTAACCACTAGCCTTTTCCTTCTACCCATACTCTCTTCGAAAAAGAAAGGTTGAGTAACAAGCAGTTCCCTTAGAAAACTTTTGTTAAGTTACTTACATTAGGAGTCCATATGCTCCACATTGGGAGCGGACATGGTAAAATATGTATATATTTTTTCAAATTTATTCTCCGATTTCAAAATAATAATGTTTTTATAAAACAAATTATCATTGACGATAATGCGCTATTGGAGAAATAATTGTTTTCAGTCTGTAAGAGATACTTTCTAAGCATAATGAAACTTTAGCAATCTGCATAATATTTGATTCATGCTGGCATCATGTCCAATTATAAATGTATTTTTAGCTGGACCTTCTCTCCGTAGGCTATTAACATATTTTAAATTTACGAGGCAAATGCTAAAGTTAATAATAAATTCCTGTTCTAGAGTTATTATGATAATGCAAAAATGTCTTTCAGTGCCTTTAGGTCAGGTTTATAAACATAAATTGTAAAAATACTTAATATTTACAAAATGACTACTAAATTGCTTCTAGGCAAGAAATCACGATAAAATGTTTTATTATTAATTACTTTAATAAAAACATCTTTACCCGATTAACGTGTTACAAGATTTTATCTCGTACTCCCGGCCAAACCAGAAGAAAGCACTTGTGGATGTATGCTTTAAAAAATAATTCAAACCTTTATTTAGAGAAATTAGGTCATGAAAATGTCAAGTAGAACGTAAGGAAATATATTTTTGAAAAGAGCTAATAATCGTCAACCCTACTATGTATTACATATAATTATGCGACTACGCCCTTGCTTGTGTGCGTGTTGGCGGTGTATATGAAGACTGGCCGCAGTCATTTTGCTTGCAAGGTCGTAGATGAAATATATTCTTCGATTTATTTTAGCAAGAATGCTTACTTCTTAGTGTATTTGGGATAACTTATATATATTTCACATAATTCTCTATTTTTCACTGTTTAAATTGATCTATTTTTAGCCACAGTGAGCGTTTTAACACATCAATTGACTGAAAATAAATTCGTGCGAAAACGACTCGCGCTATATGGTTTGATTGATTGTTAAGGTCGAATTGGAAAAATCTAGGCTCGTATAAACTGATCATGGTCGTGTGTCTTTGAATGCCTTAATTTAGAACTATTCACGCTCCATATATTGGAAATATGCATTTCTGAAGAAGTATTATATCAATTTTACGGTGTTAACTGTCAATTCTTGATAGAAAGGCATTATATTATAAAAATAAAAAAACACAACATTTCTTCTATTTCCACATTTTTACAATGATTTTCTTTCCGTTCGGTTTCGTTCATCTCGAGGACTATAAATTGATAAACATAAATCTATACAAAGCCTTCCACTTTTTTATAATGGTCCTGATCAGGATCGGTTTCACTCATCACATTATCTTTTTGTCTTCCCCGTAGTTATATCCGTTTTATTTTAGTATCTATGAATATTTGGCCATTTAAAAAAAAAAATTGCTTGTAAGAATTGTTGAGCTTACAGCAGAATGGTCAACGTCAATAGTTTTGTTTTGAGTTCACAGGTTTGAATACTAGTAAGGACAGTTTCATAAATTGATTTTTCAATCGATTTGTGGATTTGGTCATCCGATCCGATCCTAAAAACGAAGCGTAGTGAGAGTGGTAAGCCAACCACTAGTCTTGTCCTAACCGTATCTTTCTATCAAGCTAAAAACAGTTCTCGTAAAACAACTTCTTTTAAGATACATTATGAGTCCATATGAAACACATTAAGAGCGGACATGGATATATTTATAGGCCAGCATACTGCTTTGAACGATTTTTCAAAAATATAACTTACTAATTACATCGAAGTAATTTTCATACCTGAAATATAGGAGGTATAACGAAAATTATGCCAATAATTTATGGTTAATATTTGTTGAAGAAAAAAAGAATACGATAAAAAACTTCTTAAATTGTTTTTGCCTAAATTCATGCCTTGAATCTTATAATTTAAAATTATGCTAATTTAAAAATCAAGGTATAAAATTTTTGGTCCATCTTATACGAGAATGCAAAAAATATGGCAAGAATTTATTTAAATTATTATAATATTAGATGATACTCATAATGATTAAATTGTTCGATGTAAATTTGTGTTAACCTTAAACATTATTTTCTAAATAGTTACTTGCATATCAATGTTTCAATACATTTTATAAAAATAATGACAATATGATAAATATATATTTAGTTTCAGGTATAAATAAACACAATACAAAATTATGCAAAGCTGTTAGTTATTAAAAGAATAAAATATTACATAGCATGTAGCGCAAAAAAATGTTCGTTTCTCATTGGTGTAAAAGAAAAAAATCTCGAGGGTACGCAACGCTGTCCCCACCACCACCTGCTACGGCTTCAAACTCTTCTTATAGGATGTATTCCGCAGCGTAGAAACGTTATGCGCGTTTCAAAATTTTGCCACACTCCAGTGTGCATTAAGTTTTAAAATGATAAATGATAATAAAAGGGTTTTTATGATTCGATCGTTTTCCATAGGACGCCTATTTAAGTTGTCTCACTATAAACGTCAAGCGTCTGCCGTGAATTTCTCTAGTTCTCGCTCAATCACGTATAAAGTGAAGGGTGCGAGTGAGATACAAGGGCATGCGGGTGCATACTCTTGTATTCTACTTGCTTATGCACAAGTGAGGTTGTGGTATAGATATAGAGTTACATCCACCGGACGTCGATTATATATATTTATAGCTACTAGGGTATCTTAATTATTCCACTGGTTGTATAACGAGCTATGACACGTGCTTTGCCTCATAAAATACTATTCTAAATTTACTATAATATAGATATTAAGACAACTGGACTTTTTCTTTTACCTGATGTGTCAAGGGTGAGATATAAATTATAAAAATTTTAATTACCTTTGAATAGGGGGAAGGGTTAATAAAAAAGGAAATAAATTCAATACGGATAAATTACTAATTTTGTTTAAAATGCTTTTTTTTTTAAATTCAATTTAATAAAAAATATCTGGCACTACAGCTTACAGCCAATGCGCCAAATATTTTGAAAATTGGAAAATCATACATGTCACACATGTACAATATCACAAAATTTAAATTAAAAAAATGTAAATTTGATATTTACCTTGTTGGGATTTGAACCAGGACCCACCTGATCTCTAGGGCAAAGCTCTTACCACTAGGTCACAGAGGCCGACGATGCTATTTAATTACAATTGTTTCAAACTTCATAGTTTCTGGCGCATTTAATATTAACTGAGAAGTTAAAATTGATTTTGTAATAAAGTGCAATAGGTAGCAAATAATAGTTCTGCTCTTAAGCAGCTCTTCAAAAATAGACTATGCAGCTTGTTTATTGATGTCTAATGGCAATATTTCTAAAGCATAACTTATACGAAGCAACAAGGTAGAAATAATAAACATAGCTCTGCATAATATACCTAAGTATGCTCAGCGCATGCGCAGCCCGCCACCTGTCTTGATGTCGATTTATTAGTATTAAAATGTGTGAGGCCTGCTTTACAGGAGAAGCAGGTTTGCAATTTCACGGATTCACGATCTTCCATCTCACTCTCTATTTTATGAAAAGCAGGGGTGCTTAAAAAAATATCTTAATATTAAAATTTTCATCCTGACACCCAGTCGGATGGGGGTGGAGGTAAAGACGATAGCAGCAAGCAACACCTTAAAGGACCATTCACAAATTCAAGAATAATGCATTTATATTTGCCTTGACGTTTCCCATTTTTTCGCTAATTACACAGTGAGAGGTGATTCTAGAATGGTTCTGGGCAAAGTGGAGATGTTAATCCTCATCCCAGGACTTGATAGAGATGCTCAACATTTATTTTAAAAAAGTATTTCTAAATAATAATTTGTAAGCTTATACTTCTCAGTGAGTTTACTTCCCATGAAGTAAAGTAGACAGAGATAAAAGGTTTAAAAAACAAAAACAGTAGAAGCCCGATTATCCGTGTGAGGATTTTCCAGTTAGCGGATTGTCCATACATGAATTTAATTTTAAAAATTCGCTGGCTTTCGTAAACATTAAGCTCTCTTTCATGTTTACGCGTATATAAGTGTACGTGTTCCTGCAATGAACCATAATCACAGATTTTCTAAATAAATAATGAGTATTAAACATGTCAAAATAATTGCCTGCTGTAGGAATATGTAATATGTAGTATTTTAAAAAGAAAAAAACGTAGTTCGGATTATCCGTGTTTTGGTGCTGCCTCTTCCCACCATTGGCTTCGATAATCGGACGTCTACTGTAAATACTTACTGTTCATCCACTTAACGATTCTGTGCCAAGGAATACGCTCAAAGATAACTATAAACCTGTGGCGGGTACAACATTGAGTACCTGAGAAGCCCCTGCATTTGGCTTCCAATCGATAAATAGGTGAAAAAAATCGATTCTAGAAAGTATTCTTTAGTAGATTCTAGCCCTCGAAAAATAAAGTGAATCAAGTGATAAAATGGTGAAAGTTGTTTTTATTTTTAATAAGAAATTTAAAAAAATCTGGCGTTACAGCTGACAGCCAATGCACCAGATATTTTTTAAAATATGAAATTCATACGCGATAAACACAATGAGAATTTTTAGAAATCATTCATGTCCAAGATCAAAAATTTAAATTTGATATTGAGCTTGCTGGGAATTGAGCCAGGACTCACCAGATCGCTAGGGCAAGCAGTTACCACTAGACCATAGAGGCCGACAAAGTTGTTTATTGACAGATTTATTTAAATGATTATCTAATATTAATTTACACTTTATTTAATTTAATTTCTTACAGAATAAAATACTTTTGCAACCTGTATTAACTTAGCTCACTTCACTTTTATGATACTTTATGACATGTAACAGAATACCAAAACGCACCTAACTCATTTTTTTCGAAAATATCAGTTGGTTCACTTCACTTCTCATTGGCTCATTTGCACCTCGGACTTGGCTATCGAATCGGATGTTTATTTTTCACATGTTTTATATGAATATAAAAAATATTTTGATTATTCAAAATATTTTTTCTTAGCTTTCAAACAAGATTAATAAATATATATTCCAATACTGTAAAATCGATAGTGATTGCGAAATACATTAAAATTATATTTAAATATTAATAGTTTGTCTTCTTTGAACTTCACTTTATGGCCTCTGTCGCGAGCCATTGGCTCTTGAAAAATGCAATGCAAACTCGTTATAAATATGCAACGAAAATCTAAAACAAACGTAACGCCTTGAGAAAGACGAATAATCACCATGTAGTTTATTCGTGCAGTATTAGGGCATCAGCATTATTTATCAATTTGTTTTTTTAACCGTGTGAGCATATGACCTCCCGATGGAGTTTTCCTCAAAATAAGTTTTTTATGAGAACTGCTTACGACTCGCACAACCTCTTTTTTTTCATGGACAGTTTCATAATTTGATTTTACGATCGATTTGTGGGTTTCTATTCGAAGGCATAGATGTTTTCGATGTCTAAAATTTCCCCCTATTCATCGAATCTTAAAAATATGGTGAAAGCGAGAGTGTTTACTAACCACTAGTCCTGTTCAAGCCACATCCTTCTTTCCTTACTCTCGTAAAAAGTAAGAGAGGTTGAGCAACTGAATAAAAAGGTATTTTTCTGGAAAAAACTTCTTTTGAGGCAGACATGGTTTAAAAATATACAACGTTGCAAACAAACCCTTGTTAAAAAAAACAGTTTTTGACAAAATATATGATTAATTGGTTGAGTAATATAAATTTAACCTGGCCTATAGCTGAGTGGTCAAAGACGTCGGCTTCTGTTACGGTTTTCAGGAAATCGAATCTCAGTAAGGAAATTTTTGGATTTCTGTTCGAAGGCATTGATGAAATATCTAAATTCTTTTAGGAGAGCAATTAACTCACCGCTAGTTATATAAGTCAGCTTTCGTGGCGCAGTTGGTAGCGTCGTTGGCTAAGGCTACGAATGTCTCGGGTTCGATTCCCGGTGCCGTCGGTTTTCATAAATTGATCTTTCAATCGATTCCTGTTCGTAGTCTGAGTGTTTGTAATGTCTCAAACTCCCTCTCACCCATCTGATCCTCACAGGGCGTAGTGAGAGCGATTAGCTAACCACTAGTCCTGTCCTAGCCCTACCATTCTATCCCTACTCTCTTCGAAAAGAGAGAGGTTGAGCAACTGAGTAACAAACGGTTCTCATATAAAAATTCTGTTAAGATATCTCCATTAGGAGACCATATGCTCCATATTGGGAGCGGACTTGGAAAAAAAATGTTATATAAGTCTAAGACATATGTCTGAAACCTCTTTCTGAAAATGGCTTTTGTTGAGACGCACTGCATTAGGAGTCCATTTGCTTCACATTGGCAAACAACGTGGTTACATAATATAACTTTTTTTATAAAATATTGTTGGTTTATTAATAAATTATTGTAAATAAATTGAATATTTTCTTTCCATGCAACCGCAAGAGGAAAGAATCAGCCTCAATATTCTAACCACTAAGTTTGATAACCTACCCTGTCATTATTTCGAAAGGGAAATCCCTGAATTATGATATGGCAATTTAAATGGCTTGTTTTTGATCGAAAAGATATTATTTATTACAGGTCTTACCAAAAATTACCTAGTAATTTGTGCAATAATTTACAAGGGCCTTGCTAACCTGCCAATCGATATTGTTTATGCACGTGATCCAAATTAAAAAATCACTTCATAAATAACGAAACCTTATTTACAGTCCAGGGTAGAGATCTGTACGGGCCCGGGTTTGGGCGGGCAGAGACAATTAAGATTCGGATCACGCTTAGGAAGTAATAAGTCAACTCTACGGTAATACTATTTATTGATAACATAAAGTAATAACTAAAATGGTTTATTACGTTTTGAATATCACTGGAAGCGATAAAATCTTTTTTTTTTGAAACGTACGGCAGCATCTTTTAACATTTCAGGAATACGAAATTGAGAAGCCTGGAAAATTTTGTGACCTATTTGATGCGAAATCTGAAACAATGCTTCGTTTATTTAGGAACCACCAATAGTAAGTTATAATATTCGTCCATTCGTAAATAAAGTGTGAATTTTAATCAGTATCTGCTTTCTCTTGGTTTAAGATGGTTGAGAGATCGGTTTCACCGGAAAATTCATTGTTAAAAAATACAATCGATTCGTTAAAAGTGAGTTTCAGCGATGAAGAAAAAGTTGAATACTGGTGACTATAATATTTCGCCTGAAAAAAAATATGCTAAAAGTTATGTATGTATATCATTTCGTGAAATAATAGATTTTGCTTTATAAATTACTTTTATGCCACTGTAAATTAAAATAAAAAAACGGATTTTCTTCGGGCCGAGTACTATAAATTTGGGCTTCCGGTGGTATTAATACTAAGGTCCGGGTCGGGTCGGGTCTGAAGTGAACCGCCTCGGATCAGGTAATTTCATTAAATTTCGACCCATGCAGACCTATAGTCCAGGGAATATCGATAATTTTAGGGTTTCGTACAACACGCAAACGTTGCACATACATAATTATAAAATTAGCTGTTTGGGTTTCGTTCTGTGACCAAAAATGTATCAACCTTTGTAATATTACTATTTTGGACAAAACATAAAAACCTATATATTTAGGAGTCCTAGATTATGATAGATATTCCGTTAGATTGTTTTATTAAAACACATGATAAAATGATAGAACGTGTTTGCAAATGAGAAATAAGTTAAGGACAAGGAGGAAGTATTATTTGTTTTATTGGGTCAGTAAGAAATAACATATGATCAGTAATTAATCAAAATAGTTAGTATACACGTGGTCAATTACTAAAATAAACGTTCAGTAATTTAGTTAAAATGGTCAGTTATTAACCCTTACAGCGTAAGCAGCTTTCGCACGAATTTATTTTCAGTCAATTGATCTGTTAAAACGCTCACTATGGCTAAAAATAGATCAATTTCAACAATAAAAAATAAAGAATTATGTGAAATATATATTAGTTATCCCAAATACATCAAGAAATAAACTAAACTCGTCGTATTTTCGCTAAAATAAATCAAAGAATATGAAGAAGCTGAAAAATATTTAATCTACGATTTTGCAAGCGAAATGACTGAGACCAGTCTCCATATACACCGCCATCACGCACACAAGCAAGTGTGTAGTCGTATAAGTATGTGTAATGCATAGGGTTGACTATTAATTAAGACAAAACAAGCAGTAAACATTTTATAGAATAGTAATGTGTTTTTCGTGAGCGATTAAATCTACATTTCACAACAAGTGGTGCAGGGTAAACCACTCAGATACCCTAGGAATTATTGTCAAGTGTTTGTAACGTGACCTAACATTGCGTTAATGATGATTTTGTTGCCGGCAACTCAATAAATCAGTGTTCTCCACTAACCTGAGTGGTAATTAATCAAACCCTTGATATTTCCTGTTTCAAAACGGGTACTAGCCAATCAATCCTAATGATTCCATTATTATTTTAATTAGTCATCGTTTCTATCATTTTTAGGTGCGTATAGAATCAGACTTCGAATCTCCACAAAGTCCACAACATATATTTAACTAGTCTTAAAATTTAAAAAAAAATAAAACACAATTAATTTGTACTACTTCCACATATTTATAATGATCAGGACCGGTTTCGCTCATCACGAGCATTATCAACTGATAAAAATACAAACATAACAGGCTTATTTATATAAAATTGAGTGAAAAAATGAAGGTATATAAAACTGATGGTTCATGAACTGAGACAAGAAAATATTGATTAACACACAAATTATACATAAATCAAATGAAAGAGTCTACAATTAAAATGTTATGGACCTCTTGCAAAACATTAAATACTAATCTACAATCACAAATATAGCTACATTAAAAGTCCATTTAGCTGAACAAAATTATTAATGACGATACTAATAATATAAAATAATGACTCAGGGAAATTATAAGTAAAAATTAATGAACCATTTAAAAATAATCAAATGTTAAGTATGTAATTAATATGAATAATAAACAGTCATCTTAAGTGGAGAAAGCAGAGCAGCTATGAGTATCCAATAAATTTTAATAACTCAAAAACAAAAATTACAGAGACAGAATCAATTCTTAAAAGTAAAAAAGTTTATATACCTTCATTTTTTCACTCAATTTTATATAAATAAGCCTGTTATGTTTGTATTTTTATCAGTTGATAATGCTCGTGATGAGCGAAACTGGTCCTGATCATTATAAATATGTGGAAGTAGTACAAATGAATTGTGTTTTATTTTTTAAAATATAATGTCTTTCCACCAAGAATTGACAGTTAACACCTTAAAAGTGATTAGTCTTAAAATGATAAAACATTGAAGTGTGCTTTTATTCTTATAGATTGAAAATATTTTTCTTTATTTCAAGGTGTCGTTCAAAATGCCGTCTGAATAAATAAAAAATACTCTTTACACATAGATCTTTATTAATTTTCACCTCACCAGAACAACAAACATAATGACCGAACATATTGCAATAGATCACCCCACTTAACAATACCTTATTATGACACTTTAAATAAATCCGTTTTTGTATATATAGGTGTTTGACTTTTTCAAAACATTCTTTCTGGTCAATTAACATGTAGGTAAATATTTAAATTTAAAAAACACTAAATTAAGATTTATCGAAATAACAATTCCAACCGTAAATGTACAGTTTAACAAGGTAAAAATTAATAAATAACATTTTTATAGATATGGAGTCATCGATTTTTGCTCTTCTATTAAAAATATAATGTTGTTCTGTTCATAGAATTCTGTTTCAACTTTCATATTTACACTCCAGCAATTAAGAAGAATTTTTCTTTGTGGTTGTTTTCCTAACTGATGAGGTGGTAACTCCGTGTCACTCAACAATCATTCGCCACTTGCTCCTCTGCTCTGAGGGCCATCGGTAAGGATAGGCCCGTGACATCCTTCACATGGTCATTCCAGTGAGTCAGTCTTTGACTTATTGCCCGCTAATAAACAGTAAACATTTGTTTCTGGAAGGTATTGTTTGGCCTTCTCAGCAGAGGCTTCATTTATATGTTGTTTTGTAGACGATGAGAAAATCTTCAACAACTTGCATTACCTTTTTCATTAGAAGTAACTAGACGTACATATGAAACGCTCTTGTGTATCAAATACATGTTGTTTTAGGGCTTATACTGCTTATGTTCACGTAAGAATCTAATCGAATATTACAATATATCTCATCAGAGATGCACTCGAAGTAAATTATGATAATAGCAATAATAAAATTTAACTAAACAAAGATTTTTATAGCAGATCTACTTTCAAAGTGAAGCATATAGAATCTTGTGCTTGTTAGAAAAACTCAGTCACTCAACATCTCTTTTGGACACGAAACGGATAGAAAGATTGTGCTAAGAAAATACAAGTAGTTAGCTAATCTATTTACACCCCGTAAAGATAGGATATGGATAGGAAAGTCATGATAGGAACTTTTGGACACACATCCATAAATCGATTAAAAAATTAATGTACGATACAAATCTGTGATTGACCACGTTTACCACACGGATACAAGACCGACAAGGCTATATAAATATACATCAAATAAAATAATTCAGTTTTTTTACATATTATAGCAGCATTTCTTAACCTTTTTGATCTGTACTTAAGTTGTGACCAAACACGGTATGATTACAATAACAGTAAAATTTATCACTTTTAAGGTGTTAACTGTCAATTCTTGGTGGAAAGACATTATATTTTAAAAAATAAAACACAATTAATTTGTACTACTTCCACATATTTATAATGATCGAGAATTATCAACTGATACAAATACAAACATAACAGGCTTATTTATATAAAATTGAGTGTAAAACTGATGGTTCATGAACTGAGACAAGAAAATAAGCAAACAAATTATATATAAATCAAATGAAAGAGTCTACACTTAAAATGTTATGGACCTCTTGCAAATCATTAAATACTAATCTGAAATCACAAATATAGCTACATCAAAAGTCCATTTAGCTGAACAAAATTTTTAATCCTAATCATTATAAATATGTGGAAGTAGTACAAATGAATTGTGTTTTATTTAAAAAAAAAATTATGTTTAAAACCTACACTTGTTTAATATGATATGTGGAGGGTGTTATTATTTCAAGAATACATATCGTTTTGTTAAGATTATTATGTGACCCACTAAATATGTCAATCGACCCAATTTTGGGTCGCAACACATAGTTTAAACACTACTGACATATTTAATAGTGATGGGTATCGGAGGTTTTTTTTCTTTAGCAGAATTAGAAATTATTTGTATGTATTTTAATTCAGTATTTTTATGAGTTGCTTATTACCTCAGCGAAAATAATCCTTTTTAATAAAACGAAAATACGGAACAGTTGTGATATTGCATTTGTGAATGAAACACGCTTTTGTTATTATATGCCAGCTGAATATTTCAAATGTTTCTCAAAAGGGAACACTGTCATAACTGAGAATTAATTACGTATTAATGCAATTACATAAATATTTTTGATGCATCGTTTTACAGCTCCAAATTGTGGATGGTGATGATACATATTTATTTTAGTTGCCTTGAATGGCCTTGCGGTATCATATTTTCTCGATACACAAGTTGCATAATTCTAGCACAATAATAATTCAGTTCATCTACGAGTTCAATGAACAGGTAATTGAATAAATATCTCTGGTGTTTTTTGTTGATTCATAATGTTTGGAAATTCTATGAAATTTGCTACAAAGACGAAAATCAATATTTTTTTAAATAAGTCAAATATATGGAACTGAAAATAAAAAAAATAAAATTATTCCCTCGGATTGCTCCGGGGTTTTTTTTTTATAAAATTCTAATATTGACTGTTTTAAGGTGACTTCAAAACCGTGCCACGTGTTAAAAAATTATTGCGACATTGCCAGAACCATACAACGTTATTTAGAGTTTGTTTATTTCTAAATACAAACATCTGTCTCACGGGAAAAATCCACTATATTTTATTTTCTCTAGTTTTGTAGAACTGTAGAAGAACGACAATTTAACACAAAACATGACATTTTTGTGTTAATCGTTCTTTAGAACTGAGCCATCGATGTGATTCCGTTTATTAGAATGTTCTTTCCAGCTTGCAAAAACTTAGCTAATTAAGTATTATTTTCCTAGATATATTTATTTATTGAAGCTGTAATGTGTGAAGTTTGCTAAAATTACTAAGTAAGGATTAAGGGTGTACATAATAGTTAATATTTAATATCATATAATGTAATATATTGACGCCCCAAAAGCAAAAAGGCACGTTTGAAAAAATAGAGTTTTCAGAAAAACCCTTTTTAAGTGATTTTAGTGTGGAAAAAATCGTGTGGAGGTTATTTCTTAGTATTTCAAAACGACAATTGCATCACGGGTGACTTTGTACTCAAACATTGAATTGCAATTATTATTTTTTTGTAATCTTTGATTTTTTTGATTTATAAGAGGTTGTAAGTCACGCTCACGTCAGAGTTTCATATAATTTGAAATTTCTTATTCCAACTATTAATGTTTATGAGTCAAACAAGACCAAACGAAATTTTAACAACCTCCTTAATGACCGAACAAACATTAATTTACCATCTTTACTGAAACCGTTACAAGAAGCAGGCGTGTAATCAATAAAATTGTAATTCATTTACTTTGACGATTAATTAATAATATCGTGTATGTTCGTTTTCTTGGAACAACTCAAAAACACATTAAATACGTTCAATATTTAAGTTTTAATGTTGGAATAAGTGAGATGATATAATGTTAATAGGATAAAATAACAAATTATTTAGTTCTACAAAATTTCTATATCAGGTAGTTGATAGCTAACGAAAGTTCTGACAATGGCGTAAAGCCGAAATAGCTATCAACTACCTGATTTTGTAGAATTAAATACTTTGTTATTTTATCATATTATAATGGAGTTCTACCAAGTAAATACCAATTCAGTCAATGATATAATATTGTCAATATCTACTAAAACAGTATAAGTTAAATTAAGTTTAAACATCGTTTAGAGCAGTGTTTTTCAACGTGGGAGCACGCCCTACGGGGGGAAATTTGGATGTTTTGGGGGGCAACGCGCGAATCATTAATATGTGTTACATATTATCTATTGTTAAAAAATTGAATTTGTTGATGCTGAAACCCTGTAATCAGAAAAAAGATGCAACACTAGCGCAAATGTCAACACGACGAGTGTTAAGGTTAAAGTGAATAATAATTCGTGTATTTGAGGGATTTTGAGTTGCAAAGAGTAGTTATGACTATATGCACTTTTTAACTATAAAATTGTTATAGAGCATGGAGCTTTTTGAAGCGGTGAAGTGCGGCATGGCTCAAATAAGGTTGAGAAACACTGACTTAGAGGATGGCGTGAAGCTGAAATAGTTCATCAAACCAAACCGAATCAGCAAACTTTACCTAGCAACAAATTATCTTTTTTTCTTTTTACAATTGTCATTTCATAGGTTTTGATTTTTATAGGCGTCGATAATTTTCTTAGTCATACTTACTTCATACAGTGACTGAGATAAAACCTTTATCTCTATTTAAAAATAGTTACCATAATATACAACGAATATTATACTCTTTTGTGTACTTAGTATTAACTCTTTGGATGGCACCTAAATGATCGTAACCGTCTCACTGCTACATATACGAAATTTATCTATAGTAATCCTTGAACGAGTCGCGAACCCTTGCAAAAAACAGACCGAAAAAAAGTCTAATAATTCTCTATCAAAATATCTACAATTTAGGCAATATGACAAACGTACTTCCTGTCTGTCCGGTCTTTTATTATTTCAAAATACAATGACTTTATATTTGTAGACAAAACAAATTAAATAAATATATTGTCGCTTTTATCAAAGAGCATCAATGTAACCAAGCCAGTTCGTATTGATTGATAATAAAAGAATTTTATTTATTATTAAATATTATATCAACATCTAGTCATTCACCGTTAGTTGTAATAATAAATAAACCTTGTCTTCTGTAGAGGCGCCGCCATCTTGTACCTAAAGATGTTTTATTTGAAATGATACAAGCTTTTCACGCTTGATACCGCGAAAAAAAAAGAAATGAAAAAAAAACAGACATCGGTTATTTGTAACTTGATAAAACGTTTACACGTCTGCCCTTGTGATTCTTACGGTGATGCAAGTATCAATTACTTCTGTTGCAATTCGTCATTCTGTACATGTTAAATTGTTCAGGTGATGTGCACTTTACTGTGGGGTGACCATGTAACGAGTAGGACATTTTGTATATGTACACATGACTCGAGAGAATGCCTCACAGCATAATTAGGTGGACTACGACAAATATTAAGAATGACTTTCGTTATACGGCATTATATTTATGTAAATTAAGCCACTTTTTAGAACTATATTTCCATTTTAAAAACAGTTACTTTAACGTTCTGGGAAGAAATTGACTCATCATTTTTTTTGCGATAAAAGTAAGAAATCAAATCAAAATCGTGATAATTATGTAAAATTTATTCAAATGCATAAGGTAAGATGAATTTAAGTTCCCTTCAATACCCCTGAATGCTTTTAACTGTAATTGTTTATTGGAAGTACATCTTATTATTAAGCAATGTGTTTAGTTTCACTTTTAAGGTTTCAAACAGTCAATTGGAATAAAGTAGAAGTCAGCACTGGTCCGGATCCGGGCGAGTAAAGAACATTCATATTTGAGCTCGGTCGCCCAGGTAAGGAATCTAATTTTCATAAAATATTTCATATGACTATGTTCCGTTTATATCACATGTCGTATGAATATCGTTGGAAATATGGAAACGATAACAAATATTTTTTGAAAAGTGTAAATGAATTTTTATGCTGACAAAATTGTGCTGAGAAAAATGAAATAAATCTGTACTTCGAGTCGGGTTCGGGTAACAAGAGTGATATTGAGACTTGAGCTTGAAAATTTCGGGCTAGGAACAACTAATTTTATAAAATTTCGGCCCGTCCAAACCTCTAGTAGAAAGACATTATATTTTTAAAATAAAACTCAGTTTGTTAAGTACCACCTCAATATTTTTATAATGATCAGGACCGGTTTCGCTGATCGAAGTTTAACATCAGTCGAAAATGCTCGTGATAGGTGAAACCGGTCCTGACCATTATACACATGTGGAAGTAGTACACACAAATTGTTTTGTTTTTAAAATGTAATACCTTTACACCAAGAATTGACAGTTAGCACCCTTAAAGTGAGCATCTATATGAATGAAAAAAATTGTTAAATTTTACTACAGTTATTTTTATCAAATTATGGTCACCCTGCATACTGCAGCCAACGAATACTATAATATAACAGGTACCTTTGGGCCCCAGCCCGCATACCTGCCGATGCCGTACCTTCAATCAATCCGCGTCGTAATTTGCTTTTTCACCTACACAATCTGTTGGCGGTCACTTCTGCGGTCGTTTTCTACTGCCCATCTTATCTTTCGGATTGTTCCACATCGCGTTATTGTATTTTGATTACCAAATTTTGGTCGCCGCACTGCGTCTCAAAATATTAATGTGATTCTAACGACGTGATTGGCTGTCATCTGGTTGACCGACTGACAAAAAATACCCATAACTTGCATATCACAATTTCTGTTTATTGCTATTGAAGTAATTGAATTTGTTGACTGATCTATTTAATTTTGAAAACCATATCCGCTTCAATATAGATCATCCAGACTTCAGATACAGAAGAGAAAGCTTCACCACATAGTTAGGTGGACCACACGACAAATAATTAGACTGATTATCGTTATGTGGCATTATATTCATGTAAATTTAACCACTTCCGGGAAATATATTTCCATTTTGAATATTGATCTGTAAGTTACTTAAATGTTCTGGGAGAAATCGACTCACTAAAATTTACGCGATAAAAATAACAAATATAAGTATAATTTAAGACATCGACTGAGGGTGCTTGATGGAATGTGGAATGATTGTTTATATTTACCCTTTCGTCGAATTGCATCCCGTCGAAACCCACAATGCTATTATAATTGTAAAATCACTGGTAATTCAAAAAGTAGTTGGAAAGCGGCAATTCGCCACTCTGCTAATGTGTTGTTTATAAAATAAGGATTAAGGCGATTCTCGAAATGTTAACTCAGGTATCAGTGTGGCTCCCAGACGTATAATATTTTACCTCGTAAATAATATTTGGCGTATTTGTATCTTCTATATAAACGTTAGACACTGTTAGACAGAATAGTAAGCTCTTCAAGATTACGAGCAATTCTTGGTAAGAATTGAACTTTTTTAAATGATTTAAAGACAATCATTCTCGTAAGGGGTTTTTCTTAAGTGTTTTCCCCCACACAAAAGACTCCAGCTGAATATTTTTAGATAGCAGTACTTAGCTAGCTTACATGCGGGAAAGGGATATAAAGACCTAGTCTGTACCCACCCTAGCACTAACTTTAGCCAGGAAACTAGGAGTCACATAATAGTTTCAATAGGAAAGTAAAGGTAGGAAAAAAAAATTACTGTCTGTCAGTTCGAGTCCATTCGTGTGCTCGAATGCCTGAAGATGCCGAAAGGCGAAACCCGGGTCGTTAGTGACAAAATACATGGAAGTGTACAAAATTGCAATAATCCAAAAAATAGTTATAAGTATCCACTAATTCCTCCATTCCATAGCGTAATAAGTATTATATTTATTAGTTACTTAATATGCCATACTGAATTATCCACGACTGTGGTGGACTACGACACGTGTCGCAATACATCTTGGCTCAGAGCTTTGTCTTTCCAGGAAGATACATTAGCTATTCTTGAATTTCAGTGTTGTGTAACTAAATGTAACACCTGTTTCGCTTCTTTAAGGAGCATCTTCAGACTGAATGATTTAAAAATGAAATAGGTTGAGAATTAGAATCAATGCTTATCTTAAAAATAAATAATCTTGCGATATAGTTAGTCAGAAAATGCTTCTTAAAGTTGTAAAACACGTGTCCCGTTTAGTAATATAGCCAGTGTAACTATGTTATCAATTTTAATTTTATTTTAAAAATGAATATTAACAAAGATACCGCTGAATCCATCGAAAATATTAGCGGAAAGCTTTTGTCATAGGTGTCTAATGTGTTCAAAGTGAATGATGAAAAAGTCACAAAGACAGATTATATCCAAGCTTTTTTTATGAGATTTAAGGGAAATGTGTATACTTTATCTTATTTAGAAACAAACTATTTTTTTAGATCTGTAGTCACCTTAAAACATTTATCATAATCAAATAATTACCGCTAAGGAAGTATTTTTAATTAATACAACTGAGAATAAATAATCATAAAAGGTTGTATAAATATGAATATACGTGCAATTAAATATAACACGACGTATAAAAGATTCGAGATAATCTTAAAATGTAGTGATCTCTGATTGCATTAACAACTTTCAAAATATTTGACTGACTTTCAAAATTATAATTTTGTGGTTTTTCGTCAGTGAATCTGGTATCTGGTTACATAATAGTTATAAAATTAAATGTTGAGATGCTTGAGAGAAGCTTACACAAGCGCGTGTGACGCGCTATAGCAGGGGTCTTCAAACTACGGCCCTCAGTAGCAGGCCGGACATGCCCGGTAACATGTCTGGTGTCATTATAGATGGTCAAACTTCCAATGTAAGTAAATCATACAAAATAATAATAGTAGTGCCGAAAACGGAAAAAAAAACCACTTGCAAATTTATGGAACTCATCAAAATGAGTGAGTGGAATTCTGTTACGAAATTCCAGCAATGGTTAAATTCTAGCCCTACGCCCTGCGCCATAGATATCTCACTCGCCAGTTAGTACCGATACGAAAATTTTCGCGTAATTCAGAAATACATTATGTTGATATGATGAGCTTGCTAAGTCTTGGCCTTTGTGACTTAGCAGAGAAGTCATTGTTGCCCTTAGGCTAGAAAGCTTGGAGATCCCTGCGCTATAATATAAACGCATTATGGAATGTTCAAACGCAGAATATAATAACTCTAAAAGAACTATCGCCAAACCAATTTTCGAAATTTATTTTTGTTTGCTACATTCGTTTTGGCACCATAAGTTGTGGCTTCACACCCTTGACTGTATTCCGAAGCGTAACAATGCTATTTTTGTTTCAATTTTTTTCCAGGAATATCTGAAAAAAGTTCGTCAAGACTTGATGACTATGATGATGAAAGAGCTTTTTAATTTTCAGATTATTATATCGCAAAATGATCAGTGATGACATTACAACAGACGTCAATACACCACACTAAAATTAAGACATTAAATAACAAAAAAATAATTACGACACACAAAAATAAGAAAAATATAAATAATAGTAAGTCTATTACTGAATAGATTCACGTATATGACAAAGATCAGCCGGACGATTCTTCAAAATGGAGTCTTATACCGTCAACTAAAAAAATAAGCCATAAGAACAAATATCATTGAATCAGGCACGCACTTAGAAATCTGGAGTTAGGCGTCATTATCTTGAGTTCATCAGTTGTGTATATCGACTCGACTGAAGAAAAGAAAATACTTCGTTGAATTGATTTACTAGCATTGATTAAATCTGATTATTTTTAATTTGTACCGGCTTTTATTTTGAGCAAATACTAGACGTATCCTGCCAAACAGCTGGATTGAGCGTTTTTAAAATAATGATTTTCAGGACTGTCTCAGGAAGTAATAGTTACTTAACTCTTTTAGTGAAGAGAAACGCGGTCGCTCTTTCGCGATACCTTCCTAAAGAGCGACGAGCACCGTGGCATCATTTTATTCAGGGATTTTTCAATGCGTTTAATAAATGGTTGTGTTGATGGGATTCGGGTTTTTTAATTCAATGCACACCTATTTATTTATGAAAATACATTTATAGTCGAAAATCTTCTTTAGAGGTCAGTTTGATATTAAGGCTTCTAATTTTGGGATCCTGAAGTCCCGGGATTTTGGTCAATAAGTCAATCTGGGTTAACGCCTGGGATTGTCTAAATATGAATCCTGGGATTTTGGGATTCACTGTCTAAGTTAAAAAATATCTCGTATATCAAATTAAATACTTCCTGATTAACTACTTACACGTACCTCTGTTTTTTTTGTACACACCTTTTTATAATACGCTCATAATTAATGCTTGTTTTATATAATATGTATTGTGTTCTATCTCCTTCTCATATTTCGTAACTGACGTGGAAAGAAACAAATAATTTTCACAACAATATATTTTGTTATTTTATAAATAAATAAAATCTTCTCAATAAATAAAAGAAACTATTCCCATGCCCAAAAAATGTTAAATCATATAATCATTCCAATTGAAGTAATAATGTATGCATATAAATATACAATTTAAAGTATGACATTACGCGTAATCCCGGGATGATAAAGGGGGTCCAGGATTGGATGTCAAAGTTGATATTACTTAAATCTGTCGGCGTCAGTGGCGCAGTTGGTTTCGTCGCTGGCTACGGTTACGGATGTCTCGGGTTCAATTCCCGGTGCGGACAGTTTTCATAGATTGATCTTTCAATCGATTTATGGATTTCTGTTCGTAGTCTGAGTCCTCCCTCCCACCAATCCCATCCTCACGGGGCGTAACGAGAGCGATTAGCTAACCACTAGTCCTTTCATAGCCCTATCCTTCTATCCCTACTCTCTTCGAAAAAGAAAAGAGAGGTTGAGCAACTGAGTGACAAGCAGTTCTCGTAGAAAAAATTCTGTCAAGATGCCTCCATTAGGAGACCATATGCTCCACATTGGGAGCGGACATGGAAAAAAAAATGTGATAATTTTCTATTGGCTATTACGATTGTCGTCCTCCGAGCTGTGGTCAAAAATGATATTCGTGTTTTATTGCTGCACTATTGATAAATAATAAATAACATTATAATAATCTGCGGTTTACCAGATGATCATATTTTTGAACAGAAAGTGTGAAACATCATTCACTATTTGCTAATACCAATTTATTTCCCAGGATAAATTTTGTTCGTGCATAACGTTGTTATTCCATTTTATTAAGTAGTAAATTATTTTTATAGGTTAAATTATGATGTGATGACACTTGTTGCGTAAGAAAGTGACTGTCAAAAGTGTGGAAACTCTAACGTTTTTTTAACTTGGTTAATCATACGAATATGTTAGTTACATGGTTCTATTAGTTGAACAGCCGCAAAGTCACTCAGTAAAGCTTAATAACTTTCCTCTAATAAATAATGATAAAAGTATACAGAAAGATACTTCGAATACTTGATGTCATACAACTATGAGGTTTAAAACGTTTTTTTAACCATATCTAAACCCTATTTGGAGCATATGGCCATCACAATGTTTTATCGCTTCCTCCCAAGTCATCCTAGCGTCCCGTAGCTCCGCCGAGTAAATCATATAGATGATCATCAGCGGCCTTCTAGGGTGAAGGAATCTATCCGGTTGGCAGAAGAGACAGAATTCAGGCTCCTCTGGAGTATCCGCAGCACATGTCTAAGCCAGGTCCATCGTCGTTTTTTTTTATTAAACTAGCCACTTTATGTGATTAGTAAGTCATGTTGCTAAATCAGTGAAGTAAGTGTTTCAGCAGAGTTTTTCTACGAGAACTGTTTGTTACTCAGTTGCTCAAACTCTATTTTTTTAAGAGAGTAGAGATAGAAAGAAAAGGCTAGTACAGTACTGGTTAGCTACGTCACAAACATACATGCCTACGAACAGAAATCAATGAATGAAACTGTCCGAATCCGAGACATACGTAACCGTAGCCAATTCTGTTGACCACTACACGACGGAGCTGACTTTTATTTACTTATAAACAATCCCAAAAACTATGGTTGTTTTGACATACTCTTAAAAAAATTTAAAATGAAGCTCGTTTTAAATCTGTATTTTAATCATGAATATCTACGAACTATATATATGATATTAAATTATGTATCGCATGGCGAGGTAAGCATCGGATACTTAGCAGCTCTGTTTATGCGGCTTTTTAATTGTATAGATAAAATAATGCAATATTAACATATCGTAAGTAAATCTCTACCAGTGGGGCCATAAAACATTCTGTCGAAGGGGCGAAATGATTAACGATTGGGCGTAAGCGCGGCATTAGCGGCGTAATCTATGAAAAGATGACCAACCCACGCCAAAAAATTATTCCTAAGCTCGCAATGATTTATTTAGCGAGTGACTTGCACGCACGCCACTGGATAAAATAATTTATCCGACATTTTATTCTGAGGCCTGTATTAAATGAAATTCTATTTACACTGAGATTTTCTTGATTTACATCGAATAACTGATATACTTTGTAGTCATTTTAGTTCCTGACCGACATACTACATGGTTAATTTTATATTTCACTGGTGGATACCCAGCATGCGTTGCAATACCACTCAAAGTAAGAAAATGTTTGTGTTTTAATTCTGTTTATTGAAGTGCTTTTGGACACACAATATTTTTTGTTTTCTGTCTGGTGCGTACACGAATAAATCAGAAGGTTTTCCTAGATGCCGCTATTTGTACGAATTTGATTCTTTATTTAAGATTTTTTTTTTGATTTCAAATTGATTTTTATGTATATTAAAAATTAAAACGTTGAGAGTCTGACTCGGGTCGGACCGGGCCTAATTGTACTACGCCTATGTCCTTCGCCCAAGTGCAAGCAATAACTTGACAAAGTTTTATCGGAAAAAGATGAACGGTATGGCAGTGCATAGGATACGAACAAAACCACATTGATTTTTATATATTAGATATAAGTTTCTCAATATTACATGATATAATACGTAGAACCAACCTGCCAATGGCGATGCTATTATAAAAACCTTCAACAATATACTTCCTTTAGATATAAACATATTCCAAGTGGACGTGAGTGAATTCAGACGATCACTGTTTTTTAATGTATTAAAGTAGATTTTGTATAAACTTACTAGGTTGACTTCCTTACGAATTTCCAATGATTACTTTTTTTTAGTATTTAAACGTTTCTTACATTGCAAAAGCCATATACTTATAATTTGTAATTTTTGTAATATATATATAATAATATGTATATTTACATTACAAAATTAATTGAACATATCGTTGTCTTAACCAGAAAATTGTTTATTTACATTTTAGCAAAATTTTCAGGAGATCATAAAAACTTAATAAATTCATTTTCAACAATGTCTGTCGATGAATTTAACATATGTTGTATGTCAATTGGTCTTATTGTTATTCCTCATTTTTTATAACGATCATGACCGGTTTCATCATCAGTTGATCATTATAAAAAATATGGAAGTAGTACAAAACAAATTGTGTTTAATTTATTTATATATAGTTAGTGAATTGAAAGTATACTGTCAATGTAAAGTTTTTCATTGAATACAGTGTTATGAAATATTGCAGTGTTGCAGTAACACTTGGGGTGCATTTTCTGTAAAGCGTGACAATTCAAAAGAACATTTGGTGTGAATAGGCAACGATTCTCAAAGTATCCATCTAATTCTACTACTGAACGAAATATGATTATTTATTATTTATTATAATTTTGTATCAAATTTATTAATCATACATTTGATTTGGATAGATGAATAGTGAATGCTTAAGGATTTCAAGTTAGTTTATTGGTGTGGCGATATCATAAATGTGTCACGTAGAATAGTAATGGTGTAACTCCAGTTTTGAAATTTTGAGAAAATCAAGGTTTTGTAAAATATTAAAAAAGTGTAAAAGCAAAAAAAAAACATTGAAAAAAAGTAATTGGTACGTTTTACATGCGAAAAATAAGTGGCCAGTTGAGGATGATGTAGGCTGTAGTGCGGTAGATGAAAAAAAAGGCCTGAAGAAATTTGTTTAGATTGACAGCATGAACGATGAAATATGAAGAGAAGAAACCTCAGCAGGCTGTAAAGATAAAATTTAAAGAATACATATCCCACTTGGTTATATTGCACAATTTCATTAAATTGTTGTTTCAAATAATGAATATAATATATTTCGCACACTTTAAGAATTGCATGCTTTATTTCTGGGGTAACTCTAACTTCAACTAACATTGAAGATTTATTAGATTAAACATGTTGGCAAAATCTTTTCGATATTTGCATGCAAAACTTTGCATTGATCGAAGCGAATATTGTTATAGATTGCTGTTCTCTTTTCGAAGAGAATAGGGATGTAAGGATAGCATTAGGACATGACCATAGGTTAGCTAACCGTTGTCACTACGCCTAGTTATTAGCTTCGGATGAGTGGGAGGGAATTCAACACATCAGAATTATTTTGTTGCTGTTATAAATATATCGATTGGAACTCCAATAGAATATTGCATATTATAATGTTCGATTGGAATTGATATTTGGATATTCGAATACTTGATAATTTATTCGAATTTTAAACCACTGGTTAATTTTTTTTTATTCAGCGTTGTATTGTTATCACTCAATACACGTTTTGGCAGTATGTGTTAACAATACTTAAGACGTATTGTCAGAAATATGAGAAAACAATTAACATACTTGATGAAATTCATACATTATATCACTCGAATACATTCAAATACTATTTTTTTTATCATGTCTACTACCTATTCGGAACGGCATCCGATGGTCTCTATGGATTGTCATCAGCCTCCTTCGAGGGCGACGTAATCCATCAGGTTGGTAAAACAGATAAGCAAGACTCAGGCTCTCCTGGGGCATCCACCGATTCCACAGCACATTTTCAAGCCAGGTTCATCGCCGATTTTTTTTATTTTGGACGTTTTAAGAAGCAGGTCTGTCCGCTCCTTACTTCCAGGCTTCTGACAAAGTCAAATCCCCGTACCCAAGCATCTATTTTCGGAGCACATTATACGGTTACATTGTGATTTGGTGAGGTGCCATGATTTTCAGCCGTAAAGCAGCACCATCTAAATGCATGCGTTGAATAGGTGGCTCTGACCAAGTAAAACTGTGCGTCCCAAACATTTTGCATTAAGTTGAAGGTTACTCCAGCTATCCCTAATCGAATTGCGAGCTCTTTACACGGATTACCATGTCTCGTGATGTTTACTTCCAAATACCTGAAGGCGTCGACTTGCTCGATGCAACTAGTATGGGTTATTTAATTATTGCATCTAGTGAGAAATATGAATGAACTATGAACATACTTGATGAAATTCATACATTGATTCACTCGAATACATTCAAATACTGTAGGATTTTAAAAATCCTTATTCTAATATTTGTTCTCAACGAATATTCGGAATCCGTACATATTATACAATGTTAATAATATATTTGTAAGGTAACGAAAAACTACCGAATCATTTGAAGATAATATCTGAATTTTTTTATGCCTTTCAAATAGTATTATGGTATTTAAGTACCATCAATTTGGGTAAGCTTGCCTATCGGTCTAAGATTGGCCCACTACATAGAAAAGGGTGCTGTTATAATAAAATGAAAATAATAATACCATATGTATATATTTTAGTTACGCAAAGATATTGAGTAACCTCTGGTGGTAAAAATATGAATAATGTGCAACATAATTTCGTGTGTTGTTGAATTTGTGAGTTGTCAGCTTGGAATGGTAAAACAGAATTTAAAAACTTATCTTGAAATAGTTGAATTAGCCATAATTTCAATTTGTATTACTAATCTGTAAACCAAATACTGTATATTTTTTCCCATTTCAATTATGTACAGAATATATGAAAGCTTAAAGAAATGTTGCCAAGACTTGAACTGAATTTATAGTAATTACAGTAATGCCAATGTTACCCGATTTGGATGAAAAGTTTTCCCACCTTGTTTTATCTATATTTATTTACCAATTATAACAATAAATCTATTTATGTTGATTAAATGTCATTTTTAGGCATTAGTTCGTTTTTATTTAGAACAATACCACGCAATTGCGAATTATAAAAATACAAAAACCCTTAGAACTGGTTCAAAGTTACCCAGATTGACCGTATTAGATTTTTTCAAGCCTTCAACTTGATTATATAGTATCCTATAATAATAAATTTATTGCAAGTCAGTGTCAGTACTTTATGACCCTGTCAGAAAGGCTGATGTAGCAGTCCTGATTATTGCATTATACCAAACCTTGTATAATAGTATGAGAATTTTTATATCAAAATCCATTTGATGCAAAGGAGCTTCATAGAGTCAATAAACAACCTCAACATAACAGCTGTTGAATTCGATAAAGAGTATACACAAAGTGGTGGAGTGAGAAGTAATCTCACGCGTTTGTATTTAAGAATTAAATATTGTTGGAAATCTAGTGAAATTTCCATAAATTATTGTACTTGATTAATTAGGATTAATTTGATTATTTTCAGCACATTATAATGGCAACCACTGGCGTAGCTACAGGTTAAGCTTGTCGCCCCGCCCCAATTTTTATCCGATTTTTGTTTAACCACCACGATGCAAAAGATCGCACCGCAGGCAGAAAGAAAGTGTTTATGTATGAATTTAAATCTTGAAAAATATGTACCATACTTTTACAATCGTGACAAATTTTATATTTAATATTAATATTAAGTCCCGCAGGTTTGTTTTTCAAATAAGAATGTCAAAAAATCTATGAGTCATTAACATAAATTTTATATTTATTATTAATATAGAAACATAAAATTATTTATGTACAATACATATATACTGTACATAAAAAAGAATTACAAATTGCATATTAATTTCGAATAAGATATTCAGCAGATTTAACTAACATAACAATTCGTAAAAAAACACATTTATAAAAAAATATTTTTCCTCGCTTGCTTTGCTCTTAGCAAAATCGTCAGAAACATTATCAAAATCTATTTTATCTGCTAGTTGGTGTTCTATTGAAAGAATTCCACGATTTTGTAATAGCAAATTGCTCACTGTTTATATAAAATAGTTTTTTTTATTACTACCGACAATCTTGAGAGGCTCGCCGTCACGGGAAAGGTAGAAGGCAGAATGGGACACGGTAGGGTTCTAACTCGTTGAAGTGACAAAGTGAAGTACGCCACGGGCCTCTCCTTACCGATGGCTCTCAGATCAGCGGAGTGCAGGGGCGAGTGGCGAATGATCGACAAGGGAAACGAAGTTGATACAAAAACGACTAAAAAGATGCACTCTCAGTTTTCTTAAATTATATTATTCAAAAGAGAATAGTGATGAATGATTTTTCGCGGAGTAAAATTACATTTACGTTATATTGTTTTAAAGAAAAGCACATTAAAATTGATTATTTCCAACGTTTCCTAAATACTGCGAGAAATATTTGTTTTGCTTAAAATCACATTGTATATCAAACGTTTCGCATTTTAAGGTGAGGATTTGCTTTTTTAATTTGTGTTTTCATCATTACCACTCCGCACGGTTGCAACGTGCCGCAAAAGCTCAGGCATGGAGCATTATGCATTGGCAAAAGCTATGCCGCAGTTTAAAATAGTCAGTGCAATATTTATTTATATTTCGCTCGTGCGGTAGGTGTCCTAACATAAATACAGCGGTGTTTATTCATTCAATATTTATTTACAGTGCCTTAAAAGGCGAGCGCTCTCACCTCGCTTCGACAGGGATGTATTGGATAGGAATATGATGCAGGCATGGATCGAAGAATAAACTAGAAACATTTTCATTGAACGTTTTAACAGTTAGTTGGTGGAAATGCATTTTCGGTATTTCCTCCCGTCTAAAATAATTACTAATGCATGAATGAAAGTATATTTGTTTCAAAAGTTAAAATATTAGAACCAATTATTAAATTATAGCTGTTTTTACGATTAGTAACTTGGTAAGCGCCACACATAGTAATAATCGTAAACCCGTTTCTCCTTTTGCACGGGGGATAGATTCCAGAGACTACCGTGCAAAAAAGCTAAGGTGCACATATTAAAATGGAAGATAGATTATTTAAAATTTCCCCCAAAATATATGTCGCAGCCGTGGCGCAGTGGTCAACGTCGTTGGTTACGATTACGGAAGTCCCAGTACGGACAGTTTCATTAACAGATTTTTCAATCGATTTATGGATTAGGCATGGCTGTTTGTGATGTCTTAAATTCCCTCCCACCCATCCAATACCAAAAATGGGGCGTAGCGAGAGTGGTTAGCTAAACAATAGTGCTCTCCTAGACCAATCCCTCTATCTCTACTCTCTTGGTGGGAAGAAAAGAATGGTTTAGCTACTGAGTAACAAGTAGTTCTCGTTGAAAAGCTTATATTAAGATGATTCCGTTAGGCATATTGAGACCTCACTGGGAGCGAACATGGTAAAAAAAATATGTAAAATTCTCGAAATCATAAATAATGGAATTAATTTATTATTGATATATGAAAATGGATAATATTAGGATTGAGTTAATATAACCGTCTACTAAATAAATTTGAATTGCCAGCGATTTTAATGACAAAATACATGGAAATTTACAAAATTTGAACAATTCAAATTTAATATTGAAATTTCATCAAGTACCCGCAGTTCTGACAATGAAGTGAAGCAGAAAAAGCCATCAAGTAAATACTGTAATTCTTGTAGAAATTAATAATTTGATGTGTTCATCGTCGTTGTTCTGGAAGAAGATACTAACTGAAAAATACTAGTTTTGAGTAAATGAAATTTTTCAAATGTTTAAAATGGTATACGTTTTTCATTTAGTTTGTTTCTGCAAAACAATTTTTAAGCAAAAGTGTAATTTATAAAAATAAGTGAGTTCTTCCATAGGGTAGAGTTATAAATAAGGAACGTTTTAGTATAACGAACTCAATATATATTTTTTTCGATTTAGTGTTTTCTTTCAGAACAGCGACAATATGTTTTCACTTTGGAACATCGTCGAGTATTTAAAGATTACTACTTGACATTTTAATGACCGAATATTCAAAAGATTTCTTATTACAACCCGAGCTTTAAATGGCTGGAGGGATGTTTAGCTTAGATGTCTTCACATTAAAAACTTTGAAACAATTTAAAAAAAATGATATGTGCAACTTTATGATATTCGCATGTTCGAATAAAACGGCCTCCGTATGATTGTGGTATATCTGGTTTTCTTTGAGAGAAAATCTGCCTCTACATTCATTTATTATAATATCGCAATGGGAATATATATATATACTTTGATGTTAACACAGTGAAGAGATTTAAGAAACGAAAGCAGCTTACTGGTCGAAATACCTGTCATTTGGTTTACTTGTGAAGCTTAACTGGGTTATCGAAAACTGTCGGTTCTGGGATTGGGAAAAAAATCTTCATTTATTATACCAACAAAAAATACCATCTATTATGTAATTAATATATATGCATTATGTCGTCGTAGTTCTGAAAAAACACGCTCATGCATTTTTTGAATTTGATTTTAAAAATAATTTTAGAAGTGCTTGACCCGTGTGCTATCAAATATGGCCTGTGTACACCTCCTGTATATTATATAGGTAAATTATTTTTTAAAATAGCAATAGTTTAAAAATGAACGAAAACGATTCCAATTTTAAAAGTTTTCTTTTGATAACAATGTATTATTTTTGCTATTCTGCGTGATTGTGGTAAATGCATTTTTAAAGAGCTTGAAGGGAGAGGCAGATATCACGAAACCAATAAAATATAAACTGTTCTTTCTTACTGTAAATTGTGTAACGAGAATGTAGGCAGATTAAAAGATTAGTTTAGTTGAGTTTAGTTTAAAGTTTTTGAGTAAGACTTTCGTCCGGCGAGCTGATGATGATGAAGAGGTCTCTCAGTGTACACTAAAGCAAGCTCGTTAACTTAGTTAAATTCACTATTTATTCCAGTGAGTAGTTTACATGTAGTGTTTTCAATTTAAATTAAAAACAAATTCAAAAAAACACAGTTGACCCCGTAAAAATTAAGCCCGTGAAATCATTACACGACTGCAAAGGTAAGCTTGACGGTCAGCGTCTATTGCCGAGCAACTCGCTCCAGACCTCTCACGGCGGGCGACTGGCGAAAAAAAATGAAATCCCTGCAACAGTGAGATCTCGCCTCCTTGCTTCTGTAAGGGCTTGGACGTATTTTTTTTCTTGACTTTGCTCGAGAGATGATTCGATGAAAGTTCTGGGTACGATTCACAATGAATAATAATGGATCGTGTCAAGTTATATAAATATAAACTAAATTAACCAGCTATATAAAAGCTTTAAGCTGTTTTTATATACTTAAACGAAAACTTTTGTGCATAAACTTTTAGATTGCTGTAAACATTTGTATCCAAAAGGCATACGTGTTTGTAATGTTTGCATACCTCTCCACTCAATTCAATCCTGAAAATAAGTATAAAACTAGAGAGATTAGCTATTTACCAGCTCTTTCATTACCCCTTGTTTTTCTCCTACTCTCTGAAATGATGTTGGTTGACTGACTTATAGCCAGTTATAGTTCAGCTACTCCTTCAAAGATACTCCAATGCAACAAAATCGGGTGTACTTTTGTGAAATAATTAAAGAAAACTATTTTATATAACTAAAAAAGGTTCTCAACACCTTGCGATTATAAATCATACAATTTAAGCACGAGCTTTACTAAGAGCCTGAGTATAATAAGCTTTTGTTGAAAAGGTAATGTTATAATAATCCCTTTTAGTTTGATATTTAATATTATTGTATTCAGATATTGATTTATCATGGGGCTACTTATAATGTTGCCCTATATATAAATGAACCTTCTGTATAAGCAATGTTTAAAGATTTTCACTGTAAACTTTATTGAAATATTAAGCTAAAGGCAAATAAAAAATTAACAAGTCGATAACCATACGACTATTTTTTACAGTGATGATAAAAATATCGAAGTTATGCTAATTGTATGAGGGGAAAAATGATATGAGACGGAACTGAACGCGTAAAACGATATGCAGAAAATGATTCATCGGAGATTTTGAAATAATGTCCACATCATTCTTTCCATGCCAATACCATCTTACCTCTACATCAACGAATGGTATCGTATATGCTACTCATTTCCTGCATAAAATAAATACTTAATGCTGTTAAAAACAATGCCATAGGTAATATAATTGTGATAAATCAATAAAAAATACGAAATATGTCACCAAATTAATGTCAAATTTTATCGATGGTTTGTTTTAAAAAAAACCATTTAACTGATTACGGTAACTTTTTCATATCGATATTTTAATCGTATTTTGCATAAAATATCGGTTTCTCTGATGTCTGATAATTTGGCATTTCCCATAGGTGTACTGTTATTAGTGGCATTTAGTTAATTTTCAATAAGACTCTTCTGACTAATTACTTCAGAACTGAGTATAGTTGTTAAGTTTCCATATATTTCCAGGTCGACTGGTTGAAGTATCGGGCAGATTAAAATGGAAATGTCCTGAGATGAAAAATGAAAGGAAAAAATAGTTCGAGACAGTCAATTTGATTGCAACGAAGACAAAATACATTGCATGGACTAACTTCTAGTGCTGTTTGCGGATAATATGTGGATCTCAAATCATAGAAGCCTTGTATTACGGTAATTAGGTGCCAAGTCTTGTTAAATTACTCGTGAGACACTTCTTGCTTATTATTTGACAGTAGTTAACGCCCATATACCCAGTATTATTGGCAGTTACTATGCAGCAATTTTTTCAAACCATGTCCGCTCAAAATTTAGAGCATGTGGGCCGTTAATGGAGGAATCTCAACAAATGTTTTTTTTTACCAAAAATGCTTGTTACTCAGTTGCTCAAACAATCTTTTCGAAGAGAGTAGGGTTACAGGTTAGAAGGATAGAGCTAGGAAAACACAATTTTTAGGATGAGCTGAGTAAGAGGGAACTCTGGTCATCACAAAAATCAATGCCTTTACGTTTGCTTATATTTATTTATTTAATTATTGTAAATTTAAAAAATCTAAATGCATGTACAGCTGACGCCAATGCGCCATGCATTATAATAACAATCATATTAATAATAAAAACAATAATACTAATAAAAACAATAATGAAAATAAAAACATTTTTTCAACTATAAAATACAAAAAAAACAAGACATTATTAATTTACAAGGAACAAATATTTGGTGAACCCAGAGTTACCTGCTGAAATCATCCAGCTCTCTAGGCAATGCATTGATCAGCCGAACGGCTCTTGCAACTGGTGACTCGAATGATCGACGCGAAGAACAAGTTTTAAGAATAAAAGTTGCTTGGTTATGGTTTCGGCCACGTAGATAAAAATTGGGAGCATGTAAATTAATAGTCATGAGAATTTCAGGATTATAAACTCGTCCCTGAAGAAGAAGAGAGAAATTCTTTAGAATTGAAATCTTCGTGCTTCAAGAGAAGGAAAAGATAGCATTCCTAAAAGAAATTTGGTTGGGTAGTACTCTTTTAGGGAAATATTAAAGGAAACATATTTAAATATTAATCTATAATTTCTCGTTCAGGCATTTTTCATCTAATCACAATGTACTTTTAATTTGACTTTTTATAATGGTTTAAGTAGAGGTGATTCGTTGGTATTGGTTTGGTTAATTACAGGGAACGTGTCTGTTTATTTATTATTGAACCAAAGCATTAAATCGAATTCGTTTATTGCGAAAACGTAACACTAAAACACTTGTAATCTACAAATTGGATGTCAAGTTTTTCAATAATAAATGAAACGAATGTGTCCTGTGAATTGGTTTAAAATATCCACCCTGTCTAACTAGGGATTCCATCTATTCGTCATTATGAATTATTCGGATATCGAATAGTAAAATTTTAACTATTTGGATATATCCGAAAAAAAAAGAATGAAAATAATATTAAAAAATTGAGTTGAATAATTAATAACATAAGATTTTATATAGGTACTAAAATAATAATTTAGTAGCACATTTATAAAAAAATAAATTAATGATATATCTACATAAAATAATTTATTTAAAAAGATAAAATACATGGCATTACAGATGATGTCAATGCGCCATGCATTTACACATAATAATAACAATACAATAATAATAATAATAACAATAATGATATGTGAGAGTAGGCGAAACAAAAAAACAAAAAACGACACAAATCACATCTGTCTCGCTCGCCGCTCGAGGGATGACGGTGTAGGAGCGGGGAGAAGCGGGGTGCGGGCTTCAACACACTTCAAGGCCCGCGTCCTGGGATAAGGACAACAAAGGAGAAAACAACGGTTCCTTCCATTAAAACCCCGGTCGTTTATCCGTGTACTCATCTGGTTTAATTGCAATTAGCTACAGTTTCACAAGACATTAGACACAACAGAATTACATACTTTTAATTTAAACTGTGTAAGTGGTTTTATCGTAATCGAAGGAATCAGGCGTTGCCGCGACCTCCCCCCCAGAACGGTCGGAACTCCACTGACTCTGGCAGGATCGCAGGCGCTTCCCCCCCACTTCAAACTGCAAATCAACAACATCAACCAACAAATCCGACCCCCACCCTTAACGCCTCAGCAGGGGTATTACATTCTTAAATTTTCATTAATAGGAAGAGTCTGCAGATTGGTTTTGAAGACCCTGTCCGCCCCATAAGTACGGGGCGGTGTCAAATCACCACACTCCCAATGTTCAATAACCGTCTGCAGCTCTTCCAGCAAAATATAAAATAAGCTCAAAAATAACGTAAAAACAAACAGGAATGTCAATCATAAAACCACAAAAATAGAAATGTCAAATTAAACATAAGCACTAAAGAGAAATTTCAACTCAAACACAAACACAGAATGGAAATGACATATCGAACACAAAAACTAACGTTCTAAACTGCAAGAAATTCTGTAAATACGCGCATAAGTCACTAAGCGAAGTGGCGCGTTCGTCGGCGTCGCGACGTCTCATCAGGCGGCTTTGGCGGTGGCGCAAGTTCGCGCAACGAAGATTCCCACTTAAACTTCACCGGGTCCCTGAACGGCGTATCGGGTGGCTTTGCGGCCGGCCGTAATATCGTCAGCGTAGGCGGCGACTCCAGGCTTATCTCCCACAGTTCGGGTGGCAGGGCGGATGGTCGCAACCTTTTTTATCATAGGCGGCGACTCCAGGCTCATCTCAGGCAGCTCTCTAAGCTGCATATCGGGCGGACGCTTACGTAGCACTTCGGGTGATGGTCTACCAGACGGCCAAACGTCGGGTGGCATCATAGGCAGCGGCTTACCCGGTGTACGCATATCAAGTATGGGCGCAACCAGCGGCGTCGTTATCAGCGGCGTTACCAGCGGCTGCGTATCTGGTAGCTGCTCATCCGGCAGTATCGTTACTGGCGACCTTGCATCAGGCAGTGTCGACTCAGGCAGCGACGTCTCTGGTACTATCGTTGCGGCCAGTGGTGTAACTAGCAACGAAACATTGATCAGTGTCGTTACTTGCGACTTCATATCAGGCAATGGCCCCTCAGGCAGTGACATCTCTGGTAATTGCTTAGCGGGTAGCGGTGTAAATAGTAACGGCAAATCAATCGGTGTCGTTACTAGTGGCTGCAAATCAGGCAGTGGCGTAATTGGCAACTGCAGACTAGGCAGTAGCGTTACTGGTGCCTTTTTCGCCCGGCGGGGTGGTCGAACGGGCTTCCAGTTCTCGTCCAAGGGCTGGTCTCCGACCTCACTGTCACTGGTGGCAGCCACGTCGGGAATAAGGGCGGCGATGGCAGATAGTGAATGTATTTCACCGGCGTCTTCCTCTAGTCCGCTTTCGGAGCTAGGGTGTCGTTGCACAACGTCGGGGGCTTGTTCGACTGTCTGGCCATCTTGCTTTCCTTCAGTGTAGACGGGCTGATTTCGAGGTGTGGGCGGCAATTCGGTTTCATGAGCGGACGTCGGCGCGATTCCACTTTGAATCGAACATACGGCGTCCAAGTTTAGTGACGTCACAACTTCGTCATTCGTAAGTATAGAGGCGACTTCGTTACGACCCGTTAACTCGGCCGTTTCGTAGCGTTGTGACGTCATGACGTCATCTACTGGCGTCGCGATGATGTGCGCGGCTTCGTAGCCGGGCTCCTCTTAGCCTCCCTCGTATCGGAGGACGGCATCAAAGAGTTCGTTCAACGTTCTCCAAGAGCGCTGACTCATCTCTCGCTGGTCTCTCGGCAGCATCAATCTGTGGCAGACCTTCGCCAATTGTTCCGAGTCATCACTCGGGACGGCGTTCCAGGCTAGGTCCCGTTTTATTATCATAAAAAGGACGATTGGTTCGTCCTCACGTTGCCTCGTCGTCATCAGCGCAATCCTGTCACGAGCTCGGCGGTTCTCGTCACTATAATGATCGATAATAGCAACCTTGAACGTCTCCCAGTTAGCTGGCTTCTCGCGGAGCGCTGTGAACCAGCTTTTGGCCTCTCCTTCCAAGATGTCGGCAGTCTGTGCCACCCAGGACGATATAGGTGTCCCGGTTCTAGGGAGCGCTCCTTCACAATACTCCAGGAAGCGCTCTGCGGTCATCATCGGGTCTCCATCAAACCTCATGCCGGTTTGCGAAAGCTTGGTTATTGGCGGGCGGATGTAAGTAATCTCTTCCTCGTACATCCGGTCATCGTCAGCTTCAGACTCATGTGATGAGTAGGGCGGATCCTCAGCGTACATCCGATCGTCGTCTGCGTATTCGTATGACGTGTCGCGCGATCCGTCGGCGTACATCCAATCATCGTTAGCATATTGATTCGGCTTATAGCGAGGCTCATCGTACATCCGGTCATCGTTAACGTATTCCAAGGTGTCGAACCTATTCGACGTGTACCGCGAATTATCTACGTACACACGGTCTCCATACGTGTATTTCGAAGTATTTTCACGTGGTTTGTTTACGTAATTCCGGTTTACATATGTTTGTTCCGAGGTATTGTCTCTACAATAACGGGGTTTGTTTACGTACACCCGTTTATCATACGATTCAAACTGATTCGGCACATAACGGGGCTTTTCCGCACACATGCGGTCACTATAAGATCCGACTTGACTCGGCCTATATGCGGACTCATTTTTATTCCTCCGGTTCCTTCTTCGGCCGGATGGCTTCGGCGGATATCGCGGAACTTCCTCGCAATTTCGCCATTCGCATTTTCTATGCATTTTTGTATTTCCACATTCACTTTCCGTTGTTGGGCGCCACAGGGAGTTTCACCCTGACTAATTGCAATCTTCCGGCTAGCGTCTCAGGTCGTCAAGTCCTGAGGTATTAAAACCTCCACGGCCCACGTTGCAGGCGACACTTGTGAGAGTATGCGAAACAAAAAAACAAAAAACGACACAAATCACATCTGTCTCGCTCGCCGCTCGAGGGATGACGGTGTAGGAGCGGGGAGAAGCGGGGTGCGGGCTTCAACACACTTCAAGGCCCGCGTCCTGGGATAAGGACAACAAAGGAGAAAACAACGGTTCCTTCCATTAAAACCCCGGTCGTTTATCCGTGTACTCATCTGGTTTAATTGCAATTAGCTACAGTTTCACAAGACATTAGACACAACAGAATTACATACTTTTAATTTAAACTGTGTAAGTGGTTTTATCGTAATCGAAGGAATCAGGCGTTGCCGCGACCTCCCCCCCAGAACGGTCGGAACTCCACTGACTCTGGCAGGATCGCAGGCGCTTCCCCCCCACTTCAAACTGCAAATCAACAACATCAACCAACAAACCCGACCCCCACCCTTAACGCCTCAGCAGGGGTATTACATTCTTAAATTTTCATTAATAGGAAGAGTCTGCAGATTGGTTTTGAAGACCCTGTCCGCCCCATAAGTACGGGGCGGTGTCAGATAATATAATTATTTTTAAATTATAAAATAGAAAAATAAATATTATTAACATACCAGAAAAAATATTTAGAAAACTATAACCATAATATTTTATTAGCGATGAGATACGTACATTTTATAATAATTTACAACTAAATATTTTCCCATTTGTGTCAACACCCTGATATAGACAATATGAATACACATTCCAATACCGATCTATTGTATTACAATAATTAAAATTTGCAGCTGCGTCGGATTACTACAATGATATTTCTTCAATTACTAAAATTACGGGATGTATAGAGGGTTTTCTTTTAGTCCCGAGTCATACGTCACACTTTAGTATGGTGATAAGACACTGAAAGCGCCCGAGTTGTGTAGAGATTAATAGAATCACTATATGGGTTATTCATTATTTTTCTTGAAATCTCGAAAATATTTCATTTAAAATTAATATGAATAGTATTCGAATAGTGATCCAAATATTCGAATATCGAATATCGAATAGTCAAAAAAGGGCCGAATATTTTTGGATGTTGATTATTAGAATATTCGAGTTGGAATCCCTACGTCTGACCTACGTATGGTGAATGCACTACGCGTTCTATTCCTCTAAGAGTAATGAGAAAGTTGAGATAAAACTAAAAAAAATGGTTTTGTCACAAATTCTCAGACACAACGTAAAGATTCTAAATGTGTGACACAATTACAAGTCATGTAAGACGGTCTTTTACTGTTGTTTTGTATTATGTAATTTTTTGCTCATGAAAACGGTGAGTTAAACGCTATGAGCGAATAACTAAATCCGACCCACTTCACACGGTATAACTATAAAGTAATATAATTTTACGAGAAGATAAATTTTTGTAGACTGTACAAAAGTACCGCACGGTTTTTATCTTGGCTCGGCGATTAACCGTTGCGACTGAATTGTGTCTGGGTGTCTCGTGAATTGAACTGTGTTTTAAGCTATTAAAATGTATTGATTTGTGTCATTTTATACTGTAAAAATGATTTTACTTTTTCTTACTTTTTTTAAATAAAGCTTAATTTGTTTTGTAATACTTATACATTTTCATAATTATCTGGAACGGTTTTTCTTATCACGAGCATTATCATTTGATTATGCTCTTGATAAGCAAAACCAGTCCTGATCATTATAAAACTGTGGCAGTATGTAGTAAAAAAAAATTGTTAGTCAATTAATACCTTAAAACAGATATTGATATTTTCTATGGATTCGGCGGTAGCTTTGTGGAAATTCATTTTTAATATGTTTGTATTATAAATGGTAACTTAGTTATTCCACTTGGTTTATCACTAACGTGGCGCGTTTTGCCTCTTTAAGAAGCATCTTCAAGCTGACTATATCGCAAGGTTATATATTTCTAAGGTAAACAATGATTCTAATTCTTAAATTAAAAATGAAGTGTAGGGTGGGTTTGTTTCCATCTACTGGACGTAGGAGGGGGTAAGACATGAGCAATGACAAAATGTATTTCCGTTGGGATTTTCACCTCCAATTTTTTTTTTCCATGTCCGCTCCCAATATGAAGCATATGGTCTCCTAATGGAGGTATCTTGACAGAATTTTTTTTCTACGAGAACTGCTTGTCACTCAGTTGCTCAACCTCTCTTTTATTTTTCGAAGAGAGTAGGGATAGAAGGATAGGGCTATGACAGGACTAGTGGTTAGCTAATCGCTCTCGTTACGCCCCGTGAGGATGGGATTGGTGGGAGGGAGGACTCAGACTACGAACAGAAATCCATAAATCGATTGAAAGGTCAATCTAAGAAAACCGTCCGCACCGGGAATTGAACAGACAACCGTAACCGTAGCCAGTGACGAAACCAACTGCGCCACGGACGCCGGACGCCGGACGGCGTTCACCTCTAAACGCTAATGTGTAATTAGTAGTTTTATTGTAATTAGTAATATGAAAAAATGGTCAGTTGTTAAATTAACCGGCCACATATCTATATACATATAAAAAACAGTCAGCTTTTTGATTATACTCATCCTAACCATTATTTATTTGAAAATTTTTTATTGACCGTTTATCGAATTAGTTTCTGATCAAATAATTAGTTGCCATAGCTTAATAAGATGTGTGGCAAAGATCCAAACAAGCCTATACAATAAAACTAAAGAAAACAAATTGGTGATACAGTTGAAGTCGTATGATGTTTCTTTATAAGCCACAAGTGCCTAAACCTCAAAATTGTAAACAGTATTACGTGCCTATACTTGCGCTTAAGCCAAAAAATTTAGCAATTCTTTAAGTTCTCTTAAAGCCAAACATGCCTATGTTTATCTTCATCTATTCATATATTATCTTGATATATGCAACTACAAAAGAAGTTCGTTAATATAAGAATCTATCTGCTAAATGAATACATAAATAAAAAACATTGAAAACCCAATCTTTGATTGAAAATTTTCCGTTAGCCGAGTCCATTTATCTCATTTGAACATATTCGTTGTATAGGCTGGTTTGGCACTTAGCCACTCAAATATTTGAGTTGCTAAACAAACCTCTAGTGATTTTTCAATAAATTAGTTTTTAATGTGCGTATGTACTCTATCGATAGATCTATCAATTTTTCCAGTTGCCAGCATAATTTTTTTTTCTGTTTTGTCCCCTGTTCGAAATTTAAAATTTTTTAAAACTTAAAAATGTCATTTATTTACTCGACCTCGATCATCGCTTTACACGCTCGACGCTCTCCGAAACAACAACAGTCTAAAAGAATATTTTACCATTCATTATACAACGGACGACACAAAATAACTTAAATTATACTTAAAATTATCATACTGCCCATAATAGTTTTTCGTGATTTACTCAAAACTCTAAAAACCTTTGGTAGTGTGTTTAGCGACTCAGCGACTCAATTAACCATCGACGTTATGAACAATTTCGATTTAAAAACTCAATTCCTAGACATGAATCCAACAATGCTCAAAATAGGGATTTGTCCTTTGCCACGAGACGATCCCAGGTGTGCTACGGCACAGTGCGTCAAAATGAGAAAAAAATTACACGACTTATTTATTCTAAAATAATGGTGTTTTACCGAGTAAATGAAAATTCAATCAAGAAGAGTTTTGTAACTTTCATTTACTTCCTCAAAAATTTTCTCAATTGATGATAGCCCGATATGCAAGAGTCGATAATTTGATTTATTACAAACCAATCTCTATAAAGTCTGACAATAAGCGTATTTGACATAGGAATTTACTTGATAATCAATTATAATTGATACTTTGTCATAATTCGACAAGTCTCACGTGATCACGACATTGATTAATGCTATAGTAACCATAGTGTGACTACGTTAGCGTGTCGTGTGAGATGGAAGCAGTAAACACTTAAACAGTGTGAGATGTATGGTTAATAATCATTGTTATCTGGCCATGAGATACTTGTGAACTGATGAATGTGTCGATAGCGAGGTGAAATGGGAAGTTAGAAATAGAAATTCGAAGCGTTGGTGTTTGGTAAAGTCATGAAAGATTTCATAAAATCAATACAAAAAGTCTTCAAAAAACACGCGACTCTGACTCCAACTCTGATATTGACCAACAGCCCGCCTCAGACTCCGATTTCGACTAAAGAAGACTAATTTTGACAGGCTTTTTCTTACCTTTTCTATTTATGTATAATTAGTCTTCAAATTAAAGACCAACTAACCAATCTGGCAAATACTCAAACTTTACATATATATCGTCACTGTTCTGGAAGAAAACACTAAATCGAAAAAATTACATATTGAGTTAGTTATACAAAAACGTTTCTTATTTTCAAACTCTACCGTATGGAAGAATACACTTATTTTTATAAATTATACTTTTGCTTAAAAACTGTTTTGCACAAACAAGTTTAATGTATGTATTATGTCCATTTACTCAAAACTAGTATTTTTCATAATTTAAAACATCGACTGAGGGTGCTTGATGGAATTTCAATATCAAATTTGGATTATTGAGATTGATAAAGATAGAGTCCACTTTAAGAACAAATCTGGTATTTATAAATTACAATGCAGTGATTGCCAACATTTCTATGTGGGTAAAACCACACGTACATTAGATATAAGGGTATCAGAACATTTAGCTACCTTTAGATTAAAAAAAGAAACTTCGACATTCGCAAATCACTTGCTAATGGAAAACCATACGTATAATGCGGATGATGGGGTTAAACTGTTTCATCAAAACATGGGGGATCATAAATTATTTTATCAAGAAATTTTGGAAATCAATAGAGCCCAGCTAAATTCCTTGCCAATTCTGAATGAGCCGCTGAACCTTCCTAATTTTCCGTTATTGTATCCTATACGTTGAAACACCTAACAGATGTCACTAAATGTGGAATGATTGTATATATTTACCCTTTCGTCGAACTGCATCCCGTCGAAACCCACAATGCTATTATAATTGTAAAATCACTGGTAATTCTAAAAGAAGTTGGAAAGCGGCAATTCGCCACTCTGTTAATGTGTCAAATGAAATGTTATCTCAGGTATCAGTGTGGCTCTTAGACGTATAATATTTTTCCTCGTAAATAATATTTGTCGTATTTGTATCTTCTATATAAACGTTAGACACTGTTTACTGTCTGTCAGTTCGAGTCCATTCGTGTGCTCGAATGCCTGAAGATGCCGAAAGGCGAAACCCGGGTCGTTAGTGACAAAATACATGGAAGTGTACAAAATCTCAATAATCCAAATTTAGTATTTTTCAGTTAGTGTCTCCTTCCAGAATAACGATGATATGTATATTGTAGAACAAGAAAGTGATATAGACATAAATAAAAATGAAACAAGTACATTAATAAACGCAAAAATTCATTTTATCTAATATCTATAGTCGGAGTCACTCGTTTTTTATGACTCCGACTCAGGTCAAATCTGCGCTACTCCACGACTTCGTTTCTGCAGCCCTGGAAAAAACAATAAAAATAAAAAAGGTTAATTGAGAACGTAAATTTGTCAAAATATTGACTGCAGATCGGCATTGGATTATATGAGTTAAGAAAGCTACATTTTAATTTTGCAGTCGATTAACATTTGATACGAAATTCAGGGCATGGTTGTTTGTGTTTTCTTTTCACTTCGAGTTGATTTTAGATTACTTATTATTCTCTTTCAGTTTTAATTTAAAGTTTATGGCAAATTAGGATTGTGATGAAATAGATACCAAATATATAATAAATAAATTTGATTAAGAATTTCTCTTCGTATTAAATTTTTTTGTGAGAATAAACCCAATTTGGCAAGAACGAATAAAACAACTTTTGCCATTACTCCAGAGATTTTATATTGCAAATTATTATAACATTATTCTAAGAACCTTAACATAACCTGTTGCTTAAATTATTTCTGCGTGCGAAAGGAAAAGGGCGATAAGTCTTGAAAGTTGAAAAATGAGTTGAATAAGTCAAAATAACCGCAATGCATGTGTCATAATATTAATTTTAAATAAATATTATGATATTTGAATACGTGAGATGACACAATGTTGCATTATCTCTTCTAAGCAGTATATAAAGCTAATTTAAAAGCTAAGCTAAAATATGTTTAAGTATATTTCTGACGATGGCGTCAAGCCGGAATACCTAATAAAATTTTGTAGAACTAAATACTTTGTTATTTTGTCCTATTATAATGGAGTTCTACCAAGTAAATGCCAATTCAATCAATAAATTAAATTTAATGTTAAAATATCTTATAGCAACATTCATACAAACGCAAATTTTGTTTTGGCTCTATGATTTTGGACTTTTTTCTTTCACACACAGATTTATTACGAGATATTATCAAATAGTAAATGAGATATTCAACAAATCATCCCACAAGGATTACTTGTGAAGGCATTCAAACAAAACTGCATCAAGTACATAAACTTTAAAATTATTTTAATCCTTCTTTGTAACAACAGTTATTTTTAATCCGACTTCAAGGTTCTTTAAATTTTAAATGTTTTAATAACGTACAAAGGTTTTGATAAGCCTTTGAATCAACATTTAATTTATTAAGCCCTTCAAAGTGTATTTTGTATACATTCATAACGGTTGATGATATTATGTCCGATTCAAACTAAGTTAACACTTAATTAACTTTTTTTATTTTATGAATTTGAAATAGCAGCTAATTTTTTTAATAAAAACCAGTCACTTAACTCACAAAAAATGCATATTGTAAAAAAATCATTTTTACAAATTGCAACAAAAAAACAAGAGATTAGCAAAGCTAAATTGAGTATATATGTAATTTAAGATATAATTTAAGACATCGACTGAGAGTGCTTGATGAAATTTCAATATCAAATTTGAATTATTGAGATTTTGTACACTTCCATGTATTTTGTCACTAACGACCCGAGTTTCGCCTTTGGGCATCTTCAGGCATTCAAGCGCACGAATGGACTCGAATGACAGACAGTCGTATAAAATATCGTATCGTATAAAATATCGTGTTGTTTATATAACGTTAGACACTGTTAACTGTCTGTCAATTCGAGTCCGTTCGTGCGCTCGAATGCCTGAAGATGCCGAAAGGAAAAACCCGGGTCGTTAGTGACAAAATACATGGAAGTGTACAAAGTCTGAGTAATTCAAATTTGAGTGTATATGTATTGGACATTTTTTGTTTAGCTTATCTAAATGCAGCCATGTGTAATCTGATTTTACAAACCCCATTTTATTCCTCATCATTGCAGTTGCACTGTCTGTGCAAACCATTAATTATTCCAATTTATTTTTTTACTATGTCCGCTCGCACACTGGAGCATTTGGCCTTCTAATGCAGATATCTTAACGAACGATTTTTATACGAGAACTGCTTGTTACTCAGTTGCTCAAACTCTAGAAAAAATAGAAAAAAAAATAATTAAAAAACAATGATCAAGATTGTTTTATATTTTATTATGTTAATTACATTATTAAGGTAGGTTTTTCCAGATGGTATCCAAAAAGAGGACATATCTTTTAATTAGACTTTAAAATATTGCCCTCCATCCATTTAACAAGCGGTTCTTATTTGTTCTCCATTTGAAATTGGGTAAGAACGGCCGTTACGAAATATAAGTAGGGAGATGACAATACATTTATATTAATTATATAAGTATTATAAAAATACGTACATGAAGAAATTGAGGTACACGTTCCTGAATTTCTGGGATTGATATTTAGACAATCCCGGGATTACGGGATTGAATAATTTGCTGGGATCCCGGATCCCGGATTCCGGGATCGGAAGTCCTAGTTGCGCAGCACCGATCTAAAGAAAGAACAAATCCTTATTTTGGCTTTGGTGGATCCATGCTCAGGAATTGAAATTTTAAATCGTATTCGTTCAGAATGTCAATGGTTAATTCACGACTAAAAATATTAATTTAGACATAATATTAACGTACGTTAAACTACATAATGTAGCTAAGCTTTTAATTCTCTTATTTTTCCGTGCAAACGAAATATCCTGACTTGCAAACGGCATAAGCCCACACACGGCACTTTAGCGTGATAGTGGGCCTCTGATAAAAGTGGTATTGCCCTTATGGGGTGCCTGCACGGCGCACTAAAAAACGGCTAATTCTATGTATCCTCGTGTGCGAACCTTGGACAATAGGCTGGCGAACGGAATTCTTCGCTATGTGTGATACACGAAACTGTTATTTTGGCAGGAAACTAGTCCTTCAATTGGACGGAGAATGGTATATGTCCACGATTTGCTGAATCGATAACATGGAGAAAACATATAAACGTAGTGCTACAATTTGAAACTTTTTATAAAAAGTAAAATATCCGTTTTCAGCTACCATCTCAAAAGAAATAGTTATACTAGGGTTCCTATTGTTACTCGAACCTCAATATTTATTTCGGGGAGAGATTAAGAAAAGAAGGACAAGACTACGATAGCCTTATTAGTGGTTAGTTATTCGTTTTCACTACGCCCCGCTTTTAGGGTAAGATGGGTTGGAATAATATTTAACGTCACAGAATTTGTTTATGGATTTGTATTCAGAATATGATTGTTTATGATGCTGCAAGTCGTTCCCACCAACCTCCTTCCCGATCCTTAAAACTGGAAGCAGAAGAGAAATGTTTTAGCTCACTACTAGACCTGTCCTTATCTCATACCTATATCTTAAAAAAAGAGATTGAATAACTGAATAATAATTGTAAACAAACATTTAAGAAGTTCACATTATAGTCGGGTTTATTTTCTAGATTTTTCAGTTGCCTAGTCGAATGATAAATTGTATTCGATGTTTTTTTTGTTGCAAATTAGTTTTAGCGATCAGTTGTACATTTTAGCCTCGTATAACACAGTTTTATAGAACACAATTTATATAACACGGTTTCGGCATTTTTTATAGAAAACGATCCTATAATGGAAAGAAGTATTAAGTTCAAGGAGGAATTACAACAGATCTTGGCCCCTTATCACGAAATACGTAAGGATTAATCTTAACAATGTCTTATTACATAATTCTTAAAGTCTAAATTCAAAAATACTCCAGAGTCCTCCAATAGTGAAAAATAATCGTATACATAGAATTGTAAGTGATAACGATAATGAATGAATGATATTATATGTTATTAATGTAATTAAATTGTTGTTTAATAAATACGTAAATGTATATTTATTCACTTGTAAGGTGTTAACTGTCAATTCTTGGTAAATTATATTTTAAAAAACATAGCATAATTCGTTTGAAGTAGTACAAATGAACTGTGTTTTATTTTTTAAAGTATATTTTTTCGGCTGTCTCTTAAAAAAAATAAAGGATATTACAAACTTATATATTTTTTTGGATCGTATACGCTAATTTTGTATGAACTTCAAACATCTCTGTGGTATTTTTATACATCGTAATAAACTAATGCCTTAAGATGAAATTCAATCAACATAAATAGATTGATTATTATAATTGATATATACATATAGATAAAACAACGTGGGAAAATTTTTCATTCAAATCGAGCGACTTTGGCCCACGATAAAAATAATCACAATTACTATAAATTCAGTGATTTTAAAGTCTTGGAAACTTTTCTTTAGGCTTTCATGTATTCCGTACATAATTGAGATGGGAAAAAATATACAGCATTTTGTTTACAGATCAGTAACATAAATTTAAAATATGGCTAATCCAATTTATTTCAAGAAAAGTTTTTAAATCTTGTTTATTATTCCAAGTTGACAGCTTACAAATTCAACATTAAAACAATTATGTTGAACATTAATTCATATTTTTACCACCAGGGGTTACTCAATACCTTCGCTTAACTAAAAATAATCATATGGCATTGGTATTAATAATCATGGTACCTTAATCATGGTAATTATGGCAGCACCTTATTCCACGTAATGGGCCAATCTTAGACCGATGGACAAACTTACCCAAATTGATGGTATAGTTAATAATTATTGATATTTAATAATAAATTTCATAAAAAAACCATTGGAACAGTATATAAAATACCGCGTAATAAGAAGTGTTACGGTGAGTAATTGCTTTTTCGGAAACCGTTCGTTGATCATTTATAAAACAACAAGACGTGATAATGCATCGCGATAAGCATTATTCTTGAGTAGTCAAGTGTCAAAGATCAGGCCGACCTTTGACTAAAGATTTTTCAATATTGACGGTTCAGTTAGCTAGGGAAATAATGAATTGTGAACGTCTTAAATAATGGGAAAATGAACACCTCTCGCAAGACTTTTCGATGGGATATTAATGGGCATATCTTAATCATGTCATGGTTAACTGTACTGTTTAGTGAAACGGTTGTTTTGAATGGCGAGAAATAACATCCTTTGACGCAGCGTTTTCCAAACTTATTTTTCCGCGATTGGCACTCTTATTCTATGTCTTCCGGGTTTATAGTTAGTGGGCATTCACATCTTCGCCTACATCCCTGATAAAAAGAGCATAATTTAAACATTTAAAACTTTTTGTTATGAGTAGTATCGCCACATTGCCGACTCAGAGTTATGCGCGGAATAAAGTCCCAAATATGTTTTTTGGAAATTGTTTTTATCCACCCGAACCTTGTACACGGGCCGGGTCTAAAGGCACACGTGCCATGCCCGGGTACTTGCAGACTGCTAATATGACACAACACTAATCATTCACCCATATTCATAATTATTTTATTTCCATGTCCACTCCCAAAGTGGAGCATATTGTGGAACAGAACTTTTTTTCTATGAGAGTAGGGATACAAGGATAGGCCTAGGACAAAACTAGTCGTAAGCTAATAGCTCTCGCTACGCACCGTTTCTTTTTGAAGATCAGATGGGTGGGAGGGAGTTTTAGTATTACGAACGAAATCCATAAATCGATTGAAAGATCAATTTATGCCAGTGGTCGTCAACCTTTTTATGCCTACCACCCATTTTTCATTTTTTAAATTTCCTTGCAGCCCACCAACGTCGCAGTAATTAAATCCATTGTAAAGATGCAAAAATTTCTAGGATATGAAAGATTTGTTGATTGATTTAGCTTTTTATTTAAATTATAGAAAGATTTTATAAACATATTAAAAAAATAGTGTGAATTGAAAACTCTCACAAATCTAAGTAGGTACTGTGTTTACAAACAAACAAGTCGAAAGTCGACCGCTAGGCCAGAATAGAAAAAATATTTTGTTTTATTCGTATAGCAAGCGAGAAAGAGAAGAGAAAAAAACAAAAATACCCCATCCCTATGCCGCTGTTGGTTTAGCTTTGTGAATTGTCTTCAAAATGTCTTCAAGTAAACTTAGCCGCGAGTCGAGTTGGTTTCAATGAAAACAGACTAAAAACTAAAATATCCACCGCCCACCATGGAAACGCTTACCGCCGATACGGACCAGGTTGACGACCAGTGATTTTTGCAATTTTCCGCACCGGAACTTAAGCCCGAGACAGCTGTAACCGTAGCCAACGACGTTACCAACTGCGCCACGAAGCCGACATTCAATGTATATAAATATATATTTGTATACTACAATATCAGACATATAATAAGGGATAAAAAGATATTGTGTTATCGTGTATACATGTTATTATTTTATACTGTGCACCTACGCACTCTGCTGGATTTAAAGTATCGCAAAATACTTGAACTACTTCCTGGATCATTATTTTACTAAGAAACTTGGTCTTTAGCTACTTAAGTATATGATTAAAGGCTATATTTTCAGTAGGTGCCGCCAGGTTCAGGATACGTAAGTGATTTATTGAGTAATTAGCATTATCGTTATGGTTTCACATAGCTCTACTAAAGAATGCTTCTAACGACACGTTTGTTAGAGATGTGTCATCGAAACAGAAGTAATCAGTTGATACAGTAACTAATCGATCCAGATATTTATCCACATAGAAAAAGAAAAGTAACGACGTAGCTAGTGTTTTATTTAAATTCCGATAAGATTTGTTTACACCAAATTTTATGAGAAACGGGCTGGATTGGATTTATTTAAAACTTGAGGGACCGGACGACAAATAAGTTATAGTTGGAATCTAATTAGAGTATAATTTGCATGTGCACAGCAAACTTTAAAGTACGACTGAATATTTTCGATTGGAGTTATTATTTGGACCTTTCTATTGTTATATGTTGCCAGCACTATATTCTTAGAATTTCAGTAAATGAGAATATCCGAGAAATTTTTGAGAACTGGAATCTGGTCGCCTATAAAAATACATTTCTGCTTTTTAAATACTAACTGCTTTCACTTTGGGTTCATTACGTGATTGTCTCATCCCAATTGATGAATTGAAATAAATAGTTGTCCTGGATTCACAACCAAATCAATCTTATATGAATAATTTATAGACAGAAATCGGGAATTTTTGGACGGCCGGTTGAAACAATTTCGCCGGCGGAAACAAAGTTAAGTCCCGAATGAAAATGGATAAAACGAATGACAAACAAATTAATTAAAAAGAGTACAATCGTTTTACACGTGAGCGAACCTTCGAAAATAGGTTGGTTAACGGATTTATTCACTATGTGTGGTATACGAAACTGTTATTTTGGGAGGAAACTAGTCCTTCAACTGGACTGGGAATAATATATGTCCACAATTTGTTAAATCAATAACATGAAGAAAAAATCTACATATTTATTTACATAATGGAAGTATCTAAACAGAAGTAATCAGTTGCCAAATCTCTCTGTTTTTTGAGATTGGTTTGGTGGGAGGAAATTTTATACACCAGAAATACCCATGCCTTCAAACAGAAAGCCATAAATCGATTGAAAAATCTGTCCGTGCTGAGATTTGAGCCTGTGAGATCCGTAACCAAAGCCAATGACGTTAACCACTGCACTATGAACCCGATATGCGTACTGACGATAAATTCTGTGGTTACTATATCATAATGTTACTAGTAATACAAATAATATAATTAATGTCGACTGTATTAAACATATCTAGAGAACATCAATTTCTTTTGTGCTAATCTAACTTAGATCTACATGTAATGACTCAAAAATCTACCAAAAGAGATTCAAATAATATTTATTCCCGTATGTAGTTTGATATGGTATTTTTATTTTCAAAGTCTCGATACTGAAATAGTCACAAGCTAGAAACACAACATCATCCCTATATACTGCATTCTTTAATTTTATACTAGCGATAATCGTAACATGGATTGCAAAGCATTGTCCGAAGAAAATTTCAGATTAGATGCTCTAATTATAGAAAGCCACGTAGTGCAGTGGCAAAAGCTACCGAATACTGAATGTGTAGAGTAGTTGATTGCTTACTAGTAACAGTAGTAGCCTAGCGAGAATATTTGTGCATTTTTATTAATCAGAAACTGTTTCTTAAAAGGAAAAAACACGGTTCACTTTAGAATCAGCAGATTTTTTTACGTTGGCCACCATGAAGTAGGATTCAAAGGCTGATTTCCCAAATAACATTTATTTATTTAACTTATATTACGTGATAAATAAATTTATATGGAATTTTAAACATTTAAATGGTGAAAAATTTGGACTGACCTGGTTTCTAAATAAGTTATAGCTATACTAAAAACCATTTTTTCTACTATCCCCTAAGACAGAGCAAGGGTGAAAGTAATCGGACAAATCAAAATATAACGAATTAGAACAGTGACAAAACAACGCAGGAAAAAAACACAAAATATTTTGGTTGTATCTATTTATGAATTAAATAACAACACAATTTCGAAGAAACATTTTACATTATATAATAACGGCAGGCTGTGTAGATTATAAATTCAATTGATAGATATATTCCGTAATTGAAACGCGTTAAGAAGTTCTTCGTTTTCTAAATATAATTTTATTTAGTATTCATGATTGACATGTTTTATTTATTTTTTTATGAAGATATCAAAAGGACTTTTGTCACTGTTCTGATTTTAGGTGGAGATTTGTCACTGTTTTGATTTACTACTGTTCTGATTTATTATGTACTCATTTGTCACCGAACCGAAGGATTAACAAGATCAGATACGGGTGGGTGGTTTGATTAAATTTATTGGAAAATCAATGAATAGAAATAATCAAATTATGAGATTCAATGATATAATATTTCTTTTCCACGTCACGGTATCATTAGTTCGAATAACCTTAACGCCGCTTATAAGTAAAAGAAATGATAATGTTATTCTCATATGATAAAACATTATCTTTCAACTACCAACTATAGGGCGAGCGAGATTATAAGGCGACCCCCATTTTTTTATCAGCCTTTTGTGAAAAAAAATTAACAATGCCATCTGTTGAAAACACTCATTAAAATACTATATATTGTGATGGAAGTAATACAGCTATCTCACTCATCATTGTTTGAGACTCGAATATAAGGTGACCCACGTATTTTATTGTTGCTTTTTTAATAAAACCTTAACAGCTTAATGGCCACGGACTCATATTTGAGTCCTTGAAAAACTTTGGTTGCTGTCCGTGGACTCATATACGAGTCCTACGTCATACATTTCATTCTATTGAAAAAGTAATGATTATAATCGAGTTTGACTTCAAATGTCAACGAGAGATGGTAGTATACACATCAACTCATTATTTAAAGAAAATTAAACTACTATAACAAGTTGCAATTGTGTATTTACCATCAACCCATAAATGGAATTTGTTATTATGCATAATAATTTTTTTATGATTTTCCAAAATATAGATACCTTGTATTTAAAGAGTTTATCCAATTAAATTCTCATACATATGAACATAAAAGCAAAGAAAACAATTTGAAAAAGAAGATTTTACATATTTAAAAAAAGGCGTTTAGCAGATTTAAGTTTTTTTCACTAGACCACATAAGTATGCAACTCACAGATATAGAACCACTTCTCAAATGACATTTATTTATGCGACAAAGTATTAGGAAGCCATCAAATCAAATTTGGTTAAGATATCTCAATTGATTTACAAATTATAGTGAATTTACTGAAATGACAGTTTTTGCAAATTTTTTGCAAAATCGCCCGGCCGCCCGGTGAATTCAATAAAAAAACATGCGACCATTAAGCTGTTAACCTTATAGTCTGGCTAATACGGTAATTAATCAACTTAGAATGGGTCCTCTTATTCAGATCAAATAAATAACAAACTTCTTTGAGTGTTTTTTTTTTGTAAAAAAACGTTAATTTGGGAAAACAAACATAATTAGGAAAATTTTTGAAATCAACGCAAACAAAACCGTGTGAATATTACAAACCTTTGCGGGATTGATGGAATTTCTTACACGCTTTTTGACGAGGCTGAATAGGTTCTTTGTTTTTTGGCTTACCTAATTATACGGGGCGTCTTGCACACGACGAATTGAAACGGAAATACCAAATCAAAATAAGCGTCTTGCCTAATTTTTAATTTCGGAAATGTTATCTCCCATCTGGTGACATGAGAATGAGCGGCTACATGATTAAGTAAGTATAACAAATTTGGTGCATTATAAAACTGCCGTTATAATTTTTAAGCATTGGCTGATTCGTTTTTATAAATAATATAATTTTATAAATTAAACAGCGAGGTTAAAACTTTGGATACAAATTACGCAAGCATTTTATCAAATTTATAATCAGATGTATTAAATAAGTTTTATTTAAAACAGGGCTCTGGCTTTTCTCAAAAAGGTTCACTAGTAACAAAGCGAAATCGGTCCTATTTTATATAAAATTTGTGACATATCGACCTGGAACATCATGTTAAACACTCTGAGGAATTTTTCCCCTTTATAAACGTACAGAAATATGTGACCAAAACTATTCGTACAATAGTACATAATATCGTCGTTGTTCTGGAAGAAAAGACTTGAGTAATTTGTCTTTGGTTTTAAATCACATCAAGTTGATATTCCACTTCAAAAGATGATTCATGAAAAGTAAGTTATAACAATTATTTTTAACAAATATAACCTGATAAGACCCGAATCGAAGAGAGGCGAATGGTCGGTTATCGACGTCCTGGAAGGTCTGGGATCTCAAACAAACACCATTTCAAATCCGGTTCCACTCTTATTTATTTTTAATCGAAGATGCAGTGGCTTAAAATACACAAAAATATTCTTAAAACATAAAATTGAGTCTACATTTACATTTACTTAACGCGTGAATTTACTTTAAGTTATAATGCAAGTGACACGACAAACGATTTTAAATTATGTTCAATTTCAAAACAAACACAAACAATCCACAACGTCAACGGTGCCGGCCACGCTGGTTGGCAGCTCTCCTCAGCTCGATAGCTGGTAATCAACTCTCGAAAAAGCAAAAATCGGACTCCCGCACCGTCGGAGCCACCCCTTTCCGTCAAAAATGGACTCATCCAGCGAACGTGTCCGCCGGCAATTGGCCGAGCGCCCTTTACGACAATAGTCAGGACGATTTCTAGGAATCATTGTCATTAACGCTGTGCGTTTTCAGCTATGGACCCTAATAAAACTTAAACTAAACAAAAGAACCAGGGTGTGTCAAACCGTGTACCTAGGGCATCCAATCCCGGACTACTCTTATAATCGCGCGATTGGTAATTTTCATGTTTAAATTTTACATTTAATGCGTGTCGATTATTGCTTCAATTAGAAAGTATATATCGTTGTTGTTCTGGAAGAAGACAATAACTGAAAAATACTAATTTTGAGTGATTGGGCTTGAAATTTGTCAAATGTTTGAAATTCTATAACTTTTTCATACTTGCTTGTTTGTACAAAACTATTTTTAAGTAAAAGCAGGGCTTTTTAAAAAAAAAAATGTGCCGGAAATCACTTTATTTTTTATTTAAGACATGCTATATCTAAAGTTAAAGAAACAATCAAATACAAAAATCATATTTGAAATATACAACTAAGATTAAATTAAAAATAAAATTGTAAATACATACATAATGTATGTATTTGAATAAAAGTTTATCGTGATTTCCAAAGTTTTGTCCAATTCTCGTCTGGCTCATCATCTTGATTCCTTTTCTTGATGTTGGTGTCTATGGTCGAATGTCTTCCTTTGAGTAACCAGAAATCAACATATTTTGAAGAATTGAAAAGTCTCAAATGTGGTCCCACGAGTTTGATAAACAAGAGTGCCGAAACTGTGTTAGTGTTAAACGAAGCTCTTATTGGGGTTATCATTAGATTCGTTTGTGAAAACCCGCGTTTACATTCACTTGAAGAAATGGGAATATAATTCAGAGCATATAACAAACATTTTTTCGTCTAATTTATTTTAAAATTTTGAAAAAAAATAAGAAATACTTTGAAAAAAGGTGCCGGAACGCCGTTCCACCGCGTTAAATGGGAAAAAAAGCCCTGAGTAAAAGAATAATTTATAAAAGTAAGTGTGTTCTTCCAGAAGATAAAGTTTGAAATGAGGAACATTTTTGTATAACTAACTCAATATGATATTTGTCCAATTTAGTGTTTTCTTCCAGAACAGCGATATATTTCACACTGGAATCGGACAAGGTTTAAAATTGCAAATGGGTACGATTTTCGATCCCAATGTAGAGCATATGGATTCCTACGGAAGTAGCTCAACAGTAGTTTTTTTCTACAAAAATACCTTGTCACTCAGTTGCTTAACTTTTATTTTTCAAAGAGACTTGGGATAAAAGGATATGGCTAGGACAACTAGTCAATCGTTCTCGCTACGTTCCGTTTTTAGAGTTAGATGGGTGGTACGGAAATTCTAGACACCACAAACATCCATGCCTACGAAATAAAATCCATAAATCAATTTGTAAAACGGTCCGTATTGGTATTTGAACCCGAGACATCCATAACCGAAACCAACGACGTTGACCACTGCACCAGGAACCAGGCATGAAATTTTAATTAAAATAAAATCAAATTAAATTTACACAACTTAATAAACAAGAAACAGTTTCTAATCAGTATAATGCATCGCGATTACGCTCATTGTGTAATGCAAAGCAGATGGAAAAGTATTACGAGAGATTATTTTCGTTAATGATAATCAAAAATTTTCACACGTGCAGCGGGTGTCCTGTTTGAATATTATCTAGAGTTTAATTTGAGGTTAAGTTGTTTTGTTTTGGATAATGCAATATAATCACTGTATTAATTTTCGTGGAAAGATTCGGACACTTGTGCTCTTTTCAACAATTAAATATTTTGTTTATTATTTGTAAATCAATATTTTCGATAGATTCGGCGGTAACTTTGTAGAAATTCATTTTTAATACACAATTCATATTGATAACTGTGTGTGTCATGAATTGTGACAAGTGTTTTGTCTCATTGAGAAGCAAATAAGTAAATGATCCATAATAAAAAGTATACTTTATAAAAATAAGTGTATTCTTCCATACGGTATAGTTCAAAATAAGGAACATTTTGGTTTAACTAACTCAAAAAATAACTTTTTGATTTAGTGTTAAATATTAAATTATGAATAAAGGAAATGAAGGGAGGGATTAGACACAAACAATAATGGTAGATACTTGTTACCATAATATTACTTATTACCGAATGAATTACCTTTCCCTTCCCAAACATAATATACATTTATTCTTATTTATAAAAACTAAATGTATTTGTTTAATATTCTATTCTAGTATCAACTAAAAATTGAATGATGGACACCTGGTGTTTTTTTAAAATGCCTTTTAAAAAAAATAAGTTAAACCGTATTTAATCATAACTAAAACTAAAACTGAAATTAAAAAAAATAGTAAAACAAAGCTCCCTATAAAAAAGAACAAGCAATGCACACTTACATACGAAATAAATGATATTGATTAAAAAAACTCGGTATTGATTAAATGCATTTCATTCTCTCCTGTAAAATGTCTTCTATAATTTTACGAGCATTACTTTTGAGGCCAATTTTGTAAAACTAAGACCTTTGAAGTGTCATCCACATGAAGATTAGTGAAATAAAAGAAAATTTACTTTTTAATTAAAGCACATCTAATTGAAGATTATTAAATGCAACATTATTGCGTTGCAATTGAATTAATAAAGTCTTTTAATATGAAAAGGTTCTCTACACCTGTTGTTTTGTTCTGACAATAATATATGAGCGATTTAGCTGATGTGAGTTTAAAATTAAAACGCATTCAATGCCAGTTTTAACTGTTATCAGAACCATAAGCAGTCAAGTCCAGTAACAACTGATAAGACGTTCGTTACAATTAACTGCAATGGAACAGTTTAAAAGTTATCCAGAAAACACAACATAACGTCACAACAAAACAGTTACCTAAGCGAAAGGCAGGCTGGCCGGCGGTTGGCCGGGTTTGCGGAAATCGCTTTCGAGATGTCTCGCAAGTATGAGGAGATGCTATCTGCTTAAATTATACGGGAAATTATTGCGCGATACACCAAACACGGAGGACTTGCTTGGCCATTGTTTGAATTTTCGATGAAAATAATAAACTAGTGTTTTACTCATTAGATTAGGGTTGCCAAAATAATGCTTTCTGAAAAGCCTGCATTTATTGGCTTACTAACTATTTCAATTATTGGGTAATTAATCAAAATGATCGGTACCTAATTCGATAAATGGTCAAAATACACGTAGTCAGTGAATAATTTAAACGGTCAATTATATATATAAAACAAATTAAATTAAGCGATCAGATATTTATATAAAACGTTCAGTTTTTTTTAACTAAACCTAACCTAAGCTCATCTAACCTTTATTTATTTGGCAATTATTTACTGAGCAAACATAGTTATTTTCCATTTATGGAGTTAGTTACTGATCTTTTTAAAAGACGTGAAAATAACCATATCCATTCCTAATAAAGAGCATCTCAAGAGAACAGATTATGAGTCAGTTGTTCAAACTATCTCATGGTAAAAAGTGAAGAAAAAATGATTGACAAATAGTGAACTAGACACTTCGTTTCATTAGATGAAAATATTACATAAATCGAAGAGTTAATGAATGAAAGATTCTATTCCGGGATTCAAACCCTTGACTCTGCAAGCGAGTGGACCATAGCCCAAAAGTGTGACCACTCGGCTACTCGTAAAAACCTCATTGAAATTAAATAACTCCATTGTATTTTATCTATCAATGCTGGATACACGCGACACCTTAAGTTACAGTAATGGTAATTGTCAGTGTGAAAAAAGTGACCATCGAAAATATTGCATTGTTAATAGCTATGTCAGCACCAATTCATCGTCAGACGTAAAGAAAAAATATTTTTAACCTTTTATTTCGTGTTACCATTCGACTGCAGTGGCACATTGGTGCAAAACTTATTTGAAAGAAGGGCCAAATTATTCATTTTCTAATCTTTCACCGGCCGCAGAGGATAAAATTGTTTTATAACAATGATATCCTATAATAGATAGGTTAGTCATTTTATTATTTTTTATTTAATAGTTACATCATTTTACTACTTTTTACTTGTTATTTTAGGCCGCAACAAATGCCATTTTGGGTCGCGGATTGTGCATCACTGGACTACAGGGGCCAGCTACTATTTATAAGATACCTTAAATAGTGACTTATTTCCAGTCATGAATTATTTTGCTTACTATTTTTTATCAGCACTATATTCCAATATATGTAAATAGTGTTTTATATACTTAAATATATAAATAAATATACATTGGCTCCGTTGGTAGTGTCGTTGGCTACGGTTACGGATGTCTCGGGTTGAAACCCCGGTGCGGACAGTTTAGCAAATTGATTTTTCAATCGATTTATGGATTTCTGTTCGTAGTCAATTAATAGTAGTTGAAGTCAATGAATGCTATTACCTCTTCCGTTCACTGATTAAAAGGTATAAATGAATTCAATTTTTGAAGCTCTTGTGTAAAATACTCCGTTAGATATGAAGACACAATCAAATGGTTAATATTCATAATCAAGTTACTCTAATGTTCACGACACGTATAGTTTTGGTCAACCCTGAATTAAAATAACGAGATCAAGATGAGTTAACCCGTCGAGTGCCGCTAACCCGTTGCGCCCGTCCACCTTTTCTTTGCATTGTGCGCGTTTAATTATTCATGGGATCCCAAAAACCGACTGTGGGAACTATCTCTTAACGCAAAACGCAAAATAATTTAAAACTGCGGGACATATTTTTCACGGTGACCATAATTAATAATAGTTGTGAAATATGTTGTCATGAAATTTTAGTGACATTTAGTGATATTTAAATGCCATTGATTAAATAAATTATCGATGTAGTAATAGTCTGAATTTTTCAACGTTGTTGGGTTGCTTAAATAATTTTCAAAACTAGGTTGGTGTCATTTTTGGGATGGTCAAAAAAGCAGTGCTTTGGAATAGAAATAGAATAGAATGTTTCGTATCCGATCGATTTTTCAATCAATTCATGGAATTGTTTTACTTGATGTCTAAAATTCTCCCTGACTCGTAAAATGAATTGTATCGGGAACGATTGTTTAAATACTACTGACCTGTCCATGACCTTTCCTACTGCTCTACTATCTTCCAAAAAAAGATAACTGAAATTGCTTCAGCTATGAGTATCTTCGTTAAGTTTAAAAACAGTAATCTTTGAACATTTACAAAAAGTATAATACTGCAGCTATAGTAGGTCTGAACTAATTGGGTTATTGTTAACTATTTAAGAAACGAGGAGACTGGCGGGGGACAGAGAATCTTGGAGGAACCGCGTGATGGCATATGGCCATCACGCTCCGAATAGGGAGCGGATATGGTTGAAAAAACTATTTAATTCTTTATTCAGTAAGAAGTAATCAATGGTCAGTAACTAGTTCGATAAATGGTCAGTTAATAAAATAAACGGTAATTATTTGGCAATTATTACTAACCTAATTATTAACAGAGTATTTATTATTTCTACGGAATAAGTTACTTATCATTTATGGAATCAGTTACTGAACAAATAATACAAGAAAAATATATATGAAATTGTATTTATAGTTTGTAATAGAGTGGTCACCCTAGTTGCGGCCGCTCGTTTTGCGGGACATTAGCTTTGGGAAACAGGTGTCGGGATAATTAATGCACCTTACTGTTACTATTTTACACTGTTTTCTTCTTCATAACGAAGCAATCACTCTTAAAATCTGATAAGGTGGCCATAAGGTATTTTTCTTGGGCTCACGCAATAAATCAAGAATATTTTTTACGAGCGTAAAATTAAATTAAAATTACAGTTGGACAATCGTGAAGCACTTTTTTAAATATCATTCTCTCCGCAGAGGTAAATGCTGTGACTATTTTCATGAAAACATTGAATGTGGCGCTCAGTTGATATTCAACTACAATATAAAACTAAACCATAACATTATACAGCCCAGTTTTGCAACACGCCCAAAACTGTACATTAAGTCGTCTTTAAATATGGCAATCCATTTTTGTACAGCTTGGCTGAAAAAGATTCTTTCATTTAGCTTCGTTTGTGTCGATCGGCGTCGTAATGGTAAATATACCCCGCGGGGCGAAAACGCCCTATATCTGCAAAGCGATAGCCGTTTGAAAAATTGTTACCTACCCGTTAAAATTGTTACAAACATAGCAATGTTCGAACTTTTAAAAAATCTTTGTTTCTGTTAGTATTCATTTGGTCGCCGCTAGGTAAACACAATGTCTTAAGTTTGTTTACCAACGCGATATTATCATTTTAATTGTTATACTGCACAATTTGTTCCTCATAAAAATGTGTTTTAGGCTTGCGGTGTTGTCATGTAGCTTCTGTGTTTTTGTGTAATGTGTGATAATTTTGTAACATTAATTATTACCTGTAACTTCAACGTAAATGTAATCTCGGTGTTCTAAATTGTATTAAATCACTGCATCTAAATAAATGAGATTAACCGGATCAAAGTGGCGTTTATATTGAGATCTTACTGCGTATCATTGATGCTGATAACCTCATGATCATTCGCCAGCTTTCGGCATGGCATTCTCATAATCTTCAAAGTTTTTCCCTTCACAGTATGTACTCTCATTTCTTAATATATTCAGATTTTGAAAGAATTTTACAATATTATTATGTTAAATATGCAATCCGTTGGTTCGCGGTGCGGTGGTCAACGCTTCGATTACAAATGTCTCGGATTCAAATACCGGTGCGGACAGTTTCATAAATTGATTCTTCAATTTCTGTTGTGATGCATAAAATTTTCTCCTACGCATCCGATCCTAAAAACGAGGGAGAGCGATAAGCTAGCCACTAGGCGTGTCGTAGCCCTATCCTTCTATTCCTAGTATCTTCGAAAAATAATGGTTGAGCAACGGAATTACAATAAATTCTCATAGAAAACTTCTGTTGAGATAACTCCATTAGCAGTCCGTTGTCCGCATGTGCTAAATCAAAAAATAATAATAAAACAAGCTAGGAACGCGATTCTTAGAAAGACAATACATATAAAATATTGTCCGCACTCCGACACATTTTGGACAAGTTTAGTAAAATCAAAGAAATAAATTTATTTTAAAAATTAACATATTTTCGAATGAACCGCTAGATCATGTTTTCCATTCATGTTGTAATTATTTTTCCAGTATACATTTTTTCTGTTTAAGTTATAAATTGCACGAAAATGCAAGATAGATGCGCGATGAACCCTGACATTTTGTCGTTAACGAGTTATTATGAGGACCACCCTGTATTCTTTGGCCATTTTACTAATCGATTTAGGTATAGGGGCGACAGTAATGAGCAATTGACGTGCACATAATGCACCATTACCCTGTAGTGTGCGGGCCAAAAGATCACTTGCTAAATATACCAAAGACGTAATGGTCATACTGTATTTTTGACAAGTCATGAGTGGTAAAATACGATAATTTTTTTTGCCATAGTCACGAGTTTATTAATTTCACTTCTTAAAGCGACTTACAGAATTATCTATAATTTATTTGGTCTTTGGTTTTAGTTCTAAAACTTAGTAGGCAACTTCTAGGTCTTTTCCACATTTTTTAAATATAAAATGCATTAGGTTTTTTTGGATATACGTTATCAATTAATTTTTACAATATATAAGAACTCTTGTATCATAACTCAGAATCTCTATCAGTGCTTGTTTTTGGCAAACCCAAAAAAATCAGTTTCCATGCTACAGTTACAAATGCATAACAACAGACGCTTACGATATGTAAACAAACACTGGTCGCCATGACAGTACAATGCTACACTCTCATTGGATGGAATAGACATTATAAGTTTTGAAAATGAACAAAATTTTCACATTTAGGTGAGAGGTTGTAAGTTTAGAAAAATATTTTAAAATTTAAATGATAGGTGTGAACACGCATTCTATACTATTTTTTTTTGTATACGCTGGAAATTATGAGTTCTGATACTAGACCTCTCATATGATGATGGTATTTTGATAAAATCATTTTAAGCAATCAAAATTATTGATCTATTGGATAAAGTCTTATCGTAATTTTAACCCCTTCACCAAAATCACGAGTGACACTCGTGTTCGTATTACTCGGGCGTATTCGGCAAACAAGAGCTTGTAAAATTACTTTTCATATTTCTTTTAATTAAATACTATAAAATGTTTTGTTATTGAAGAATTTATTCACAATAGAAGAGGTAAAAGTCTACAAGTCACTCTCCTTTTAAATAATTTTAGATTTTTGAGGCGATTGTAAGAACACGACCTTAAAGATATTTAGGTTATCCTACAAAGTTTCCCAACTCGTACCCTTTAGATTTAATATAAGACAAAGAATCCTTATGTGGACGTTTGCATGCATTTATTTGTCAAATTATTTAGTAATTTGTATTCCAAGGTATGGGGTGCACGTAACGTTTTCATCCCTTCCTATTCATCATTAAAAAATATCATCGTTACAATTCAATCGATCAAAGTGTAAATTGATACTAAAATAAACATAATATTTGATAATGAAAAAAGTGCGTGCGCGAAACGATTTTTTTTTCATTAAAAGATACTGTTATATGTTTCAATAACTGAAACTATGAAGAATTACAGTATTGAAGGTACACGATCATAAGTTATATTTGATCGGTTTATCTTTTATGATTTTCCAATTTAAAAAATATTTGCCGCATTGGCTGTGAGCTGTAGTGCCAGATGTTTTTTTAAAATTCTAAAATTATAATAAAAAAATTACAATAATCGTAAAAATGTTTTTTTTTTTTAATAATTGTTGTAACTCACCTTTCATGAATCATCGTTTCAAGTGGAATATCAGCTAATATTGATGTGATTTAAAACCCAATGTTGTTTTAAAATCAATACTGAATACATAATAGTAATGCTAAGCGTTGATAATAAAACACTTATGCCTAAAAGGTTAACAGCGAATTCAATTTACGAGAATAACATTGAGTCGGAGATGATGGCTGAGAGAAAATCAATCATGCAAATTTATTTAACCATTTGATGAATGATATGATTATATTTATATTAAATGAAACTAATATCATTTAACTATTGTTGATAAAGAAAAACGTTTTTGAAAACATAAAAAAAATATATTGCATGATATCGATACCTCTGTTCGAAAGTGTGACTAGTCGTAATCTGTGGTTATTTTAGAATGACAGTGGTTTTTAAAACGTTAGAAGTTGAAGAAACGAACTATAATAACTACGAAAACCCTGTAACAACCTCTGAAAACACCTATTATTAATATTAGAAAAATATTTTATTATGTTTATAGTATTATACATATATTTTTTAAGATAATCCAAGAACTTTATTTAAAACTAAATGTTGATTGCACAGCAGGTCCTTATTATCTTATTTTTTTTTAATTGTTTCACTTAACTGAGGTATCGATATGGTGTTGATGATGTTACGTTGAAACCAACTAGATTGTTTCAATATTCTATGTTCTCCCAAAGTTTATTTCAAATACAACTGTTGAATGTCCAAAGATAAAAACAATTCTGGCGACTAGCCGACAAGAGATACGAGTATCCCTCGACAATTCGCCCTAGCCGCTGTCAATGCGCTCATTTTATATTATTATACTATCTATTGCAAATAACAACGCATCACAAATAATTCTGCAGCGAATAAATTTAATTATTTTATTCTTCGATACATGATTTCTGATATATTATTAATATATATACTTTTTACAAACTTACCTTAGGTACCATTTTTATACGTCATGAATTATTATTCTTGTTCAATTTTGTAAAACAGTGTTCTTATGATTACGTAAGACCGAAACAGCTTTTTTTTTAAATTTAAGATGCTTTACTAAGTGAAAAAATTATGTTCAACGTTTTCCGTTAGCATACCACCAAATAACTTTTTAGTTATTATTGCAAACTAATTCATCGAACGTTTGGTAGTGAATGCCAAATATCGAAAATTGTCAATAGAATTAGAATCAACAAATTTGAATACAATAGTGTAAATAAGTTTTTTTTTCTACTTGGTTCATCACTAACGTGACGCGTTTCGCCTCTTTAAGAAGTATCTTCAGACTAACCGTATAGCAAGGTTATTTATTTCATTTATTTTAACATTTAAAACAGAACAGGCGGCTCGCCATTATTAAATTTATTCCCATTGGGTTTTTCACATCCAGGTGCCAATAATTGATTTGTCTATAGTGTAATAGTGTTTATACTTTACCCCCCTCAGTCCCACACTTTTAAGAATTAAAATCATCGTTTACCTTAGAAATAAATAACTTTGCGATACGGTTAGTCTGAAGATGCTTCTTAAAGAGGAGAAATGCGCCACGTTAGTGATAAACCAAGGGGAATAACTAAGTTACCAATTTTTAATTTAGTTTTGTATTGAAAATGAACAGTTTTTTTTAATTAAAATTCTTTACTCATTATAAATAAAATTTTAAGCGTAAAATTTTTTTATCTTTCCCCTCCTCAAGTTAAAGAAAAATCTCACCCAAATTTCTTATTTGTTTTATAGGTAGAGAATAAAAATCTTTTTTTTGCTTTGATTCTGATTTTAACGATAATGTTAATTTGAAAATTTTTCTAAAAGAGGCGACACAGTTGTCGGTACGGATCCTAACAGCAGCATTAAAATATGAAACTAATCATAGCATTCATGGTAAGAACGGTAAAATGTTTTAGATTCTGATGCAATGGCATCAATTAATGACTAATGCTTTACGATATTTTTTATAATAATTAATAAGAAGTTTCTGTTTCCCACTTATCCTTAAATGTATACTATACCTTGACGACGAATTGGTGGGAGACATTTCATTTTGTCTATATATAGTAAGGTAAACAGAAGGTACATCTGCCTACCGTGTGTCCAGGTTGTCCTTAACACGTGTCACGCATGTAGCCCACGTGAAGTCTTTACAACCTGACTAACTCGTAAGTCCTTTCGGCACGGAATGGATATAAGATTTTTCGATAGAACGTGCACGCGACTCCACAACTGATAACAGACAGTATTCAATCGAAATTATTTTAACGTGTTATCTGGTCCACTGGATTTACTGAAAGGTATCAAGTGAAAATAATAATAAAAGCGGTACTTTTCTACTGAATAAGCGTTATATTATTTCGTTATAAGATTGTGTAAAATTAATAAAATATAAAAAAAAAACATTAATTATTTTGTTCCTTATTTTTATTAATTTTTGGTGGAAAGGACATTGTATGTATATGCAAAATAAAACTCAATTTGCTTTGCTCAATTTTAAATTTTTGAAATGATCGGATATTTGCAGCAGTTTTGGCGTAGTCGGTAACGTCGTTGGCTACGGTTACGGATGTCTCGGGTTCAATTCGCGGTGCGGACAGTTTCATAAATTGATCTTTCAATCGATTTCAATAGTCTGACTGTTTGTGATGTCTAAAAGAGCGATAAGCTTACCATTAGTGCTGTCCTAGCCCTACCTTCTATTCCTAGTCTCTTCGAAAAAAAGAGACGTTGAGCAGCTGCTGAGTTGAGTAACAAGTAGTTTTTATAAAAGAATTCTGTTGAGATACTTCCATTAGGAGACCGTATGCTCCGCGTTGGGAACGGACATGGAAAAAAATAACAATTTTTAATGAACTATTTTACAAAGTCAAAGGAAAGTAACATCACAATTTCTCCAGATTTCAAGAACAATAATGAATATTCAAGGTAGTGGTTTTTTTGGCTTCACCCAACTTGGGCGCTATCAGTATCTTATCATAAATCGTAATACGTGAGTTTGACGAATTACTCGGGGCTTAAAAAAATCCTATAAACGTGCTGTAATTTCAATAATTTAAGAAATACAATAGGAGTAATCTGACGCAGCCGCAATTTAGAAATATTGTAACACAATGGAATGTTGTTGGAATGTGTATTTATTTTTTCTCTATCTGGGATTTGACAGAAGGGGGAAATAATTAGTCGTCAATTATTATGGGTTATAAATAATTGCACTTTGTGTTAGATAGTATTCATTTGGTACATTTGAACTTTTATTTCGATAATTTGCACTTTTAGGATTAGATAGTGTTAACTTAGTACACTCAAACTTTGATTTTAATAGTTTCAACTTAGCCACGGATTCTTTTAACAAAGTGAATTAAGTTGTAGTAGGTTATATTAGGCTTGGTATGGTTTGGTTTGTGTAATGTATTCTAATGCGTGGAGTAAAGACAATATAGGCGGCCTAATATAGGGTAGAAGAATAAGTGACATTTCATTACAGCTTCGTGCAACAATCGATTTCAAAGCGTAAGCATTTATATTGAGTGAAAACTATTTTATCCATGTGAAAATATTTTTTCGTAATTGTAATATGTTTCTTCAATGTTCAAATATATTTTATTATGTGGAATCACTTTATTTTTAGTGATAGAATTTGTTTTTTGTGAAATGTATTTGTTATAAGTGAAAACTACTTTTATGAAAGTGAATATGATCTAAACAAAAGTGCATTTAATTGTGAGACAATTATTATTAGATGTAGGTATCTTATCGTTAAGAAAATATTGTAGATATTGTATAATTTTTATTATAAATGAGCTCGTTTTTTTACAAATTTGAATGTTCTAAATTACTATATTAATAAGGTATATATTTTAAAGTTATGTTAATAATTATCCGAATCAAATTTTCATTATTACTGTTATTATCTAACTTCTTTGGGAAAGTAGTTATGATAGCGTGTAACTCAATCAAATATTTATAGCCTGTAGGATCCGTTACTTATAAACAAGGCATAAATACCGGGTCTTCTTTTCTTTTCATAGAGAGCAATAATTAGATATAATAAATACCAGTGATAGTTACAATACTAATTGCTTGTGTATAGAGCAACGGTTTCCAACGTTTATGCTACAACGCCTTCCCCTATAGAGAAAATTTTCTGCCCCTCCCTACTTTTAATTTTTTTAATCAATATTATAATATAGACATGTTTTAAATAGTAAAAACTGTAAAAAAAAAACATGATAAATATAATTAACATGGCAATAAAATTTTGTGGCGTAGCTAGGGGTTTTTCCATCCCCCCACCACTTTTTCTCCAAAAATTATTTAATATTTACAATTGTGTTGGATTAAGGGTATCCCGCAGGTTTTTTCTTGAAATATGTCAAAAAATCTACTCTTCAAAATAATTTTTATATTTATTATTTATATAAAAAAACGAAAATTGTTGATGTACTAATATATTGCACATTAAAATTGTAAATTAATTTAGGACCAGATATTCAGCAGATTTCACAAACACAACATTAACTATTCGCAAAACAATTACAACAAAATCATTTTTCCTCGCTTTGCTCTTAGCAAAATCGTTAACAAAATTATCAAATTCTGTTTTATCTGTCAGTAAGTGTTCTATTGAAAAAAAAAAATAATCGAAAACTGCTCACTGTTGATGTTAAAAGTTTTTTTTATTTATTTCAACTACAAAATGATAATTCAGCGTCTTGTGACTGTTCACAACATTTTTTTCTTTCTGCCTCGACATTGAGGCTTCATGATTATCCTGAGATTATTTTTATTTGTGAATTTTTACTGTTATGTTACGATTTTTTTTTTTTACATTATAGTATGAAAATTATCGTTGGTGTTCGTGGCGCAGTTGGTAGCGTCGTGGGCTACGGCTACGGATGTCTCGGGTTCAATTCCCGGTGCGGAGAGTTTTCATAAATTGATATTTCAATCGATTTATGGATTTCTGTTCGTAGTGTGAGTGTTTGTGTTGTCTAAAATTCCCTTCTCACCCACCCATCTCATTCTCACGAGTGATGAGCGAACCATTAGTTCTGTTCTAGCCCTATCTTTCGATCCCATCTCTCTTCGATAAAGATAGGTTGAGCAACTGAATGACAAACAGTTCTCATAGAATAAATCTGTTGAGATACCTCCATTAGGAGACCATATGCTTCACATTGGGAGCGGATATGGAGAAAAAAAATGAAAATTATATTTTAATTACAAAATGTTGGTGCCTCTCGGTAGAACCACTGGTAAAGAGGGAAAAATCTCATTAGATATAAATTTAATAGCGCGAAGCCATTTGTATTATTTAAAACTTTATTTCCTGATATATAAATAGGATTTTATTTAAGTTTTATTGCTTTAGTATTATCGCGGCTTTCGCCGTAAGAAAGCAGTGGCAAACTTTACAAGCAGGTTTGTTTATAACCAACAAAACCTACCAGTGATGTTGAACTCGAGTTAAGTCGTAGGAATGCGGTTGCATTGAATTCAAGAGATAGAGAAGTAGGTACAGCTCCAAACCAATATGGCAATATCGATCGATATACATTCAACAGTCCACGAAACTAAATTCATCCACGCCACCTTATGTGAAGCTTAAGCCTGCAGTATATTGTACTCTTTCAGAACAGTAATTCATTAAAAAATCTTTTGCTGTGATAGACTATTAATAGCAAAAAAATAATATTACTATTATTTATCATTCGATCATGCTTTAATGCAGTGATCCGCAACCTTTTCTCACCCACGGCACACCCATGCACTCCTTATAATTTAGCGGGACACCAAAAGCAAAAATATGTAAATTTGATAATCAAAATTTATTAAATTATTTTATTATGAACAAGTCCCCGGCATGCGTTGCAATACCACGCAAAGAAAGAAAGTGTTTGTGTTTTAATTCTGTTTATTGAAATACTTTTGGACAAACAATATTTTTTGTTTTTCTGCCAGGTGCGTACACGAATAAATCAGAAGTTTTTCCGAGATGTCGCTATTTGTACGAATTTGAGTCTTTATTTTAGATTTTTTTAGATTCTAGATATATCTGGACTTTGAGATTGATTTTTATATATAATAAGACCTATTGTAAGTTAAAAATTAAAAAGTTGAGAGTCGGATTCGGGCAGGCCCGGGCCCGATTGTAATATGCCTTGTCCTTCGCGCAAGTGCATGCAATAACTCGACAAAGTTTTATCGGAATCGGATGAACGGTAGTGCATAAGATACGAACAAACCAACATTGATTTTTATATATTAGATTTAAAATGTAAAATATTTTTTAACGTTAACCAATTAAACCATTCAACATCTTTCGAAGAGTTTCTTAATTTTTTTGTTTGAATCTTCGAATAGCTAAGAAAAAAACTATTAATATAAATACATATTTTTAACAATTCATGAAAAAATATCTCTGATAAAAGCTTAATATAAATAAACCATTTATATTCGTCGTATGAACTTTTGCTGATTTCAGTCTCGTATCTTAGCAACCAGATGGCTATATTTTTTTCTAAAATTACAATTTTATCTTTTTTATCATTTTGGACGCATTGCACCTCGGCACACCTAGGACCGCCTCTCTCCCCGAAACTATAATCGTTTGCAATCGTTAAGGTCCCACCTTCTTTTTGTAAAGGGAGGAATGCGGTGGGTCAAGGTTGGCCTAGCTGGCCACTTTCTAAAAACTTATCCAGCGACGTTGTCGCCAAATGATGCACACATTCCAACTTTGTATTTTTTTAAATTTTATCTGGCAAAACATGACCCGAGGAAGGTTATCGGCACGATTCACAGTGGATAATAATGGGTCGTGTCAGTTTTTAGAAAGTACCCGACGATATGCTCCACATTGGAAGTGGACATGGTATAATAATATACTTCCATAAAGGCGACACGAGTGATTTCCGTTAACAACAAATTTCGGATTGTATATTTCGTAAACGACACAGGTCTTCTAAAAACGTTCTAAATTTAATATTTAATTTAAGAAGCAGATTAAAATATTCTGATAGTCAAATGATATGGTAAATAAATTTCAATATTTCTTGACAATAATTATTCTATCAAAATGTGTAACATGGTTTTGAAAAATAGTAACAGATGGAACATGTGAACCTTGCCTAAGATCAAAAAATGTAAATTGAAACTAATCGAAAACAAGCAACAATAAAATACGAACAAGTTATTGGTGAAGTGTACCAGTGATGGGATCGAGAGTCTTGAAAATTTAAGAATCACATACATGATACAATATGGCACTTGGAATAGGAAATCATTTCATTGGGAACTGAAAAAAAAAACAAATTTTTATTGTGAAGAAGAAAACAGCCTGTAAAAAAAGCAGTTTTGACATTGACGTCTGTGCTCGTTTACAAAAGAAATGACACAATCATTAAAAATAATTCGAGATAAGTCTCAGATATGCTGTCATCATCAGGAATCATCAAATCATTGCACAATTGAGGCGCTTAAAAGCAAAACCCGATATATCTAGACATGGGTCTCGTATAACACGGTTTTCTACTTGATGAATAGTGACATATTTTGGTATAACACACTTTTGTAACACGGTTTCAGTCATTTATTTATAGAAAATAAAATATAATGATAAGAAATTTGAAGTTCAAAAGAATATTACAAAAGGTCTTGGCCCTTTATTACGAAGTACGAAAAGAGTTATAAGCTAAAAGCGAACAAACGCTTATTACAGATTTTTTAGTAGCCTAAATCCAAAAATACTCCAGAGTCCATCGATAATGAAAACTGACAACCAATCTCAAAAAAGAGTCGAACAAGAAGCATTTCTTCTAAGTGATAGCGGTGATGAATGATTGATCAATTATTTATGTTTTTAAAGTTTTTTTTCAAAAAATACGTAAATATAAGTTGTTTCCATTATTTAAAAAATTAAAGGATATTAATAAACTACGATATTTTTTTGGAACGCATACCCAAATTTTGTTTGAACTTCAATCCTCGTATAACACGGATTTGTATTACACGACTTTTTTGTGGAAACATATGACCGTTCTATACAAGGCCCAAGTGTACTTTGCAATGTTAATAGTAAACAACGTTTTTGTGTTTCACGCAATAAGTTTAGTTTAGCGATAGACAATGTTTTTCATAGTATTTGATTTCCAATTAAGGAAAGTATACATATTGCTAGTAACCATTCAACCACTATTTGCACTAAATATGATCGAAATAAAATTGGAAATTTCGGTATTTGATTGTTACTATAAAACTTATCGGATTCTGCATGGAATTAAAAGCTTAAACATTATTTTTCGTAATTTTGCCAGATTTTATCATTTACAAGGCGGCCTTTGTGACCTAGTGCTTTGCTCTAGCGTCCCTAGCAGATATCAGATGGATCTTGGTTCAAGTCCAAACAAGCTGAATTAAACGTTTATATTTTTTTAATCTAGTATAATTTTCCAATTTTAAAAATATTTGCCTCATTGTGTGAAAGATATTTGCATTAGCTGTTATGAAAGATGTTTGTTTAAACTAATACAAAATATGAAAATATAATAAAACTACATACTGTGTGAAATGACTTATTGTATTATGTATTTAGGTATTTTTTTTAAATTTTGACTAAATGTGTACTAATTGGTTTTTTGCTTTTCATCGCCTCAATTCAGGTGTCTTCAAACTACTTTTATACTCCTTAATTTTTGGACATAACTTTTAATGACATTTTAGTGAAATATTTCATACATCATTAATACATCCACCTTTTTATTATTCTCGTAGACGATTCGTCCAATTCGTTATTAATGCTTTATTTTATCCGGTTTTAGTTTTCGTCTTGATTATTACCATTTAGGTTTTTTTATGAGAACCGATGTCTCTTAAAACATTGATTCCCAAATTTCCCTACAACAAGTTCGCCCATAATTGTAGCATTATGATTACAAGATATTTTTTAATTAATAATTACTTATCTTTTTTATTGTATAATTAAATAAAAAAATATGAAATCTTAAAAAATGCGTTATTTGACACGAAATAATATATGTTTGTTCTGATATCCGCTCCCGAAGTGAAGCATATGAATTCTAATAAAGACATAAGTTCACAACAAGAACTACTTATGATTCATCGCTTTTCCTAATTTTTCTCGGAGACAGTAAGAGTAAAAAGATAAACAAGACAAGCAGTTAGCTAACCACTATAGCAACATTCTGTTTTAAGGATCGAATGGTTGAGAGGGGATATTTTGTAACCATGTAAAGCATAATAACTACTTTTTTTTAATCATATCTGCTTCCAATGTGAAGAATATGGTTTCCTAACGGAGGTAATTCAACAGAAGTTTCCATACACGAACTACTTGTTACTCAGTTGGTCAACATCACTTTTTTTCTAAGAGAGGGATAGAAGGACAGGGCTTGGACAGGACGAGTGGTTAGATAGTCGCTCTCGCTTTCGTCTCAAGATGGGTTGGGTGTGAAGGGATTTCAGACATTTTACAAATCGATGTCGTCAAGAAGAAAGTCATTAATTGATTGAAAAATCAATTTATGAAACTGTCCAAACTGGAACCTGAACCTGTGAGATCCGTAGCCGTAGTAAAAGACGTTGACCAATGCATTACGGACGCAGCTCGCAATGGAGTTCATCTCAACAGTAGATGTTCTACGAAAGATGGTAGTTACTCAGTTGTTTAGCAAAGCGATGAAGAATCTTAAAGCTAAGACAAATACAATACAACAATACCACTACATGGTATTGATATAGTAGATGTGATTGTTAATGTCTTAAATTCTGCTCATAATTATTTATTAAAAGAAAATAAAACGGCAAGAAAAACATAGAACAATCACGATCTAGGAAAAGTAAAAACAAAAGCTATTACGCATCCAAACATAGAAATCCAATCCGGAAAATTTGTATGCAACCAAGTGCTGGAAAAGGATTTTGTACTCTCTCGACGGACGAGACTTGCATTCTTAACCAAATGCAAGACAAGGTGATTTTCTGCAGTACCGCGTTACACCGAAAGGGCTACGTTAGATAAAAAGTCAACATACTCTACATTACTTGAAACGTTTATTATTTTCTGCATATTTAGTGTATGGCGATTCTAATCACAGTATTTTTGAGCGTTGTGTCCGGAATGTATTGTTTTAATATTGGATAGGAGAAAATAAAAAAATATAACGAATTAATTATAGATATGTGCTTTTCCAGATCAATAAAAAAGATCTATTTAAGGTTTACGTTAAATCCAAAGAAATTATCTTGTCATCACCGCCAATTAATTATGATTACTAATCAAATTTGAAACATGTTATATGCCTAGTAATTTATATCTAATAAATAAAAATACAAATTATTAAATTAATTATCAAAATGATATTGAAATAAATCATGTTTTTAAAGTTAAATAATTAAAACAGAATATAATAATAAATTATATACACTGATTATTCATGTAAAATTGATCTGGTTGGGTATATAATATATAAAGGTTTTTGTAAAAAAGAAATACAACGTATTACTGTGAGACCCTGGTTCCTTCTCATATGTAGGAATTCGCATATTAATATTATCAATTACATTCAGTTGTTGGTGCTTTTAAGATTCCAGACGCATCTGAACGTATCTAAGGGCAGCTCGCTCGATGCGTCCAATATATACCTATATTATTTAGTATTGCAGTTGCAAATTGTTATTGCAACTAACAACTGGGGCTATTGAAAACAAATAAGTCGATTGTGTGTAGACGTGATGGCATAAATACATCGGCAAAGCTCTCTCTAGAACTTCAAGCTTTCAACTGGAAAGTTACATACAAGATTTTTGTTGCGTGAAAAAGATATTTGGATAATGTATCTCATTTCAATCATTAGTTGTTAACCTTATTGCGTTAGTGTGCGCATTTGAGATGTAGGATAATGTAGTAGCGGGCGCACGTCGGACTTTTAAAAATTAAGATTTAAGATTTATGTGTTCCATGTATTATATTATTACCCAATTGAAATTCAATTTATTTGACAAGAGTATTGCGAAATACAAAGAGTTTACAAAAAAAGCATAAAAAGACTAATTGACAACTATTTCAGCTTAACGCCATCGCCAGAACTATGCTTGAACTTAGCTTAATATAAAATTAAAACACTAACGTAACGCGTTTCGCCTCTTTAAGAAGCATCTTCAGACTAACCATATCGCAAAGTTATTAATTAATAAGGTAAACAATGAATCTCATTCTTAAAAGGGTAGGGGTGGGTTTTATTCCATTCTACTGGACGTAGGGAGGGGGTAAGACATAAACACTGATAGAATATTGACAAATCAATTACTACTTAGTACTTGGAGGTGAAAAACCCAAGGTAAATAAATTTAATAATGGTGAGCCGCCTGTTCTGTTTAAAATGTTATTTACTAATTCTCCATTACTGTTAATGGTTTTATTTATTTCTAGAAACTATTCATTTTAATACCTTTTTTATTTACACGGTGGAGTATTTCTACATTAAATATTATGTTAGCTTAGTTATATTATATACTGTTTAGAAGAGATAAATAATATTATATCATCTCAATTATTCCAACATCATAATATTTATTTGAAATTAAAATATTTATCGTACAATTGTGTTTTTGGAAAAAGAGTTTACGATAAGAGCCTTACGCTGAATTTCTTACATCTGGAAGTAAAGAGATATAGTCTCCTTAATTACCAAAGAAACATTAATTCACCACCCTTTCTTAAACCATTATAAGATGCTCGCGTAATTTCGCATACTCTATAAAATTTCAATGCATTTACTTTAACGATTAAAAATTAATAATACTTAAGTCTTCTTAACAGTATATATTATTATAGCTAAGCAAAAATAAATATGGTTCTGACGAAAAATCTATCAACCACCTAATAAAATTCTGTAGAACTCAAAGCGTTGATATTTAATACTATTGTTTTACTTGCGTTTAACAAATCATCTGTGTTTTTAAGTAAATTATTATCATTTGATCTTTATTGAAAAAAAAAACAGTTTCATTTCAATAATCTTTTTAATTTAACATTCAGCTCTGCTTCGCTTATTTTGTAAAAATAAATAGGTTGGAGACAATCTTGTATTATCTAATATTTTAAAACCCACATTGCTTTATAAGTGTAAAATCACTGGTAATTCTAACATTAGTTGTCCACCGGTAATTCACTACTTTGTTAATGCGTTTGTTTTTCCAACAAAAATTAAGGCTATTCTTGGAATTTTTAACTCAGGTATCAAGTTTATTGAAGTGCTTTCGGATAAGAGGAATGCACGGGCTGAAATTTCATAAAATTACCGTGTCAAAGCTTGTCATCTTCAGGCCTGGCTTGAGTCTCAATATCACACTTGTTACCCGAACCCGAAGTCCAGATTTATTTTTCTCAGCCCGAAAAAAGCCCGATTTTTTTTAAAATATAGTAATTCATTTATACTTTTCAAACAACATGTTATTGTTTCCATATTTTTTGTTTTTCACCTGGTTCAGAGATGTCGCTAGTTGTACGTGTTTGATTCTTTTATTTAGATTTTAATTTTTTTTCTTCAGAAATCTTCACCGGTGTGTACACAAAAACTCACCAAAGTTTGATCGAAATCGGATGAATGGTAAAGGAATGCATTGAGGACAAATAAACAAACAAATCTTCATTTTTACATATATAGATAGATTAAAATATTTAACGTACTAATTGCGTTTCTGGGAAAGGATTGTGTTATGTGGTATCATTAAATAATTATTAATGTAAATTCTTTGAAATATTATTGATTGTGTGTAATTACGCGAGCTTCTTATAATGGTTTAAGTGAGGGTGATAAATACATGTTTGTTCGGTCATTAAGAAGATTATTGCCTTGATTATATCTATTAATTTCCAGTTGTTTCAAGAAATTCAGAATAAAGTTTTTACAACACATATATACTCATACCCGGGGATGAATAAGAGGATATCCACGGTGTTTTGGCCAATTGATATAAGCTCCAAAAAATACGAAAGGAGTTAATGATTGGATCTAATTTTAAAGACGACAGAGCAAGTCTCGGCCAAATGATGTAAATTAGAAAAACTGACCACTTTTTGGGAGGACAACATAAATTTATATTGGTTTTAGGTTTACAAATTCTGGGCCATCCACTTGATGTAAGCCACTATTATATCGACACTCTTTACGTATAATCCCGTATTTGCAAACTTGAGAATATACAGGATACCATTTAAAAGATTTATAACGCAACTCATCATATAATGTTTTCGATAAAAACAGTTTTTACCCTCTCCTGAACAATCTCAATTTTGAGGGTTACATCATTCGCCGAAATTCACCGTAGGGAGTGTCGATATAATAGTGGCCTAAGAATTTAAGAACTAAAACCAATGTAAAATGATGTTTCCCTTCCTAAAAGTGGTAAATTTATTTTTCTAATTTACATGATTTAGCTGAGATATGCTCTGTCGTCTTTAAAGTGGGATCCAATCATTTTCGTATTTTTTAAGGTTACATCAATTGGCCAGAACATGAACTATGTTTAAATAAATAAAATACAATTTGTTTCATACTACATTTTTTTAGGATCAACTGATGATGAAACCGGTCATGATCGTTATAAAAAATGTGGGAAAACAGTAAAACCAATTGAGTTTAATTTTTTCAAATATAATGCGTTTACACAAAAAATTAACAGTTTATACTTTAAAAGCACTTCACCAACGCTTATGGGACCTGCCCTGTTGTCTTTAAAATGAAATCCAACCGTTAGCTTATTTTCATATTTTTTGACGGTTACATCGATTGGCCAGAACACCGTCGATTTGTTAGATGACGTTTTTTGCCAAAAGTACAACTTATTCATCGACTTAGTAACAAATCGAATAAATCCCACACATAGTAGTGTCGGGGCAATTCGATACGGAAGTGTATGCGGTCATTCAATCATTGCGCCCAGAGCAATTCCATTTCGATTCTATTTTGTGTGGTTTCGGCCTCAGAAAGCTATTATTGGCATTTCAATGGGAAAGGAATGAAATCTGCAAACATTGCTGTCTTCACGTTGTCATGTTGCTGTATGTTTGTGTACCCCCGTGCTTATTGGTAATTTATAAACGTAGTGTATTTATTACGCATGATTAACTGCTGTATGGTGTATGTATACCGTCAAATGTTAACGCATACGAGTTCGTAGATATATAGCGCATTTAGATATCATGTGCTATAAAAGTTGGTCACCCCACCTTCACCCGTTATGTGTAGGTATGCAACCGTTGTTTGACGGCCGCCTTTCATAACGCAATAACGATCAAGAGAAGAAACGAATATATTCATCATATTCTTGGCCAGATGCAGAGCTGCGTGGATCTGTCCCATTATTGTGTTTAAAAAAATGGTACAAAGAAAAAAAAATGACTTGCTCAGCCACTTACTTAAGCAATATTAAATATCACGTGTATCCGTATACTAAGAATCCGTCGAAGCGCTATAGTTTAATCTACTCCGCGTTGAATCTAAAGAGGAATCGAAAATATCCCGCTCCCCATTTGATGTTGAAAATTTATCGAATGCCTCAATGTTGGCCTAGGTTGAGATTAAGTTAGCGTGGCCTATTGGGCCCTCATGAGGAAGCACAACAGCAAACGGCTCTGCTAGTTGGCATTCGTCTTAGAGCAGTCCCACAAAACGTGATTAGCGTCCTGATGGATGTGTCCACAAGTGCAATACAGCCTTTCAACCAACTTGCCCAGTCATGCGCTATATTATATGTATGAACATTAGTCAATGACTTTGTTTAAATCGGTTTATGCATTACTGAAAATGACAATTAAAAAACGAATTGGGATGGCTAAGGGAAAGGGAAATAACCTTTCTAGTCTTTACGGCGTGGAGACATGGACTCTGAAATCGAAAGACAACAAATACCATTGACGGTAAAGCGCAGGAACGCATCTATCCTGAACGAGTTACAAATCCAGGCCGTTTATACAAGACGCCTTCTCAGCTTTTTTGGCCTCATCGCTCGCAAGCCTATCGATAATCTTGAGATGCTCGTTGTCACGAAAAGGTCGAAGGCAGAAGGGGACGCAGAATGGCCCAAAACTGTGGAGCGACCAAGTGAAGGATATCCTTACCAATGACCCTCAGAGCAGCGAAGTGTGGGAGCGAGTGGCGAAGGATCGTCAAATTCAATGAAGATGTTGCGGTAGACGGAGGTCACGACCCTCACACGAGAGGAATAGGACTAAGAAGAAGAAGAATTTTATATTTATAAAAATTCAAAACAGTATATCGTCGTCTTGACTAGCAAAATGTTTCTTAGAATTGTCTGTTAATGTGTTGTTTACAAAATAAAGATTAAGGCGATTCTCGAAATGTTAACTCAGGTATCAGTGTGGTTCTCAGACGTATAATATTTTACCTCGTAAATAATATTTGTCGTATTTGTATCTTCTATATAAACGTTAGACACTGTTTACTGTCTGTCAGTTCGAGTCCATTCGTGTGCTCGAATGCCTGAAGATGCCGAAAGGCAAAACCCGGGTCGTTAGTAACAAAATACATAGAAGTGTACAAAATCTCAATAATCCAAATTTGATATTAAAATTCCATCAAGCACCCTCCGTCGATGTCTTAAATTATAATAAATTTTAAATTGTGTTTAATCACTCCAAGCTGACAGATTACAAATTCCACAATACAACAAATTTTGTTGGATATTATTCAAATTTTTACCACCGGGGGCTAATCAATACCTTTACTTAACTGAAAAATATTCATATGGCACTAGTTAATTATTATGGTACTATAACAATATAATGTAAAACCTCTTTCCATGTAGTGGGTCAATCTTAGGCCGATGGGCAAACTTACCCAAATAGATGGTAGCGTATGAAAAAAAATATAAAATAACCGTAATGGAATTTTTTCAACTCTTATGCTCTTCTGAACATTTTCCTAAATTGTGGACAAGCAGTTTGCTATTTAAGACACCGATATAAATAAATGTGGTTTTAAATAGAGATGTAACTAAAAACTTTTTTACCTATTATACTGTTAACGACGGTTATAAGTTATAATACTAAATTCACACGACAGCCATAACGACGGTCATAAAAATATTGATAAACATACATACTTAATAATGCAATAAAAGTTGCTGAACATTCGCGTCAGTAATCAGGAAAGCTATCGACAAATTAATTATCTTTTAAGAATCACTTAAAAGAAAATGAGTCTTACTTACTAACATGGCGGTGTGGGAATTCAATGACCTATCACTAAAGATGTCAAGTGAGCGATACCTATTGCAATAAATCATTGAGATGATGTCATAAGTCGCGGTATCAAAAAAACGACTAAACGACTAAACTAGGGGAAAAAATGAGCAATATACCGCGGGAAATGACGGGGGTATCTATTTACGTCGATGTTGCTGGAACAATGCCTCGGCACATTTTGCTTGTAGAGTATAAGCCGCTTTACTTTGTACTTTGGCTGTAAGGTCCTGCTCTAGGATTGAGGAACACGGTATCCATACTAATACTTACTCGGGATCCATACACTGCTCTATCATGGAATCCTTACATACTAATACACTGACACGCTCTATGTGTTGTACAGAAAACGTATACTTTATGCACCAGTACTCACGTCAGTTGTCGCAGAAATGTCGTGCGAGGAAGTTGTGTTGATCAATTTCTAAGCAAAATGAGTTATGAATGTAGTTTTGTAGAATACAGAATTTATGTTAAGCCTATGGAATCATAAGGCTACATAATATTACGGGTATGAAGCATTTTGAATTAAAAAAATAATATTTTATGAACACGTGAAATATTTGAAAAAGATTTTTACGATCTAAGCTATGAAAATGGGGATGTCACTTTGACACTCAAATATTTATGATATTATTGATTTGAAACCTATAAAGCTTTTAACGTCAAAAAAGTGAAGTGATGTATAAAAATGCATCTTGATAATAAACGTTCGAGATATGAAAACATGTCAATTAGTAAAGGCATACATAGTTCCATCATATTTTTTTTCCATGTCCGCTCCCAATGTGGAACATATGGTCTCCTAATGGAGGTATCTTAACAGAATTTTTCTACGAGAACTGCTTGTTACTCGGTCGCTCAACCTCTCTTTTTTTTTCGAAGAGAGTAGGGATAGAAGGATAGGGCTATGACAGGACTAGTGGTTAGCTAATCGCTCTCGCTACGCCCCATGAGGATAGGATGGGTGGGAGGGGGACTCAGACTACGAACAGAAATCCATAAATCGATTGACAGATCAATATATGAAAACCATCCGCACCGAGAATTGAACCTGAGACGTCTGAAACCATAGCCAGCGACGCTAGCAACTGCGTCACGGACGCCGACAAAATATCCATCAAATTTAACTGATTTACAATTTTCAATAATAAATAAATCTGTAATTGAAATCACATATATACACTCGCCAACATCCGCCCGAGCGCATGCAGTACTTCCCGCGTCACGTCGAAATGCCGCAGTATATCGCGTGCAACAGTTGCAGCGTAAAGACTCTATGTTGCGGATCATGCTGATGGATATTTTGTCCCCTTGTGAATACGAGACTATAAGCTCAAGATGTTATGCAGCATCGAATTATAATAAAGGAACTAGACGTAGGCACGGCCCCCTGCTTGGCCAGTAGGTATCTATAAGGCTCAGCCCGTAGATAGGTAAAGACAGTTCTCAAAATTTGGGATTGGGGGAATTATGTTCGACTAATGAGCCATCTATAGTTGGAAACGATAGGATTATGTAAAAAAATATGTTTTAAAAAAGACTTAGCTGAGAAACCCATACGATTGTGTGAACAAATTGAAGCCAAAATTACTTTTTTATTTACGAATGACAGATTGTTATATTATTTTGAACAAATAAAATTGATTCGTTAACCATGCATTTAAACGATTACTATTTCAATTTACAGTATAAAAACAATTTATTGTAAATAAAAACAAATCAGGCAATTTTCGGGCTGACAATAAAAAATCTTGGTCCCGATCGGTTTGGTGTAACAAGTGTAATATTAAGGCCCGATCTGAAGAAGCTAGGCTCAGGTCAGGTAATTTTATCAATTTTCAGAGGAATTGTTAATGCTGCACAATTATCATGATACGGATATACTTAAATTCATTTAAAATTGTTAGTACTTCTTCGTTTTCGAAAATGCAACGTGTAAGAAAACAAACAATAAGAAAGTTTTTATTGAAATTTTTTATCGCATTAATTATTTTTTAATTAATTTTTTATCGCATTAATTTGGTAGAGCTTCAATATTTTATAATGTTTAAGAGGGTAAAATAAAAAGCGTAAATTGGAAAAAAAAAGATTTTAAATATTACGAGTAACAACATTCTGGCTTTCAAAACTATTTGATTATTTTGGATTTTTGAGATTTTGTACACTCCCATGTATTTTGTCACTAACGACCCGGGTTTCGCCTTTCGGCATCTTCAGGCATTCGAGCACACGAATCTCAATAATCCAAATTTGATATTGAAATTCCATCAAGCACCCTCAGTTGATGTCTTAAATTACTATTTGATTATATAAAAAATGCCTTTTTCATTTAATTAAGAAAGATTTTTTATTTAAAAAAAAGGATTGTAGTGTGCGATAATTTCATATAGATGTCGCTTGCTAGTTTCAGTAATATTATTTCATTCCCATTTATCATCTTCTTGCTGTAAAAAATAGATGGCGCCATGTTGTAAATGAAAAAGGCGCATGTTCTACGTTCTTTAAATTTTATATATACCTTGCCTCTTCTGTCAACTGTGATCTTGCGTCCTCAGTTAGATCGGTTCCCGAATAATATAAAAGCCTACAGATACTAGCCTAGCCTTATTCAAAACAAAACGTTGCGCACAATCGCGAACGCGCCGTGGTTTGTGCGTAACACGACACTACATAGCGACCTAAAAATAGACCCCTCGTGGACCACATAGTGAAGCTGTCGAAGAAATTCTACAGCGACATGAAAGGCCACAATAACCCGACCATCAAATCTCTTCTAGATTATGACGTTAACGTTCCGACAGATTTTGTCAGACCCCGCAAGGTCCTTTTACTTAAACCCCCCTGAGTCCTCTCTTCCCCCCCTACAGCTCATCTGACTGACGTGCGGCTTGGACCGGAACCAGCAGAAGAAAGATGAAGATGACTCCACGACTCCGAAGAGAGAACATCCAGACCGTCTGGGACATTGATCGCTCGACCTCCTCTCGAGGATAAATAATAAAAAACTTAAGAGGCCAAAAGAATATGTCAGCGTTGCACAAATATGTGCAACCCCCAAAAAAAAAAATTTTTATTTGACAACATATATATAAAAAAATATATATATATATAAGCCCAATTCTCTCACACACGATCAGCTCGAGGTTAATGAATCAACGATCAATGTCACCACCATCAAGATTTTCACCACCCACTGAGACCTACCATTATAAACACTAAAATTCCCAGAGATGAAAGGAGAAATAGGGCCTAGCCCGGGAATCCTACACCAAGTGTAAACGCTATTCATTCATTCATTCCTAGCCTTATTATCTTCTGACGGAGCTGCCTTCGCTGTTTGATGAGTTTTTACCAATTACACTCTACTTTTTCAAGGCCCGAACATCTGAAGCATTGTCAGATACCTACCCTTTGTCATCTTCTACGTTTCATGATTTACTGTATTTATCTACTTTGCTTTAGCCCACAAAATGTGTTAAAAGACTTTCTTATAAACGATTATCATTTGAGCCTTGAGAATACTTGCGGCATGTGATATACCTAACCTAAGCTGTGTAAAAAAATTATTCTGCAGGGTTATTTTAAATCATTGAGTTGGCACCTCTTCCGTCCGTCGCGGGCCTTGAGCCCGAGACATTTAAATAAACATACATGTCCCTTACGTTAGAATAAAAAAATAATTTTTTCGTTATGTGGCAATTGTATACTATATTTAAGAATTAAATGGTCTCGGAATAGAAAGACTGATACATTTAAAAAAGTTAAATACCTTATTTATATCGCAGTATATCGATAGTGTTATCGGTGAGAGATGATTTCGAAATGTTACCATATAAAAAAACATGTTTTTACGTTAAAATGAGATCCTGTATGTAAAATTATATTCCAAGCAATAAATCAATCTACATAGATCTTACCTTTATATTGTCTTACGGAATGATGTCATAGTGTTCAATTTGAAAAACCTGATTGTCATGTTTTTTTTGGATATTGACTGTGTTTTGACCAATTGATGTAACCCTGAAAAAATACGAAACATTTTAAAGACGACATAGAAGGTCTCGGCCAAATGATGTAAATTATAAAAATAAATTGATCACTTTTTGGAAGGGAAACATCATTTTACATTGGTTTTAGGTTTAAAAATTCTGATGCGACCACTTGATGTAAGCCACTATTTTATAGAAAATCTCTTCGTATAATTCCGTATCTGTAAACATGAGAGCATTTCAAAGATTCATAAGGTAACTCGCGATAAAATGTTTTTACTCTCTCCTGAACAATTTCAATTTTGAGGGTTACATCAATTGGCCAAAATACCATCGATGTATAATAAACTCTATCAGCTCCGGCCAAAATCAGGTAAAACGAACCCCTGTGCCCAGCCCATTTTTGAAGAAATATCATTTTTTTAAGCGTTAATTAAAAGTGTTATAACTATAGAAATAGTGGATTAAATCAAATGAAACTTTTTGGAATTGTTTAAAACATTTTAATATTTTTTTTTTTGTATGGTAAAATTGCCAACATTTCCCTTTTTGAAGAGCCACACGACAATGTTTACACATGTACCGAGTCTCACTCCTTTTCTTGTGCTTTGCACACACCTTGCATGTTCTACAGGGCTTATTTTTTTCTGTTGACGGTATTGGTATCAATATGTGGTTAGACATATCCCCCAACAACCTGTCTTGTAGATCTTGGAAAAGTCTAGCTCGGAGTGGACTCGGTATCACCGCAATATCGTCTCCAGAGGGGGACTATTATAGAACTAAAATACGATTGATATTTTAAGTCGATGAAATCAAAACCTATTTTGCCAACAACACAATTAGTTGACTGTTTTGGAAAGTTTTATGTCTTGAATATAATTAAAACCAGGATTACGTTGCAATGCGTATCGTTTAATGACTCAAACATGATTGTTTTTGATAGTCTGGTCTATCACGTGAAAACAAGGTTCCGGGACTCAAGCGATGGTTGTTGTATCACGTGAAAACACGGCTCTGGGACTCAATGTGTTTATCTAGAATGTTTTAAGCTATAATATCTTTAATTTTACAAACGACGGATGCCATCGATTTACATTATTTCTATTCACTTGCCTCCTCCACCCACCACTTCTTTCTCATTCGTTAATTTCATAACTGAGCTGCTGAACACGTCTTATGGTATAATCATTTAATGCATGAAAAAACGGAATAGCTGTGCAAATCTGTCCATCCTTCCATTGGACCGATCAGCCACCCTGACTTGGAGGCCAATAAAGAAAATTACTATGCCCTTAAAAAATTGCAGATTTTCAGTTATCTAATAAGGTTGATTTTCTGCACACTTAAGTGTACGCTACCAAGTATTGGGCAGTCGTCACTACAAATTAAGGAAAACAACTCTGTAGATACGCTTAGCGTTTGTAACGGCCATTGGTTTCTGCCGTATATCAAGGGAATACTGAAAAAAAACGCATTAAGTCAGATTTTGATAGTTTTATGTTTTAAATGTCAAATGTATGCATTTTAACATTATTTAAGTCATAGGATATGGCTTTGAAATAGAGAAATTAAAAAGTCATAATGTTATCTTTTATTCTAGCGTAAAGCATGATAATATGACTATAGTTAATTCAATTATTTGTGTGCCAAAAAGATTATTCTTTATAATGTGAGACTTTTTAAATCATAAACAATGAATTGTACTTTGAAAAAAAATAATGCCTTAATTGCGATTATCTCAGAACTCGCTTTATGAGTTATTGCCTTCTGTCAGTATACACTCGATATTATTTCCACTGAATATATACAGGTTGCCAGATTTCTCACATTCAAAACGGGACACCCCTCCCCCATCGAAAAAAATAAAAAATTCAAGAACACTCCTTCCTCCGAGATATTAGACTGCGATGTAGCCTTCATTTAATTTTAAATATAGGTATGTGAAATTAGAAAATGAAACCAAGAACATGTAACATATTTTAATTATACACATTACTAATAATAACAACGATTTTATTAATAAAAACAACATCGCCGACTTTTACAAATATTTATCATTCGATTTAGCCTTTTGCAAAACTGCTTTATTTTCTCGTCAATTTTATAACAATCTAGAGACAATATGAAAAGTGTCTCTCGCTCTTTCTTTCAAAATTCCTTTTGTCACACAATTTGTGTGAGAGCGAGATATAAACGGCCTCTCTATTATCGCTTCGGATTCTTTGGTAGAGCTGAAGGTAAAGGTCTGACATTTAATCCAATACGGCTGCCGCGCGAATGTTACCATCCGCATTAGTCGCTGGTGAATTCTAGTTATTGAATGGGAAAAAATGCTTCTAAAATGTCAAAAACTGAAGAAATCACGACGGGAAATTTGGGTGTCCCGATAAGCTCATTCGGGACACTGGGAGACAAGGCTTAAAAACGGTGACAGTCCCGGTTAATGGGGGCGCCTGGCAACCCAAATATATACAGATTTAAATAATGACAATTACAAAAGACACAAACCACTACAACGGTACTTAAAGAAAATTTATCGATATTAACAGCGAAACCAATTAATTATAATAACATAATTACTTATCCAGTTCTTACCGTATTTTGTTTCCATCGAAATATCCTCAGGGTTCGTCACCACAGCATACATCTCAAAGATGTCAACGTGTTCTGTTCTTTGTGCAGTATGGAACAATAGGGATTGTTTTATTCTTAAAGATAATATTATATTTACAGTGAAATGAAAGACAGGTTATCGTTGCTTACAATTATATATTATTTGAATAAAATATTTGTGTATAAATGTCCAAAACAACCAAAAATTTAAATACATTTAATGCTATGGTTATAATAAATTTCATACTAAAAATAGATATACTTATTGATGAACAAAAATACTCTTCTAAAACAAAGCACATAAAAATGAAAGAATACAACAGAATGGCACGAGAAGGTAGATATGTAATATTAAACGGTAATAGTACAGTATGGCATGAAATCAATTGACCACAAAAAACGATATTACTAATTGGAAAATATAATTAATAAAATAAACAATACAACAGCATGAAAAACAGTGATTGATTGATGCAGAAGTAAAAAAAAATAATGTTGAAGATAAACAAAAAATATGTACGCTAGATGATAGATAATAGTGTTGAGTATTTAAACAGTTATTTTTTTATCAAATAGCTGCGAAGAAGTAAAGTTTTCATTGGCAATTTTTTAATTAAAGATATTGAATAATCTTAAAATTCTAAAAAGAATTATTAATCACTGGGTTGGCTTTGGCATATCGATAGAAAGAAAAAACATTTTTTTTTAATATTGTGTTAATACAAATATGTAAAAAAAATATATACAGGTGTCATCATCAAACTAAATATTTTGGCGAGAACAAAAAACAAACTTTTTTTCAATTGTTATAATAGGTTACCATTAAGTTTTTTAAAGGAGTATTTGATGAAATAATAGAATACAAAATTTATGTTTTTGATTCAAAGGACCAGATTAGTATAACACATAATAAAAACTTTTGAGATTGATATTCAAAACAAAGACACTATAGTATTAGCAACATTACTTGGCCGCCGCCAAATTCGGAACTAAATAGAATTGTCAGTTTAGAATAAATTTATCCAATTGCCATTTTATGCAAAATAAAAATCTTGTCTACTTTTAATAACCGTCAAAACATCAATTTTGGAATTTACTGAAATTTCAGTTCTGGTTGAGTATGGCAACATTCCTAATGTGACGGTGGCACCGTCACTAGTGACCAAGTTAAATTGGTACATCTACACCACATTTACAAATTTAAGAAAATTACATTTGTTTGATGACTTCGCAGCGTTGGGTTTGAATTCCAGCGTAGAATATTTTATAAATTACCATTATTTTTGATTTATGAATTCATGTTCAAAGACATAGGCGTTTGTAATGTGGACGTCCCGTCCGAACCACCCGATTTCAAAGAAGGGTAACAGATGTGCCACGGAATATTTTTGCATATAATCATAATGTGTATTGCTGGACTCTTAATGAACATTTTCCATGCTTTTGAAATTCTTTCAGTTAAATTATCGTTGACGTTGGTAGTGGCGCAAATGAAAACTGAGAATTTTTGTTTCTAAAAAAAATGTTTTACGGATATATCGTGTTTTTTTATATTTCAATGTGTTTCCCATACTTTTTTGAGTACAGTTTGTTATTTATTTATTGTTATGTAATTTTACTTTAAAAAAAAAATACTTATATCGAGTAGGGATTGGTCCAACTCGAATATTCTATATCCGAATACATTCGAACATTTTTAAACTTTTCGATATTCGAATATTTGGGCCGCTATTCAAATACTATTCTTAATAATTTTGAATTAACTTTCAAAATCGTCGAAGGATCACATCACAATTTTTGCAGATTTAAAAAAGATGTACCTAGTCGTAAATTATTATAAGACGTAGGTATATTAGTGATTTTTGAAAACATGTATTTATTATTGTAATGAGCCCGTTTTCTTACAAATTTTAATGTAGTTTTAAATTATTATTTTAGTATATCATACAATGTTATTTAATTAATTATTCAAATCAAATTTTTGATATTTTATAGTATTCGATATCCGAATAGTTGATAATGGCAAATAGTTGAAATCCCTATTCAAGACTATGTTAAAATAACATGATATTATTGTTTATAAGCTTTTTGAAAAAGAGGGTTGAGGAACATTCTGACTGAACAGATCAGTGTACAGAGTATAGGTATGTATGTTTATTAAAAGTAGGGGAAATTGATGACTGTCAATCGCAACATTATTATCCTTGCTTAAGCAGTCATAAAATAAATTTACAGTTACTGATTAATCATTATAACATTATTATACTTGTTTTTAATGGCATTTTATATTTAAAAAAATAGTTAATTAGTTTATAAGGTTATGACTTGGTTTATTGACAGATCTATACTTTGTTTATATATAATTTCATGCTCCCCTTTCTGTAGTTTTGTTTTTATGGCCAGTAAATTTATTATTATCCATTAAATATATGACTGTGGTTAGTGAGAGAACAAGAAAACCTGTGTTAGAGGTCTGCACGGGCCCGAGCTTGGCCCGTGGGTCGGGTAAAGGCAATTCAAATTTGGGCTCGAACCGGGCACGGCCAAGGAATTTATTTTTCTTAAAAATATTTCGTACTGTATTCGGTCATGAGTTAGCAATAAGGCAATATTAGTGATAGCTTAAATATTCATTATTTTACATATGTTATGAATATCGTTGGAAAAATGGAAACAAAAAATTATATTGTTTAAAAAGTATAAATGGGTTAGTATATTGAAAAAAAATTGGGCTTTTATCGAGTTGAGAAAAATAAATCTGGGCTTGGGGCAACAATTGATGTCGGGATTGGACCGGGTAATTTTATAAAATTTCGGCCCGTGCACACTTCTAGCCTGAGTATATTTAATTATCAATGGCAACTAATTATTTGGTTAGTAACTAATTCCATAAATGGTCAGTTATTGATTCGATAAATGGTTAGGTAAGGTTTAATTAAAAGACTGACAGTGTCATATGAATATCTGACCATTTAATATAATTACTGATCGTTTATTTTTTTAATGTCTCATTTTTAATAGTGGTAAGGGTTGACAAACATCGCAATTTATGAAAACATTAATTGATAAAGCAAGATTTGAATTATTCCGTTCGAGTTTTATGAATAACCAATGAAGAAGGCCGGAACGATTTAGATTAACCAATACATTCAAATTATAACTCGAATAATGATACAATTTCTTGTCTTATGCGCCGCTTTGTAGTTTATTGTAATAGTTTGATGCATTTTTTTACAGCAACGGCACCTGACAACATGGTTATAATAAAATAGAGAGTTAGGAATATTTATAGTGATGGTGAGCATATTTATTATTTTTATTTACAAGTGTTTTATTGTTAATACGGAATCCAAGAATAATTTGTCATATAATTATAACTGTTAATGAATACAATAGAATATAACATAGAGGACAATTATTAGATACAACATGCAGAAATCGTTCTGAGAAAGACACCAATTGCTTAAGAATATATTAATTATTATATTTTGAGTTGAAAAAAGATATTTGAAAATTCGAAATAAACGTAAACATGTTTATCTAAAGTTATTTTTGCTCAGTAATTGGACTATACTATATATCGACGGTGTTTTGGTCAATTGACGTAACCCTACAAAAATACGAAAATGAGTTAATGATTGGATCTCATTTTAAAGGCGACAGAGCAGGTCTCGGCCAGATGATGTTAATAAGAAAAAATAAATTGATCACTTCTTGGAAAGGAAGCATCATTTTACATTGGTTTTCGTTTTTAAAATTCTGACCCGGTCACTTGATGTAAGCCACTATTATATTGATACTACCTACGTATAATTCCGTATCTGCAAACATGAGGATTTACAAGAGTGCATTTTAAAGATTCATAGCGCAACTCAGCATATAATGTCTTCGATAAAAACAGGTTTTACTCTCTCCTGAACAATTTAAATTTTAGAGGATTACAACGATTGGCCAAAAAACCGTCGATATGTATGACTAATATTGATTTCCTTCGTCCTTTTAATTTACCACATAATTTTATTTAAATATTAGGGCAAAAATTCGGGATAATTTCACATTGTTATTTAATTAAAACAACAAACATTCAATTATTTATAAAATACAGCTCATTCATCGAAAAATTTGGCATACATAATACGTTTCAATCAGTTTGTAATTTTACCATCGAATTGAATATATTTTAGCAAGATATGAATAAACATCAAAATTTAACTTTGAAAAATACTGAAGGCGTATAGTGGAGTAAAGCATCGAACGCGGGGCGTGCAGCTTAAACAAGTACAATCACGACCACGTTCACAGGTTTCACGCTCCGCATTACAAAACGCTTGCCGCTGCTCAGCCACATTTCAAACCTTAGCTTTAGATTTGGAAAATATATAAGATTGTGTCATTTTGTATTAACTATAATATTATTCATACATTGCCACCTACACGTGGTATGTTATCTCATTTAAATAGAAATGTTGCGAAATATTTACAAATTTGCCCGTTTGCTTCACCCAAAAAAATGTTTTGCGTAAATATTTTTAAAATAAATGATTTTGACAATGTGTGAAAAAAGATAGTGAAGTGTTTTCTTTTCGAACGCTATGAGAAAACTGTCTTTACTATGTACACAGGGGGGCAAAACGCTAGAAAAATATTGTATATCTGATTCCATGCATGAAACGGCACATTTTCGGCATTTGAAATAAAATGAGCAAACATTTCAATTTATTGTTAATTTTTTTTTTAATTAAATTTGAATGAGAGTTGATGAAAAATCGTACTTTAGCGTTCAATTTGACAAAAATGCCAGTTTTTATATATTTATAGTAAAGTTAATGTCACTGATATCAATAATGTTCAATGTTGCATGAATATTTTGGAACAAAAAACGTTATTTTTTAATCTTGTCTGCTCCCAATGTGGAGCGTATGGAATCTTAATGAAGTACTCGACAGAAGTTTAACTACGAGAACTAACTGTTAATCAATTGCTCAATTTATGTTTTTGGCAAATAACAGGGATAGAAGGATAGGAAAGGACTAGTGGTTAGCTAATCACTCTCGCTAATCCCCGTTGAATTTATTAGATTTTGAAATACGCATAATTTTTCTACATTGAAAGTATTTTTAAATAATTTAGACAACCAAATTTCATGCGACGCATCATATATAGTACAAAAAGTCGAAATTAGTTATGAGTGTGAAAGGAAAAGTGAGTTAAGCCTTAAAAATAACAATGCCGAAATAACATATGATACTGCTGAATTAGTAAAATTTTTCATCAAATATAATACAAACACAAATTTTTTTTTTTTGACTCTTGAAAAGAATCAATTTTAGACTTAACCCTTTTCCTTTCGCAAACAGAATTAAACAGTAAGACACATTTTTAAAAATATTCATACAAAAATTGACTATTTTGATACATATTATTATTTTTGGGCGGATTGGAGATTTCGTAAGTTGTACGTAGAAATTTGCTTCGAAAATCTCGGATGAAATCTTGCGAATATGCTGATATTGAATATATGGTCCATCTTAACAATATCGCTTTAAAACTGTCAAACAATACTTAAATATTTAGTTTGAGTCAAGCAAGCGGGCAGAACACCAACCCGATTACCCTATACACATACTACAATAATAACAATCATTACATACAATATTTGAGTACAAAAATATAGCACAGATTCAGTAAACACAGGCGAGAAGAGTAGAAAAACGAGAGTACGAAAAATTATTTGTTCATCAATAATAATTGCTTACAAAAAAACGCTTCATTATAATCAGTACAAACTTACAAACGAATGTGACTTTGCTACGTGTATTAAAAATATGACTTGTTCTTTCTGTGATGATTCAGACGCTGTTCGAGGAGTTTCTTCGAACAACCAACTCAGTATCTTGGCGAGTCCGGAGAAGGTGGAACCTGCAAGAGGTAAGCAAACATAGTATTACAATAATATCTGTATCTCAGACGATAATAGTCCTATGTCAACTAGCGAAATTGAGCTATATATCTCACATTATTTTAAATTTTAAGATCTATAGACGGGTAAATAAAACTTCAGCGTGTGGGCGGGTTACCGAATGACTCTATTCAAAATCAATACATTTACGGGGTAAACGATCTTATGTCCATTCAATCCTAAAAAATACATGTAAATTAAACTCTCCAAGCCCCTTATATATCCAACTGAAAAATAACGAAAACAATAAGAGAACAACTATGCAAATTGATAGAATGGACATAGGACTATTAGCCTCTCAGGTACAGTATACACATAATATATGAAAAGAATGATTTAAATATTGTTTTGACAACAATAAATCGTTTTTTGACTATAAAGTGTTTTTTTATATGAATAACATATTTCTACATTGATGTTATGAATCATATTTTTAAGAAGACCTAAATTCAACGAACAGAAAAAGTCAATTAAAAAAAATTAAACACAATTCAATTTGTAGAATACACGCTGTTTGCACTCAAGCTCTAGGGTTAAGGATCACGGGATGCTTACTGATGCATACACCGGATCCATATCTCTAGGATAACAAGAGCTCTTTTGGTTAGTAAATAAATAAAGATTACGTTGGGTTTAATTAAAAAAACTAACCGTTTTATAAAAATATCTAACCGTTAAATTCTATTTTATTAATAGACCACGTCTATACTGATCATTTATCGAATAAGGTAATGACGCTTTATTAGTTCTTACTGACCAAGAATTAAAATAGTTACTGACCCAATAAATGCAGGCTAACTGCTAATTTTTTCTAAATGTATATCGAATACCTTTTTAACGACAATGAAGATTGTCGTGACAGAAGCAATTTTACGAAAACTGCTTGTTATTCAGTCGCTTAACTGACCACGTGTACACTGACCGTTTATCGAATTAGTTACTGACCATTTTGATTAATTACTGACGAACAATTGAAATACTTATTCACCCAATAAATGTAGGTCTACATAAAACACTGTGAACGGTATAGTAATATGAAAGAAAAAAAATAATTAACTGGGTGATAGAAAGAGTAAATTGCAGAAAATGTTTTGAATAAGTAATATCTTTTAAAAAAAGATTTTCAAACAATTCGTTTGTAACGGTTATTAGCAAAGAACTCGTCTCAAATTAAAATATCAAAATTTCATTGCATTGATAATCGAAAACAACATGTTTCTCAAAAATATCGCATAAACGTGTTCAACGATTTATACGCGTCGAAAAATATGCCAACGTAAAACAATGGATACATTTTTATTGCATAGTTTTTACACATTCATTAAAACGTCGAAAACACGGAGGTCCCAAATTAAATTAACGAAACAAGATATCACGAAATAAAAATGAATAAACAAAAATCGCGTGTAATTAGTTTGATTGATTTTTTAAATCGATAAATGAGACAGGTTATAAAAATGACGGATTTAAATTTACACAGAAGCCGAGTTTGGCAAAAAAAATCGACAGTATTGGTAATTAGACTCTATTTTAATTATGTTCGAAACGATGGTTTTCATTTTTTCTATGTGAAATATTTAATATAACAGAAGGCGTTCGATAAAAAAGTAACAAGAAATTCATTTAATGAACTATTCTATGATAACTGAAGCGAATTATTACTGTTAAAAGTAGCGTTAATGAAATTATGATTTCTGAAAGTCGATAAAATTATAACATGGCGTAGTATTTATCGAGAAGAAATATTTTTTGTACATTCTTTCATCAAATGAATCAAAGAGAGAATTTATTTATACTAAATGATAGATAACTTTTTAGTTTGGAAGCTATTTAATTGTTTATATATTATGGATCAAAGAAATTTTACCGTAACACACAATTATCGTTATATTGTTTGAAAATAAAAGCGGTAAATATAAAATATCTATGATAGAAATAGACAAAGACGTAAAAACTTAAGGGGGCTGTAAACCAGCGATCAAACATTGCCGGCAAGATTTCAGAATATATAGATGCGGCAACGTTTCCGACAATACTATTGCGGTAATATGTATCTGGCAAGTAAAACCGATGGTTCTGTGTGAACTACAACAATAAATGAACGACATTCGTCGGTTATTTGAAAGTTGTCAATTTTTTTCTTCAGCGTATGCAACTCTGATATAACGTGCCGGGAACTCAAGTTTTTTTTGCTATTTGAGTGCAGTTTTTTCAGTGCTGTTTCATTTAAACTACATTTCATACCGGCAATAACGTTTTAATTTCCCGCAATTGGAGTATAAAATATTTAAAATTCACTTAAAATTGCATACATTTTAAGTTGAATTATGATGCTTATATACCAATTTTAAGAGGCTTCAATTATATTGAATCCTCTTATATTTTATGTATAGTATTACCAACACTACTTGACCGCTGCCGAATTTGGAACTAGATTAATTCTAGTTATTATTATACAATTATTGTCAGTCTAGAATAAATTTTTCCAATTGTATTTTTTCCACTATTAATAACCGTCGCTAAAATATCAGTTATTACACCCTCATTAGCGGCCAAGTAAAATTGGTACATCTATCACTTTGAGATATTGTGATGTGACGATTCGTCGATTTTGAAAAATAATTCATTAAAAATTATTACGCAGAGTATTCGAAGAGTTGCCCAAATATTCGAATATCGAATGATTAAAAAAGTGGCGAATGTATTCGTATATCGAATATTCAAATATTCAAGATGGAATCCTAAGTCGATAGAAATAAATCAAAAAAAAAAAGGTAACAACCCGAAAACGAATAAATAACAAGCTATCAAATGTGCTAAGAAAAGTATGGGAAACACATTAAAAAAGGAAAAAAATACGACATATCGGTAAAACATTTTTTTGTAGAAATAAAAATTGTCGGCTTACATTCGCGCCACTACCAACGTTAACGATAATTTAATTGAAAGAACTACAAAAGCATGGAAATTGCTCTTTAAAAGACCAGCAAGAGACATTATGATTATATGCAAAAATATACCGTGGCACATCTGTTCAAAAATTATCATTACTTTGCGTGATCCCGAAGTGATTTTCATTCAAGACCAATTTCGTATATTCGCTACGCAAATAATGAAATAAAATTACGGCTACTTAGGACCATTTAAACAAAAATATAAACAGCTATCGTAAAAATGAGCAGAATAAAAAAAAAAACGACAAAAAAGATCCGTGCAACACAAAACGTTTTTCGTCTGTGTTATGGCAGCGTAGAGAAAAGCAACGCTTCTCAAGCAAATGTGGGGAAATGCAAGAAGAAAGTAAATAAGTTTAGAACTTCAAAATGGTAACCATTCAACATAGCCATAAGCGGGCTTTACACAAGGGTGCTTCCACACGCTATTGCGTCTTGTGTGAGCTTTAAAGCACGCGATTTCCGTTAAGCCCACAGACGCCACAGACGCGTCCGAGTCTGTGTGTAAAGCCGGTTGAGGTCTACACGGGTCAAAATTTTCTAAAATTACCTAAGTACGACATCTTCAGGCCGAGCCCAGCCCGAGTCTCAATATCACACTTGTTACCCGAACCCGATCCGAAGCCCAGATTTATTTTCCTCTGCCCGAAAAAAGGTCGATTTTTTCAATACAGAAAATCATTTATACTTTTCAAGTAATACTTATATGCTATTATTTTCATATTTCTAACAATATTAATAACCCATGGGAAAAAAATTTAAGCTATGAATAGTATTGTCTTATGGCTGAATTTTCGAAAATAACCCGAACATAGAACGGGTCAAGTGCGGGCCAGTGAAGACCTCTGAAAGCCGGCTATTAATTTACTATTGCGATTTATATAGCAATTATCATTTATGAAATAAAATATGGAATAAATAAATATTGTTTATCTCAGTAAAAACAATTTCTCTATACTTTATGAAGGTTAGACAGCTATAAACATGAATCGGAAGTCACGACCGATAACATCTTTGATTTTTTTTTTTATTTTGATTGTACCAAAAAGTGTATCCTTTAAAAATATTTGAAAAACTCAAAATAACCAAAGTTTTTACAAACGAGTTGTCGAGAATAACTTATCTATAAAATGAATTTTCATTCTTTCATGTACTCTATTCTTTATGGGTTGTCTCTAGATTCTCATTTACGAATATCAATAATTTACCTGCATCAAAGTGAGACGTTTCGAACATTCAAGCGAGCAAGATGTTTTCAATTTCACACTAATTCTCACTATGACAGTTCGATACGAAAATATGACAATGACAAGTCCCTATTATTCTTTTAGGCATCGGGTCTTAAGTTTTGTTTAATAAAATAGATTTAAATTTGGATTATTGAATTCCATCAAGCACCCTCAGTCGATGTCTTAAATTATTAAAAAAGAGATTTACTTTAGGGATAGAGTGGTAGTTAATCTGTCTGGGAGTATGGACGGACTTGCAAGGAAGCGCGAATTTTGAGTGACATATTTTTGGTCAATATGGTAGTGTGCGTTTTTGTGCGTGCCTATGCTTATGAATTGCGATCTGTATTGATTATTTTCCACAGATACTTCCCCTCCAGCAATTAGAAAGTAATTTCGTTTCGTGTGGAATCTGTAGGGGTGACAAGTTCAATTTAGATCACTTGGGGACACCGCTGTATCCTTGTCCAAAAATTGACTGATCCATAGGAAGAGCTCAACGGAGCTACGGTGCGCTGGCATGACATGGATGGACGTAAAAACTCTGTCGGGAGACAGAGAATGTAGGAAGCATCGCATGGTGATTGTATGCTCCAAATAAGAATTAAAAATGGCAAAGAAAAAGGTATCGGTAAAAAAATAACATAGGTAATGAACAATATAGATAAGACCGAAACAAGAAATGTATGTAATTGGGAAATATTTTTTGCACTTTCGACGCAGTTTGAGAGACACTGATGTGTCAGTGTGCGACATGAAATTGAAAAAAAGCCCAGCAGAACCGGCATTGAGAGGCGAGTCATAAAAATGGCCGCGCGGACGAACGGTACACGCCATTGAGACGACAAATTACATTACGAAGGGTGTCCAATCGATATCAACGTAATGCATTATGATATATAATACGCCTTGAAATAAGACGACCGAGTGTACATTATTGTATAACGACATTACAATAATGGGACAGGTAACTCACTAAGTGGTTCGTGTTTGGTCATAGAATGGCAAAATTTAAATTAACCTACCTTTTACGTCGAAAAAACTGCGGTTCGGCTGACTCATAATGTTTAGATTGAATTCACATTTACTTAATAACACTTACTTAAAATAAGCTAAACTACAACATTGTTTCGAGTTCGACAAACATAATGCTATATAGTAGTGTTCCGATACCTTTTCTCAACCACGGCATACCTAAGCACTGCGTAAAATTTCAAGAACAACTATGTAATTTTCATAAATAGAATTTAAATTTACTGTTTATTTATTTCACCAATTTAAAATAGCTAGCATTTATTAAATATTATAACCAATTAAACCTAGTTCTAAAAGGTGGTTCTTAACCTTTTCGAGATGATGAAAATGAACCTTTTTTTATAATAACGTCAAGTGAGGTTATCGGTTTTTGTTGATTTCAGTAATATTATGAATAATGTGACGTAACATTGCTTTTTTTTGTTTATATTTTGTAGATTGTAAGGTGATGTTGATTTTATTTTGTCGGACGCATTGCGCCGGTGCACACCGGTTGTGAAGCACTGGTATATAGTTGGTTGACAGCTAGATATATGCCGAAATTAATACACCCGATTTTCGCACTGAAAAACAAATTAAAGACAGGTTCCATTACCTTAAATAACTTTAAAAATATTTTTTGTGGAACTAAGAACTTTGTTCATATAAAATTAAAATTGATAGCTTAGTTATTCCACAGGCTGTAACTAAATGTGACACTTGGTTCGTTTCTTTAAGAATAATCTTCAGACTCTCTCGCTTTCAGGTTCCCAGCGATGACTTTTATATGGGCAACTAAGTGTTTAGTCAGTAATTAATTCCATAAATACTTACAGCAATACTGTACATAGATAAATATACATATAATACATCTTCGATAGTCGATCCGTAGCCTGGTCAAATAGTAATGAGTTTCAACATAAGGGTAGGTAGTTTACTCCGGTATAAAAAGTACACTATCTGGGTATTAAATATGCAACGATAAGTGACGATTGTATGGTTCAGTAGAGGTGAGGAGAGTTGTTACAGTTCAGAGCGCGATGAAAAGGCAAGATAAGACACGTCATTGCCGAGCGTTCACATTTATAATCACCTAGTATGCAATATTTCAGTGATATGATATCATTCCTTTTCTTCAAACGTTAGCATAATTTTGTATGCTTATGAAACAATAAATGAGTAAATAATCGTAGTATGTGAAATTTGAGTCATCTACATTGATTAGTTACCGCATGTATAACTTACATAAATTACAAGTGCTCGGTCAGAGTTGTTGCGGAAGTATAGAGCGGGTGCATCTTGTTCGAAGTGAATGTGTGGAATCCACTATGAATGTATGCGTTTGATTTGCACGCGCCGCACGCGCGCCCGCTCTCGCCTAGCGCTTATAGATATCTTCTGGTAACTTGGCTGAATTACAAGTTATACTGATTTTAATTTATGCTCATAGTAATTAATTAAAACATCTTCGCTGCCATTTTTACAGACGACATTAAAATTCTTCTGCAGATTAACGATCCAAAATGTAAAAAAAAATTAAAAAAAGAAGATATGGTACGAAATTACCCCGGCGCAGGCGTACGACTGGCACATCGTCCAAATCGATTGGTGAGCCAGCACAATCCGACTGAACCGAAGCGATTCGTCCCCGGCGTAACCGAGTCGGACCGAATCGGCACGCCTGCAGCCGCGCGCGTCACAGTGACCCCGAAAATTCGTCACCCCTTCAGAAATCCGTCGTGATTTTCATAAAAATGTGCCATTATTATATATCCGGTATTAATTTTTTTCGCATTACAGCATCGTTAAATAACTAAACAATTCATTTCGGACATTCGAATGAAGTCGTGCCGAAACGGTAAAAAATGAATGGCGATATATTTGATGAATTCGGCGGTAACTTTGTGAAAATTCATTTTTATTATAATTCTTAGTAATTCATGTCGGCGTCCGTGGCGCAGTTGGTTTCGTCGCTGGCTACGGTTACGGATGTCTCGGGTTCAATTCCCGGTGCGGACGGTCTTCATAGATTGATCTTTCAATCGATTTATGGATTTCTGTTCGTAGTCTGAGTCCTCCCTCCCATCAATCCCATCCTCACGGGGCGTAACGAGAGCGATTAGCTAACCACTAGTCCTGTCATAGCCCTTATCCTTCTATCCCTACTCTCTTCGAAAAAGAAAAGAGAGGTTGAGCAACTGAGTGACAAGCAGTTCTCGTAGAAAAAATTCTGCCAAGATACCTCCATTAGGAGACCATATGCTCCACATTGGGAGCGGACATGGAAAAAAAAAAAAATTCATACCAATTTCATAAAAATACTATTGTAGGAATACTCCATTGATTTAAAATAAAAATCTTAGAAATCAGTAAACACTTTAGTAGCAAGTACAAATCAATTATTAGTGAAAAAAATTCTAGACAAGATGGATGACTCTTTTGGTATTTTACCCCTTGCATCAAAAGGAATAATTATCTTTATTAGTATTGTAATTGTTTGTATCTCCACCCTCCCTACAAAAATTAAAAAATAATACCACTTTTAAGTTCTCATGAAGGCAATTAAAAATCTTAAGTTAGCTAGTCTAAAGATGCTTCATAAAGAGGCGAAACTTGTTTCACACCCAGTTACACAACTAGTGGAATAACACTGTACAATTGTTATATTTGTCGATGTTTTATTAACTTACCTTCTACAATATGCTTGATGAAGCGATATCTATTTATGAGAAGAATTAACCTTTTTTCAAAATATATTATCAACGTCAAAAGTCAAAGCCAAGAGATTTTAAAATTACCAAATTCTTCATTTATTAAGTAATCTTATATATAATAGCCCAGACCGCTCTGTAGACGTTTTATTATTATCACATATCACATGTAGATATGAAATTTCCTCATGACCTTAGCGTTCACTGTGTTCCGACACAGTTCCGACATACTAGCTACTTTAGACATTCAGTATTTTAGCTTCAATTGAACCCGAGACATCCGTAACCGTAGCCAGCGACGCTACCAACTGCGCTACGGACGCCGACATACTAGATACGGTTATACTAGTTCTTTATAATATGATTCCACTTACTGAAAACATGGACGCTTATTTTTTTACCCGTTTTTTTAACCATAGAAAACAATTATGAAAATAGATTGATCACACATATGAATAATATGTGATACAAACACTTTTTTTCTGGGTTTTTGATAATATTGCAACAACCAATAGAGAGCACTTACTCTGTTAAAACACCTCATCACATGTCTCCCCAAAGGACTGCTTTCTTGGCCCTGTCCACGCTGACCAAACAACTTCCGTGAGGATGCCATGCCACTGCAGCAACCGCAGCCCTAGAACATTTAAAACAATCAATAATTACTTGATGATAAGACTACCCAAGAAAAAATTGATCCGTGTATCTTAACAAATTTTTTTCTTAAATAAAGCGTTTGTGAGTTTGCAAGCATACCATCAATCCAAAATCGATTTTTTCAGTTGTCAATATTTTACACGGGGTTTGCTGTGGAGGAATTACTGTACAGAAATTGCTTTTAACGAGTGGAATACACAAAATTAAAATATAATCATACTGAATGATTTTGTCAGGAAATCGGAAATCTGGAAATAACGCTCAGATATGAGATAAGTAAATAATAAAAAAAAAATACGAAAAACAGTTCTTCAGTTCTCACGCAGCAAAGGTCACAGGTAACGAGATTTAATGATACTATACTGACATCATAAGTAAAAGGCGTGCTAATTAAGAAAGTCAAATTCCTGTCAAGCATTAACAATCATTTCACTAAATATAGTATTTTTCCAATGGTTTTACTAAGTATGTTTAGAAGTCGGGCACCAAGGTTGTTTTATTACAGAAATATAATTTTAGAATAGCGCGGCCGTCAACCTGTGCGGAAGTACGGACGGACCCGTGTGGTCGACTAAATTTAACGCTTTTCGCTTCTTTGAGAAGCATATTTAGTCACAATAACATTTTAAATAAGACAGGTAGCTCACCACTATTAAATTTATTTACCTTGGAATTTTTCTATTTAAAATGTTGTGTCTGAAGATGCTCCTTAAAGAAGCGAAACGTGTTACATTTAGTAACATAGCCAGTGGAATAATTAAGTAATCAATTTTGATTTTGTATTAAAAGTGAATTTCCACAAAGCAACCTCCGAATCTATCGAAAATAGTTATTGACCATTTATTTAATTTATTATTGACCAAATAATAAGTTATTAATACAATAAATACAAAAAATGAATGTGTAAATGTTTTCACCGAAAAGTGCATTAAAAAGCATTGCAGATTGCTTATTTTCATAAAAACGTTTTACCGTTCACAAATTTTATGTAAAAATACACTTCCATTAAAAAAAAACGTAATTATCACACGGTGCTTACGAATTTCCTCAGCAGTAGTTACATCTTTTAAAAACTCTTATCTGATAATATAAACAATAAATGTAACAATTAAAAATAATTAAATGCGTTTTTACATGTCTAAATGTTTTTCATGCACTTGACAGTTACATAATTACGAACAGGAAAAGAATATTACAATCCGGCGAAGGTTTCGTAACGGGCTGTGACACATTTGATGAGATCAAGAGGTTGAGGATAAGAAGGCACGTATAACACGTTGAGGAATTAAACACAAAGATTAAGCATCTGTGACTCAAATAAGAATTGTGGAATTAATTATAAATTTGGAGAAATAAGCAAATTTGAAATATTCACGATATTTTTGTGACGTCCATTAAATTAGAATTAAAATTTTCGTAAATGAATGACTAATAAAAAATCTGTCAATCAAAGCTTCATCGAATTCAGATTGTTAAAATTACATCAAGCACCCTCAGTCAACATTTTAAATTAAATCATCATGGATTATTTTTTTCAATCAGTTATAAAAGTCACCTGCCAAGATCACACATGAAATTAGATGAATTAAGCACAGTTTTGTCTCATTACATTATTATACAATAGAGAGTTGTTTATTTTTAAATTTCAACTAATTCGATATATCGACGGTGTTTTGGGCAATTGATGTAACCCTCAAAATTGAAATTGTTCAGGAGAGTGTAAAAACTGTTGTTATCGAAAATATTGTAATAGTGAGTTGCGTTACGAATCTTTGAAATACACTGTTGCAAATTCTCATGTTTGCAGATACGAGATTATAGGTAGGAAGTGTCGATATAATAGTGGCTCACATGAAGTGGCCGGGTCAGAATCTTTAAACCTAAAACCAAAGTAAAATGATGTTTCCCTTTCAAAAACAGTCAATTTATTTTTCTAATTTATATACATCATTTGGCAGAAACCTGCTCTGTCGTCTTTAAAATCAGAGCCAATCATTTTTGTATTTTTTGAGAGTTACATCAATTGATTAAAACACCGTCGATATGGTTAGTTCATTATTATGTGAGGTAAGTAAATAATTGCCGAATAAATAAGTATATTAAAAAAACTAAACGTTTGATATACATATCTTGACCGTTTTATTTTTTAAAGTTGACCATTTTGTATACATTACTGACCATTTATCGAATGAGCTACTGATCATCTTAACTAATTAAATACTGACAAAAAATTGCAATAGTTACTAACCGAAAATGTGATTTATTTTCCCCTTGTGTTGTTTTGTCACTATTCTGATTTTGGGTGTGTTGTTTTACCACATGTTTTGTCATTATAGTAATCGGTAATCCGACATCGACAACATTTTAAATAAGTTCCATTAGAAAATCGACAAAAATACCATGTGATTTATTTGTTCCTTGCGTCGTTTCGTCATTGTTCTGATTTGTTCAGTTATCGTTGTCTATGTATCAGCAATGAATGTGTTAAGAGGACTTTAATAATAACGAAATATGACCACTACTTGACCGTATGTTTTCGAGAGTCGTTAAAGTTTATCTTCATAAAAGATGGGTTAAGGAAACATTATGATAAATACAATTATGGCAGTCACATTTGGTAGGTCTGTATGAAGCCATTACGTATGATAACCATCACTGAACGATAAGATATTTTTTTCCAAAAAACGCGGAAGCAACAAATTTGTTCAGACATGGGAAATATTACAAAATTGATATTCAGTTTGCGATTTTTCAATGAGAGTAACAAATAAAAATTAGGCGTACATATTTGAGGCACAGAATACTTTTTACGTATAATATTTTAGTTATTAAACATTAACTATTACGTTGAATACTATTGTCATAAATAAAAGGGAGGCTTAAATTAATTGGAGTTTTTCGAAAATTCCACAAGATAAAAAAATATGTAAGTAACTGACTGAGCAACTAGTAAGTATTAAAAATATTTTAATATAATAACATCAAATTGCTATTTTTTTTATGCGATACATTGGTTCCAGAAATAGACGCGTAAAAAAAGTCTTTTATTCATACATAAAAAAATATTTTCCTTAAAACGAGTCGAAAAAAGTACGAATGTGGTTTGAACGCGCCTTTAGTTTGTTTTCCCAGGAATAACTGCTCCGATTACGTCATCTGATTAGGATACGTCGCCAGCGACACGTGTTTTTGGGAATGTAAAGAAATAAGCTAGTCTAGGGTGACAAAATTGTTAACAGTTGTGGATTTTTAACAATGTTATAGAGATATAAAATTAAAATTGATAACTTAGTTACTACACTTGGTTTATCACTAACGTGACGCGTTTCGCCTCTTTAGGAACTATCTGCAGACTAAGCATATCGCAAAAAGTTATTTATTTCTAAAGTAAACATTGATTCTAATTCATACATTAAAATAAAGGGTGGGGGTAGGTTTTATTCCATTCTGCTGGACGTGAGGAGAGGTAAGACATAAACATTGATGGAGGTGAAAAACCCAAGAGAAATAAATTTAATAATGGTGAGCCGCCTGTTCTGTTTAAAATGTTATTTACTAATCCTACATTACTTTAATGTCTCAAAACTTTAAACTATTTATTTGAATACCTTTTAATACCTAAAGTTAATAGATTCAAAGATTCGCAAAATATCGCGAATTTGCAGGTGTTCTGTATGACATGAAATTTTTAAAACGCGGTGACCGTTTTAACATAAAGATACAAATTTGGATTATTGAGATTTTGTACACTTCCATGTATTTTGTCACTAACGACCCGGGTTTCGATCAGTTCGAGTCCACTCGTGTGCTCGAATGCCTGAAGATGCCGAAAGGCGAAACCCGGGTCGTTAGTGACAAAATACATGGAAGTGTACAAAATCTCAATAATCCAAATTTGATATTGAAATTCCATCAAGCACCCTCAGTCGATGTCTTAAATTATAAAGATACAAATTATATTTCGTTGCTGAATTTCGTTCTGACTTTTTTGATAAACGTTTTTAAAAGTTTTTTTTAAGAAATAATCGCGTAAAAAGAGGACTGGGTGTATGTTCATTAAAACAAATATATTTCATATTACAACTACTAGTTGCCTGTGCGCCAAATATTTTGAAATATTTAAATCACAAGAGACAGACAAGAACATAAAGGTTGATATGTTGTTTATATCAACAGTACTTCATCACACTTCAAAGAGTCTACAAATCAACAACGAGTAAGTCGAATGGTCGTAAAATCCTAGAAAAGTGTAAGTCATATATCACAGCAAATAATAAACACTTACGTATGATCTTTGAGCACCGTTTCGAGCTTTCCATTAAGCACCCCCCAGATGAATACACCCCCATCGGCCCCGCCCACCGCTACGTGGCATCCGTCCGGACTGAAAGACGCACGCGCCCAGTCACAGCCCACTTTGAAGTTTTCGTTACTGAAACAAAACATCAAACATATTAAAATTAATAATTGTCTTCATTAATCTGTCTGTAACACAGGACACCTACAGTATTTGTTAGTGCGAGTGTTAGGAGAATATTGACAGGTTTTGCTGCCATTTGGTGTATAACATTTAAATTTATGTATAATTTGTTTGCTAATCAGTATTTTCTTGTCTCAGTTCATGAACCATCAGTTTTATATACCTTCATTTTTACACTAAATTTTATATAAATAAGCCTGTTATGTTTGTATTTTCATCAGTTGATAATGCTCGTGATGAGCGAAACCGGTCCTGATCATTATAAATATGTGGAAGTAGTACAAATGAATTGTGTTTTATTTTTTTAAAATATAATGTCTTTCCACCAAGAATTGACAGTTAACACCTTAAAAGTGACGTGCACTCCCAATGTGGATCAGATTCATCGGCCTCTGTGGTCGAGTGGTAAGAGCTTTGCCATTGCCGTCAGGTGGGTCCTGGTTCAAGTTCCAGCAAGGTCAATATCAAATTAAGATAATTTCAATCTCGGACATAACCGACTCATAACAAGGCAATTTATGTAAAATTGAATATTCAGGTAATCAATCAAATTTTTTTTTTTTTTTTTTCCATGTCCGCTCCCAATGTGGAGCATATGGTCTCCTAATGGAGGTATCTTGACAGAATTTTTTTCTACGAGAACTGCTTGTCACTCAGTTGCTCAACCTCTCTTTTCTTTTTCGAAGAGAGTAGGGATAGAAGGATAGGGCTATGAAAGGACTAGTGGTTAGCTAATCGCTCTCGTTACGCCCCGTGAGGATGGGATTGGTGGAAGGGAGGACTCAGACTACGAACAGAAATCCATAAATCGATTTAATGATCAATCTATGAAAAACCGTCCGCATCGGGAATTGAACCCGAGACATCCGTAACCGTAGCCAGCGACGAAACCAACTGCGCCACGGACGCCGAATTTATACATAAACGAAATTAAACAGTTCACAATTAAAATGTTGAGGACCTCTTACAAATCAATAAAAACTAATCTGAAATAAAAAATAAAGTCAAATTAAAAATCAATTATCAAACAAAAATATAATGAGTTTATGCATAATTTGTTTGATTACATGTAAACTGAAAACTGTTTTATACACCTTGTAATTGTTGAAATTCAATTTTATATAAATTGCCCTGTTATTATATAATTTTTATCAGTTGATGATGCTTGCGATGAGCCGAACCGGTCCTGATCATTATAAACACGTTGAAGTAGTACAAAAAAAATTGTGTTTTAAATTTGAGTTATTGAGATTTTGTACACTTCCATGTATTTTGTCACTAACGACTCGGGTTTCGCCGGTCTTCCAAACTCCCCGTTGCTGTATTCTATACGTTGAAACACCTAACAGATGCCACTAAATGTGGAATAATTGTATATATTTATCCTTTCGTCGAATTGCATCCCGTCAAAACCCAAAATACTATTATAATTGTGAAACCACTGGTAATTCTAATATTAGTTAGAAAGCGGCAATTCGCCACTCTGTTAATGCGTTGTTTACAAAGTAAGGATTAAGGCGATTCTCGAAATTAAAACACAGGTATCAGCGTGGATTCTAGACTTATAATATTTTATCTCGTTAATAATATGTGTCGTATTTGTATCTTCTATATAAACGTTAGACACTGTTTACTGTCTGTCAGTTCGAGTTCATTCATGCACTCGAATGCCTGAAGATGCCGAAAGGCGAAACCCAGTCGTTAGTGACAAAATACATGGAAGTATACAAAATCTCAATAACTAAAATTTGATATTGAAATTCCATCAAGCACCCTCAGTCGATGTCTTAAATTGTGTTTTATTTTAAAAAAATAATGCCTTTTCACCAAGAATATACAGTTAACACCTTAAAAGTGGTTTTTATTTCTATAGAAATGAATGTAAGTAGATAAAATACAATTATTAATAACTTACCTAAAAGATCCAATAATTGCGTTCATACGGAGGTCTAGGAGTTTTATGGTGTCGTCTCTAACGCATGCTAGTAGATAATTACAATCTGCAAATGAAGGGACATTTTTTAATACCAATTAATATTATTAGACTAGCTGCCCAGTACATTATATAACCAGTTTTTTCCTTCTTTCACTTTCTTACTGAAAATATATGTGAAGTCCTCGAAGAGGGTTTCTGGTTGGTGGGTACAGACTAATTCCGAATATTTAATATCCGAATATATTCTGCCCTTTTTTAACTATTCGTTATTCGAATATTTGGGCAACTATTTATAATTTTTAATGAAACATTTTACGGAATCGACGAAAGATCACACCACAAAGTCTCGAGATATGATGAACAATAATGAATACCCCATGTAGAGGTTATTTTTGCTTTCGCCCAAATCGTATGCATTCAATATATTTAATATATAATAGCCCAGACCGGTCTGTAGGCGTTTTAGTATTATCACTTATAACTAGTTTAGACATTTAGTATTTCAATTTCAATACCGTCATATATGACGGACGTCCCACTTGTCTTCTAAAAATCCTTTAAACATGCCGTAATTTCACCAATTGAAGAAAAGCCTTTGTAACAATGAAATTTTAAATATTGCAATACAATGGAACGGTATTAGAATTTAAATTTATATAATGCTATGTTATTAATTATTCAAATCGATTTTTTTATAGTATTTTCATACTTAAGAAACTATTCGAATATTCGAATAGTTGACGAATAGTACAGATTAAATAATTTTTTGACATTTCCGCATGTTAACTAGCTAAGAATTGACTATCTGAGAGATTCTGTCAGCGAAATGTTTTGTGTGGGGAAACACGTAAGTCGGCGTCCGTGGCGCAGTGTGTAGCGTCGTGGGCTACGGCTACGGATGTCTCGGGTTCAATTCCCGGTGCGGACAGTTTCATAAATTGATAGTCATGAATGTTTGTGATGTCCAAAATTCTCTCCCTCCCATCCGGTACTAAAAACGGGGCGTAGCGAGAGCAATTAACTAAACACCAGTCGTGTCCTAGCCCTATCCTTCTATCCTTAATCTCTTCGTTGAAGAAAGGTTAAGCAACTGAGTAAGAAACAGTTTTCATAGAAAAATACTCTTGAGATACCTCCATTAGAAGACCATAAGCTCCATGTTGGAAATTTCGTTTCGAGAATGATTGTCTTACCAATGGCAGGTCGTAATGTTGGCCTAAGTTTCAAGAGTTTACAATTAATATATTATTATACATGCATATCAACAAGCTGCTTACGATTTTAATACGTAAAAATATATGGCTATCTAAAAGATGTATACAGTCAGGCATTTAAGGATTTCACTATCCTACGCGAATTCTACCATATGGCTGCAAACATACAAATTCAGTATTAAACGTCGATTAATTATTCCATTCAGTAGGTTTAACGTTTGCAAACCATTTATCTCCGATTGAATACCCGAATATAACGCCACAAAAACTAAGTCACTAAACAAACTAATGAACCTGCTATTATGGAATTATAAATAAATAAGAAGTAACTGCACACTGGCCGTTGGTCTTGGCATCAAGTGTTGAGCAGGATATACACAAGTAATTATTACTTCTCATTCAATCAATACAAAAACTTCACATGCCGCCATTACTTCAATCACCGTGGAAATAATAATTCCTACGAATGTTTTAATAACCATTGCAAACTCTTGCTGTAAATCGTGTAGATCTACTTAATACGACGTAATTTGTATATTACTACTAAAATCCGTGACTTCTCATATCTATAGAAAATTATATCATAGTATTATATGAAAAGTACCGCAATGAAGTTTCTGTTTGTTCTATCGTGAGGCACCGATATTTTTATATATTTATTCGTTAAACTATATATATTAATATATAGGTTTCTGAAAAAAACCTAAGAAATAAAAACTATAATTTATTTATTTTAAATCAAATTAGTACAAACAGCGACATTTCAGTTCGTATGTGACATAACAAGTGGTATTAATTGTTAAACTCCAATTGCCGGTATTAAAGGAGAAGATGTACAGTTGGCACGCATCCCAATGATTTCGACATATATTCAAATAGAATTCAAACGTCTGTAGTTTCCGGTGAAAATCGCTACAAGTGTGTGTACTAAATTTGGAAAATCCATGCTTGTCAAATGGACAGCTGTATGTGGCCTGCTTACGAGTCGGAAAGCTTTCTGATTTATTCGTATTCGGAAAAACAAAAATATTGTGTATCCAAAAGCTTAATAATAAACACAAACCCATTCTTCCTTTGAGTGACATTGCAATGCATACCGGGTACTCGATAGTAATTAATAATAGTCGTAAAAATATATTCTTGCGGCAGAATTCGAACGTTATAGCTTATAAAACTTGTCACGAATATTGTTATTGAGCTCAGAATCATAATTATTTGCAAATGTCATACACACCTCTAGAAAGGTCCAGCGACGTAACTTTCCCTTGCAGCATTATGTGGTTTGCCGTAGAATCAGATCGTATATCCCAAAATCTAATGCTTTTGTCGAAGTGCCCCGAGATTATAGTAGAGCCCGCCCCATCGGATGTCACGAGGTCGTTGCAGCTCGATCCAGCGAATTTAGTCTCGATACCTGGAAAATATGTAAAATTTTAATTTTCATGTTGATAACAGTTCGTATATTATACACGCCAGAATACATACAATACAAGAATGTAGAGGAAGATGATTTACATCGCCATGCCATCAAAACAGATTTTTTTTAGTATGTCAGTTCGCAACGTGGAGCATATGGTCTCGTAATGGAGGTGTGTCAAAAAAAGTTTCTATTAGAACTGCTTGTTACTCAGTTGCTCAACATCTCTTTTTTCGTTGAGGGTAGAGGCAGAAGGATAAGGCTAGGACAAGACTGGTGGGTAGCTAATCGCTTTAGATACGTCTCGTTTTTGAAGATCGGATGGGTGAGAGCGAGTTTTTAGACATCAAAAAAATTCATGACTACGACCAGAAATCTATAAATCGATTGAAAGATCAATTAATGAAACTGTCCACACCGCCACTTGAGCCGGAGACATCCGTAACCGTAGCCAAAGACGTTACCAACTGAGCCAACTAGTAGCATAACAGCAAGAGCTAAGCATAGAAATTCAAATATTTCGGTCCTGATGATGTCGATATCACGTATTGATTTTGTTCAATAAAATATTTGTGAAGAATTTGATCTCGAGTGATAATTACAAAATTCTAATGAAATATACATTAAAATGACGTTCGATTTTCATCAGCTAAATAATGTTTAATATTTAATGCTTATCGCCACAACTCAGTGTCTATCGACGATTATTCACCACTTGCTTCTGCACTCCCCTGCACTGAGGGTCACCGGTAAGGACAGGCCCGTTTGCGTCTTTCATCTGGTCACTCCAGCGAGTCGGCATTTTACCACGCCTCCTTTTGTCTTCGACTTTTCCTGCGATGACGAGCTTTCTCAAGTTTGCAAACGATGTGACCAAAAAAGCGGGGTAGGAGTATTATGTATAGGCCCGAAAGTCTACCCTGGATAAGTAACTAGTTCAGGATAAATGCGTCTGTGCGTTTGGAAGTTCACTGTATTCGGTGCATCCCTACTTAGTATTGAGTTAACCTTTATCCGCCCAAGCATTTTTTTGCGCAATTATTGCATGATCCTAAGCTGTCTTTAAAATAACTATATCTCTAAAACTAGTCGACTTATTTTGAAAAAGCATTATCAAAGAAAATGATCGCTTAAATTTGGTAAAAGCTTTATTCACTATTGTTCACCATTTATTTAATTTTAAATTAAAGTTTAAATTAAATTAAAACTATAAAAATTGAACCAAAATTAAATTAAAAACTGTAAAATTATACAAAGATTTTTTTTTTATACTTTTATCTTACATATGGACCATCTTTAAACTTCTGAGATGTGGATATCGACGGCCCCGAAACACAGCTGTTTGCATTACTTATTATGACAAAAATAATTATTGAATGCGAAAATAAAATTATGATTCAGTATCTCAAAGTCATTATTTATGTAAGGTAATATTACATTGTTTTTTAATATTTATATTGTTTTTAAATGGTTCATTAATTTTTTTTCTTATAATTTTCCTGATCCAATATTGCTTTTATTGCATCAGAAATGTCTTTAAAAATTTTTGCTCAGCTAATGGACTTTTAATGTAGCTATATTTGTGATTTCAGATGAGTATTTATTGATTTGTAAGAGGTCCATAACATTTTAATAGTAGACTCTTTTATTTGATTTATGTATAATTTGTTTGCTAATCAGTATTTTCTTGTCTTAGTTCATGAACCATCAGTTTTATACACCTTCATTTTTACGCCCAATTTTACATAAATAAGCCTGTTATGTTTGTATTTTTATCAGATGATAATGATCGTGATGAGCGAAACCGGTTCTGATCATTATAAATATGCGGAAGTAGTACAAATGAATTGTGTTTTTATTTTTTTAACAAAAAAAAATGTATTGTTTTATCTTTTCCATGTCCGCTCCCAATGTGGAGCATATGGTCTCCTAATGGAGGTATCTTGACAGAATTTTTTCTACGAGAACTGCTTGTCACTCAGTTGCTCAACCTCTCTTTTCTTTTTCGAAGAGAGTAGGGATAGAAGGATAGGGCTATGACAGGACTAGTGGTTAGCTAATCGCTCTCGTTACGCCCCGTGAGGATGGGATTGGTGGGAGGGAGGACTCAGACTACGAACAGAAATCCATAAATCGATTGAAAGATCAATCTATGAAAACCGTCCGCACCGGGAATTGAACCCGAGACATCCGTAACCGTAGTCAGCGACGAAACCAACTGCGCCACGGACGCCGACATACTTTTATCATAAATCAGTGTATTCCGATCGATAAATGTGTCATTCATTTAAGACGAATTTATAAAAAAAGTGTGTGTTAGTGATGCTTTTATTGGCTGTTTGAATGTGTACAAAGAAACAAGTCTAGAAAAATAAAAACACGAAATTAAAAGTGCTGAAAATGCACCTTTTTTATGTCTAATGTAAAATAAATATACTTCCTCGCTGTTTGCATTTCTCTTGATATTACTACACTTCGTACAGGAAGCATTTTGCCATAAATTCTAATTAAATAACAATATTATTACGTTGGCAAAAAAGTGCCACCTACTGGGAGGTGATTGAATGAAATATGATTATGTAGACGAGGGTGTCAAAGAATTTATCTAAAACTAAATTAACACTATAAGAACCAATGATCTGTCAAAATAATCACAGAATATTCAATCAACATATTGAAACAAATTCAATTGTTAATAAGATCTATTCAAAGAAAGTTATATTTCTAATGATAGGGTCAAAGTATTTATTTCTACAAATTTTTATTATGTACTTGGTAGCTGTTTCGGCTTAACGCCAACGTCAGAACTATACTTAAGCATATTTAAGCTTAGTTATAAAAAACTTTAAAAAAGAGAAAATATTATGTCATCTAACGTGGGCGACGAAAACCTCAGGCTTAATTTCTTAGAATGACTGGAAATTAATATATATAATCAAGGCAATAATCTTCTTAACGACTGCACAAACATTAATTCAACACCCTTACTTAAGCCTTTGCAAGAAGCTCATATAATTACGCACAATCAATAAAATTTTAAAGGATTTATTTTAACAATTAATTAATAACACCACGTAAGCTCGTTTTCGAAAAACACGGTTAGTACGTTAAATAATTTGATTTTGAATACGTGAGATGACATAATACTATCTATATCTTCTGAACAGTATAAATAGCTATCAACTACCGATTTACTGTCAACTAACTATTTTGTAGTACTAAAAATTTTCATATGTTACTGAATTATAATGAAGTTCTATCAAGTAAATAGCAATTCAATCAACATATTTATTATATTATTTCTGAATTTGTAACGCGAAACGGAAGCATTCGTTAGGAGAAATAATTGTTATAGAAGAATCCAAAAACAGGATGAGCTCTCAGCAGCGGAAATAAGAAGTCTTTTCGGGCGTCTGCTAGCCATGTCCGCTCCCAATGTGGAGGTTTGTCAATACTACAACCACAACTGCATGACACTTAGATGCTTAACACAAACATCCGTGCCTTCCAACAAAATTCCATTAGTGAATTGAACAATAAATTTCTAAAACTGTCCGTGCAGGGATTCGAATACGTGAGATCGGTAACCAAAGCCATCGACGTTGACTACTGCACCACGGAACCGTCATTTGTTACATTATTCACTTTCAATAAAGAAAAATGTTTGAAAAAATTTTCATAGTAATTCTTGACGGGTTTTAAGGAAATTATTGATTATAAAAAAAGGAAGTAAGAAGTCTGCAAACAGCGTGTTGCACAACCCTCACATACAGCAAATAACTCAACTTTATTTAGATGATGAAAAGCTATCCCAAATATTTCTATGAAAAACTCTATTACGTAAAAGATTTAAATTGGATTATTCAGTAAAATTATTTTAATTCAAAATGCAATGTTTTAAAATTTAAATGATACTTGTTCACAGAGGGTAAAAATTAACACAACGGATGCCACTGTCAAACTTTGGCAGGCGGCAAAAAATGATATTGTGCTACAACATGTGGCTTGTGTTTTATAGAAGGTTTTTCAGATCATACTATAACTGAAAATGTAATCGGTAGAAATTATTAAAAAAAAACAAATATCTGAAGTGATACATGACGCTTCAGATTTACGAAACATTATGTTCGTCATTATTTGTCAGCAATATTGACAAGGTTAATTGGCAGAAGTACAATATATTATTTATTAACGAACTTGAAAATGCAGTCAGCGAAATCAAGCAGTGACCAACATACTACACGGATTTTGCATACATTGTGATAAAGTAGAACGCTCTGAAAAGACAAGTCATGATGATTGAAGCAGGACACAGACCGTCGGAACAAGTATATATGAATAAAGATTAAAGGACCGCATTCATTCTGTAATCGCCAACCGAAATGGATTTGACACCACTCGCCGAACGGGAATCATATCGTCTAAGCTGCATAATCGTCATCATCATCATCCGTTCTACTGTTTAATCACGTCAAGCATTCAACAGTGAACCTATCTTTCAAAATGACACTACGGACTATTTTTAAATTGAGTCGATAGATGGTTGCTGTCTTCTATTTCACTAACAAATTATAATAAAGATTCGAAAGGTGGTCAGATGAATTTAAAAAAAAAAGTGAGTTGAAAAAGAGAACAAATACGTACGGGCATATCTCAATTGAAATTTAATGTTTAAACAAAAAAATAATTATCTACTAAAGTAATAAAACTATAAAGGTATAAAGTATTATTAAATAAGTATTATTATACATTTACTACCGGTTGTGAGAGCGCCACCACTGTGTTAGGAATGTTGCCATATTCAACCAAACTTATTTGTTTATTAACAAAATTAAAATATGTAAATGAAAAAAAATATTTTATGTAAATAACATATTTTTATTTAAACATTAACACTTATAATTGAATGGAAATTTTAAATTCTGTCTTTAAAATATTTTTGCATACTTTCTTAAAAAGTGTGAAAATAAAAATTCAATAACAACGATATCAATTTAAAATTTATATTGAAAATGATTTTCCACAAAAAGTAAAGACTGCATACAGATGCATGCAAAATATTTAAAAAATATATACAAAGAAAATAAAATGATAAAAATACAGAAGTATTTAATGACGAGTTACTTGGCAACACTAACTTTTGTAATGGCGGCAGTTGGAAAGTGATAGAAATTATTGGTTATTAAACGTTACAAACATAACATATAACTTCCCGGGCTTTCCTGGAGATTCGTTTGGAACTATTTAACATGCCGTGGCCACTTATTTCAACTGTATTTTTAATAACAAAACTTTTTGCTGATACGCACGCTCGTATTTGACAGTTGCCAAGGAAAAGTGTCCACCTAGGAGAAAACTGTTCTAGATAAATGCACGCCACCAAACATTAATATTTATAAATCGACAAGAAAAAGAATTTTTTTATAGTATAAAACTATCTTTTGGTTAAAACAATAATTTTGCAAAAATAAATTATAGTTGATATTTTAATACAACACACTATCTTAATGTGAAAACAGTTTTCTGATATTTTAGAAAGGATTATCAAAAGTATAAATAAATTTTCTGAACATATTTATTTTGCGTACAATGGCAATTAGGGAAATTTATCCTAGAGTGAGAATTTTATTTTCAAATTCTTCGACGGTCAAGTAATGTTGATAATACTATACATGAAGCTAAACAGGCGGTATAATAAACCATTTTACTATTTTCACTTCTCATGTTGAACAAGCATGCAAAGAGAATTTATTGTAAGTCAATCACTAAATCACTAATTTCTGTGATGGTAAAAGAAATTAACAGCAGTAATAAAAAGTAGTAAAGAATGCACAGCCCCATGTTTAAATAATATCTTAATTCAGATAAAAGAATGCAACACGTGGTAATTAGTGTAAAATATATGCTGCATCAAATATTTTGTCAAACAGTTCCAACCTAAACGAATATACATACAAGTGTCCCAAATATATATCCTGAAGTATCTATTAAAAATAATTTTAAAAAAGTAAAGTAAAATAAACGTTTTGAATAGTATGTGTACAAAAAATATTGTTTTTTACAGTGTACGTAATTACTTGGGTCATTATGCTCGTATATATAATTACATGGTATCTTATGTCAACGAACTCTTTCATTGTGAAATGAATACAGATGCGAAATATATATTTATGTTTAATAATATAATAACTCAAAAAAAAAGGAAAAGAAGTACGGCGGTCCGAAGAGGAAAACTGCGAAAGATTCCAAAGTCAAATTGCACTTTTGCAAATAACATGCCGCTTCCAATTACCAACACACGCGTTTAAAGAAAACAAAAAAAGAAAAAAAAACCGAAAAGAACATCTTCGGCAACAATAATGGGAGCTTTTAACTTTCTGGGGCCGCATCTCAAAACGCTCGGCAATTTGGCAGAGGTTCAATCAACTTAAAAAATCGATCATTTTCGCAGTCCTTCGGTGCCGTTTAAATTCTTGCATTATTTGCACAATCTGAGAAGTAAACAACGCCGCATATCCAACGGAATACAGGCACGGAACAAAAAAGGTTAAATGAACAACTACATACATATATTTGCGATTCATTATGAAAGCATTGATATTTTTGAATAAAATATCTACACTTTTTTTTTTAAATAAAACACAATTGTTTGTATAACTTCCAGATGTTTATAATCATCAGGGCCGGTTTTGCTCATCAAGAGCGTTATCAAATTTATCAGTTATTGGTTATTTACTAGATTTTTACGTTTGCAGAACTGACAAACTTTACATACAACGTAATATGCCGTGGACACTTCATTCCACTGTATTTTTAATAACAAAACTGTTTGGCAGTAAGTTGCTAAGGAATATTGTCAACCTAAGATAAAACTGTTCTAAATGCACGTTACTAAACTTGAATATTTATAAATCAACAAAAAAAGAATTTATTTATACTATAACACTATCTTTACGTAAAAACAATACTTTGGTACTTTAGCAATGGTTATCAAAAATAGCCTATGAATTCTCGGAAGATATTTATTTTGCATAAAATAATTGGGAAAATTTATCCTAGACTGAGAATTTTAGATGTAAAATCGGCGGCGGCCAAGTAATGTTGGTAATACTATAACAGGACAGCCGTACTTTTACCAATTCGACTCTGTGTGCACAAAGATGCGTCCGATACGCCTAACGTGCAGCCGATGCCAGTTCATCCCCGTCCGATTATTCACGCGCCAATCGTGACTCTTCAAACATCGACAGGGGAAATCATGACCGAGGTTCATCAGATCCTCAAGTGGGCTTCGTTTTCGATAGTGTTTTAATAATAACAATACTCTGAGAACGGTGCGTGGCGAATGATTCTAGATACTTACATTACGATTGGCAACGTGGAAAATAATATATAAGGATGATTTCTTAGTTGTAAAGTAAAGATACGCAATGTCAGTTTTTCATCATTATCGTAGACACCATCTGAAGCTGCCATCGATTAAATGATTGAACATTCCTCAACTCTCGCCGAGACCGTGTTCATACTTTCAATCTGTCTAAATACTGAGCTGTATTTCCTGACCTCTTCTCAATCATGGTTGTTTAATGATTCAAAAGAGAAAAAGTAAAAATTATCGGCTCAGTGGTGCAGTGGTTAAAGTCTTTGGCTACGGTAACGGATGTATCGAATTCAAGTCCAGGTGCGGACAGTGCGAAAGGAAAAGGGCGTTAAATTAAAAATTGGAACTTTTCAGAAGAATCAAAACAAGATTTGCATTTGAGCGAAATTTGATGAAAAATGTGATGTTTAAACATGAATTTTACCAATTCTGCAGCATTGATTCGACTGTCCCATTTTGTATTATATGCATGTATGTATTGTAGTTGTTTTTTTTTTTAAACCATATCCGCTCCCTATTCGGAGCATATGGCCATCACGCGGTTCCTCCAAGCTACTCTGTCTCCCGCCAGCCTCCTCGCCTCCTCCCAGGTCATCCCAGCGTCCCGTAGCTCCGCCGAATACATCCTATGGATGGTCATCAGCGGCCTTCCAGGGCGACGGAATCCACCTGGTTGGTAGAAGAGACAGGCAGGATTCAGACTCCCCTGGGGCATCCGCAGCACGTGTCCAAGCCAGGTCCATCGTCACTTTTTTATTTTGGACGTAATAAGAGGCTGGTCCGTCCGCTCTCTTACCTCCGAGTTCCTGACAAAATCAAACCACCGTACCCCTAGTATTCGCCGCAAACATCTGTTTTCAAAGCACAGTATACGGTTACCCTGTGCCTTGGTGAGGTGCCATGACTCGCAACCGTAAAGCAACACTGTCAGGATGCATTCGTTGAAT